>KZ451951.1:758429-903868 GCA_002786265.1 Apostasia shenzhenica
ATATCAAAGATTAGTTAATAATTGATATGCATTCCACAATAGATTTTATTTTTAGGATCGGATAGAATATCAATAATATTAAATTTCAAAACTTTTGCATTAACTTTGATATAATCTGGAGAGCCATCATGCATGAATATCAAATTTTCACAAAAATAAATAATAATATAAACAGGTAGTGTCATTGATTCTAGAATAAAAAAATCTAAAAAAAATTAATATAGTATTATTATATAATTTATAATGTAGAAATAAAATTAAAATTTTAAAAATATTAAAATTAAAATTAAAATGAATTTAATTGATTAAATTTATTAAATAATTAATTAATTTATTAAAATTAATATTTTCTTAAAATTAGATTTATAAATTATTAATATTTAAGAAAAAAGATTAAAAGAAAATAAAATTACTTAAAATTAATTTCCAAACTCCCTCTATTGCTCCTCAGGTTGAACTTCTTCAATTTGAAGTAAATAACGAGTTGTGAAAAAAGGGTAGGAGGTGGGAGGTAAGGGTTTATTTATATACTTCTTTTAGGAGTTACCCGTTATACTGGCAATTTCTATTAAAAAAATTCACTCGTAAAACCAATTTCCATGACAATATTCATGACTATAAAGGGCGGGGCAGATGTCTCTATCCCTAGGAACGTGATGCTTAGGTACCGATTAGGAGAGTTTAGTTGTGGCTCAATGGTCATGTTGAGCACCAGTTTCTAATAAGGCCCTACTTATGATAGGGGGTTTGAGAATAGGGTAAGGTCCTGTCCTAAAGATGAAGAAAAAAAACGGAAGCGTTTGAATGAGCTCGCCCGGCGCACGCGGCTACGAGGCCCTCCAAGTACCACCAATTAAAACTAGTGACAATCACAATTAAGAGAGTAGCCCCAAAAATCTCGAATGGGCTTGCTTGTTTCAGTTTCACTAAGGGATCCCTCCCGAAGAGAAATCACCTACTTAACGAGCAACTTCACTCATGACCACAGTATTAAAATAGCCTCTCTTTACTATGTTTTTAAATATATTAAATTATTAATTAGTTAATTAAACGTGCATGAGTCAAAAAAAAAAACTCATCCATTGATAGATACCTCTAGTGAGAGAACTTGGCTTCCTTGCTTGTGGTGGAGAATGACACAATGAAAAGCATTAAAAGGAGTGGTAGACATCAATCCTTTGCTAGATCTTTCTATTCTCTAAGTTTTTTTCTTTTTTTTTTACTATAAAGTTTTATTCTATAAATTATTGTCATATATAAAGTAGTGGATTTCATCAACCAGCAAACCAAGGTAACAAGAGTTATTATTTAACTCAAATGATTCCTCATATTAAGTTTTAAATTTTTATTTCAAATGAAATATTTAACAGAGTAAAATACTCCAAGATATTGTGATAATTGCTTATATAAATATTCAAATAATAATGACTCATATTCATTATCGAGTAAATTATCTTAGGGTCTCTGAGGTCACTGAGGTGCTTCAAACAGATCCTTAAAATTTAAGTTATTTTATGTATCTTTGACCTCTGGGTCTGATTTCAATTTAGTCTATTTAATAATTATATAATTATTAAAAAATAAAAATACCCGTCTTTTCTCTTACCTCCGACGGTAGTCCCCACTCGCGGCACGCCGGCCGTCATGCCCAAGTCGGCTGCACTGCTGGAGGTGGAAGAGGGGAGGGATTGTCTTTAATAATTATATAATTATTAAATGAATCAAATTAATAAGGACCTATTTGAAGCGTCCAATTGACTTCAAGGACCTAAAGGCAAGATAACCTTATTTATATAAATATAATAATAATAATACTCAAGCTTTTATCTCACTAAGTGGGGACGATTATATGAATTATTTATTTCTTCTGTGTCCTTATTTATATCTAAATATGTGAGATCATTCCTGATAGTTACTTATCATGTCTTATTTCTTCTTCTTCTTCTTCTTGTAACACGAGCAAAATCTAATAACGCAATTCTCATTACTGAAACTTCCATCGACCTACAGTTTATATGTCTAAACTATCTAAGTTGACTCTAATTTTACTTATATAAATGTTTGTATAATTATAAATTTATGTTATAACAATATAATTAAATGTGACAATATTCATAGGTGAAAGTTGATTTAAATGGATCAAATATTGACACAAAAATTACATAATTATATATTAGGATACAACTAAGTTCATAATTAATGATGTGCACATTTTTAATTACATAATTCAACTGATAAAAAATGTTTTTATTCAATAAATAAAAATATTATCTAAAATTCTCAAAATATTTTTGTTACTCTATGGCATATAAATATATATGTATTAAAAATTAGTTGGGATAGACTTTGAGTAATAGTCCCACTTTGTTTGAGTTATGATTTCTTCTCCTATAAAATATTATAAAATGAGAATATATGACTCTACAAAAATACGCTCAATTTAATATTAATTTTAAATTTTAGTTATTTTAAATAACAAAAAATTACATATCAATTTTAATTAAAGATTAACAAGTCTTATTCAGTTTATAAATTAAATTTAATTTTTAAAAATTATTTTAAATATAATAAAATAACATGAAAAGTTATATTCTTTTAAAAATAAGTTCAAATATTTAATCTAGTTTAAATTTTAAACTCAAACTTTTCTGTTTTTAAATTTAAATTTAAATTGATAATAATATTAATAAAATTAAAAATTTTGTATTTAAATAATCAAATATGTATGATTTATGATTGAAATTAATTATGCATGATATTGACGTGAGGCGCCCTGCGTGTGGGCGTTAGCGTGCCGCCCTGTGAAGGCGGGCCTTCATGCGAAGTCACACGCGGGCATCTATGTGCGGGCCCCACCCCAAGCGCTAGCGCCCGCGCGCGTAGGCCTGTAAATGGGTCGGATCTTGATCCAATTTGATCCGTGATCTGAACCAATTTATTTTATAAAACGGAATAATTTTTGACCTATACGATTATTCCGAAAAACTGATCCGCTCCATTTAAGTATTACCGGGTCGATGTTGATCCGACCAGAAAAAAAATCCGACCCGAAATTTATAAGTATGAAATTATTTTACGTATTTATATATTTATTATTTAATTGCATATGTTAATTGTTGTTTTATTTTATGAAGGTTTTAAAATGTGACTGAGGCCTATAATTATTAAAGAAACTATTCCAAATTATTTTAAGTGCAGTAACCAAGAAGTGCTTGCATTGAAATGAAATAAATAGCTACAAATATTTTTTATTGTTGAGATAAAATATTTAATGCTAACTTTAATAGAACTGCGCTTTATTTTTTGTGTAATATTTTCATTCAACTATTGGTTCTATATTTTGTAATATTGTAATATAATGCTGATGTCAGTGATATGATCTTTAGATGTTTATATATTATCCCTATATTTTTTACTATAATGAATTTATATTATAAAATTTAGTGATCAAAATTTTATTTAAAAATATAAGAATATATATACAACTAATAGTTGTAGTCATTGAAAAAATAGTGTTAAATTATGTAAAAAAAAACTCCGGGTCGACCCAAAATCCGATCCGAAAATTCGAACCGTGGCGGGTCATGGAACGGATCTGGGTTGACCTCGATTCGATCCGATTTTTAATCCGATCCAGATATATTGGAATCGGATCCGGGTCGGGGTTAACTCGATCCGGATCCGATCCGTTGACAGGCCTATGAGAGCGGCCCTGAGGCTGGCATCCGCGCGGAGGCGGTCTGCGAGTAGCCATTCCCTCTGGCATCCTCTCGCGAAAGGGCCTCCGCGATTAGGCATCCGCACACATTGCAACAGTCTCGCGCGCAGGCGATAGCCTTAAAAATTAATAGAAAGAAAATGATATTTTTGTCAATTTTATAATACATAACAGATTCTGTCACGGAAGGACCACGATGTTCTATGTAATATTTTTTAAACCTGAATGACATTTATTTTTAATTTGTGAATTTTTGTGTACAAGTAAGTAGGCCTGTCAACTTATCTGATTCGGATCGTGTTGAGCCCGACCCGGATCCTATTCCAATATATCTAGATCGGATTAAAAATCGGATCAGATCGAGGTCAACTCAGTTCCGTTCCATGACCAGCCACAGTTTGGATTTTTGGATCGGATTTCGGATCGACCCAGAACTTTTTTTACATAATCGAACATTATTTTTTCAATGACTACAACTATTAGTTGTACATATATCTTATATTTTTAAATAAAATTTTGATCACTAAAATATTACACAAAAAATAAAGCGCAATTCTGTTAAAGCTAGCACTAAATATTTCATCTTAACGGTAAAAAATATTTGTAGCTATTAATCCCACTTTACAATGCAAGTACTTCCTATTTACTACACTTAAAATAACTTGCAATAACCTCTTTAATAATTATAGGCCTCAGTCACATTTAAAAACCTTCATAAAATAAAGCAATAATTAATATATATATATATATAATTAAATAATAAATATATAAATACGTAAAATAATTTCATACTTATAAATTTCGGGTCAGATTTTTTTTGGGTCGGATCAGCATCGACCCGGATCCGACCCGACAATACTTAAATAGAGCGGGTCGGTTTTTCGAAATAATCGTGCGGATAAAAAATTTATTACATTTTATAAAACAATCGGTTCAGATCATGGATCGAATCGGATCAAGATCCGACCCATTTATAGGTCTACAAGTAAGCAAATTTCATGGGCCTAAATGAAATTAACCCTTTAATTTATTGTGATATTGGTTTTCACTTTCTTGGTCCGTTACCGTCAGGCTTCCGTCTATTTTGACGGCAAGTCATAAATAAGTTCCTGAGATGGATATCCGCCGTCCACCGAGTTAAATTCCGCCAAGCTCGCGCCATGTGCCGTTGATACTTTGCGGGCCAATAAGCATAAGCCACGTCATCAAGAAAACGTGACGCATCTCATTTTAAGGCCACCCTGGAAGAGCACGTGGTGATGCGACCAAAGAGTCATCAACAAGCACGGACGGCGATGATGAATGTTTGGTAGAATCGAACGGCCGTTTACGTCTGCCTCGCACGCCGGTAACGCCGTTATTTTCTGTTCCATTTGGGGTAGTTTTGTAATTTCGTAGATTTGTCAGAATTTCCGCGGTCACTTTTTGATATCCTTACAGGGTTAGTGACGTCACCAAGTGATCCGCAGCCACGAGAAGTAGTGGCTTAGAATCACCAAAACAGCTGACTGGGATGACAGCTGGCATTTAGCCGTTCCCCCACCGGCTTTCGCCGGTAACCTCCCTCTCGCCCTATTCACAATCTTTTCTTCAGAAAAAAATTCCCCGATTTTTCTCTGTTTTCTTTATTCCCGGCGGCCTGGGGATCGGCGGCGGGGTAATGTCCGAAGGGCGAGATCCGGCGATCAAGCTGTTCGGGAGCACGATACCGCTGCCGGAGGAGCTTCCGGCGGCGGACGGAGAGGAAGCTGCCGGTTCAGCTCCTGCTGCGGAGCCAACGATCGAGGAGGAGAAGGTGAGAAGTCTCCACCCTGAAACTGTCTTCCTCTTTAAATTGGCTAGGGATTGAATCCAAAGTAGGATCGATACTTTCAGTGGATGAGATTTCTGCATTGGAAGTGATTTTCATTGTTACAAGATGATCTGCTGCTGCCATACATAAATTTTCTTATGATTTGGGTGCAGATTAGCTTGGCACTGCATTGAAATGCTCGTATTGGCTTCCATCGTTTATTTTGATCATAATGTTTTGGTTCTCTTAATTAAGTGATTGATTGGGGATACGGTAGGTATACTGTAAGATATTGCTCCCTTTTTGCTTGACGGATTAGGGTTTATGTAGTTGGATATGGTATTTACTATATAATTAGGCCACTGATGAAGTTTTATTTGTATTCATGGATACTTCTATTGAAAGATATTCCGGCCTTGATAATGGTTTTTGTATTTAATACGGATCTATGCCTTTTGATGTTCTTAAGGGACTCTGCTTTCATGTCCTAGGACATTGAATTTTTTGATTTCATTATGTGTTTAGAGACGATTTTGGGTAATTGAAGAAATCAAGGATTGGTTGTGAAAGAGGATGAATGATCATGGTCATCCATTGATTGGGGTATTGTACTGAGGAGAAATAGTGAAATCAAACATGTTATGGTTTTCAGAAAAAATACTTCATGAAAAAAACTTCATAAATATCAAGTATATGTTAATATTAGATGGTCGATCTCTAGAATGTTTGAAGCTAAGATATGAAGATTATATTGTTTTAATGGTCATCAAGCAATAGGAAAGTATTTTTTAATAACTACACATATGATTTTGATGTAGGTATGACCCAGCTAGTTAGGTTCACATATGACTCGAGCCAAACAAAATGCAAAGTGACTAACTAAAACTCTAAATATGCGTATGTGATAAATAACAACTTAAAATGCAAATAGGAAAAGAACATGTAAAATTCGAATGAATTTAATTACATGCTCTAATACCAATATGGTGGAGATGATGAGACTGACTAAATTTCTAAATGCATAACAATACTATTAAATGCCGCTGAAATGCTCGAATTTTCATCCTTCACCCAAATATTAGAAGAAACTAGCTCCATACAATGAAATTTAATCAAATTCCATTTTCCAACATAGATTCCATGAAGCTTAAAATGAAGTTAAATCCAACAACTAATTAAGCACTAGAAATACGGAAGCATAAAAGGAATTCAAATTTTCTAAACTAGATGCATTGAGGCATTTATGAACACGAGTTGTGCGATTAATCTGCTAATATTTGATCTGTTCCAACGAAGAACAGTGGTAAGTAATTAAGATGGATAATAAGATGGGAAAAAGATCAACCCGCCACAACAATAAATTCAGTGAAAACAGTATTCATATATCTCTATATATACTGTCCAAATTACACAAGAAAACTAAACTATGTGTTTCAGATTTTGTAAGCTGGAAATAAAGTCCATTTCTGGAGTGATTTCAACAATATAAAGCTCAATCAACATGGAAACATGATTGGAAAGAAGTGCTAATATGCCCCAAACATAGCCAAATTGAAAGGGATACTGGGTAGAAACAAGAAACTCGCAAGCTGAAATCAAAGTCAGAACACAGCTGGAATAATTGAAGAAAAGCTAAGATAATTAGGGACTCAAACGTTTCAATCGATGGTCGATTGAGCCTTAAACCATTGGGTAACCATGCTTGATCCCGACTCCGATGGTTCTTCCGATAACACGGGATGTTGGCAGTAAGCAAAAGCTTTGGTCTCTTCCATTCTCGATGGCCAGCAGCTGCTTGATGCTGGAAATAAAGCTCCAAAACCCAAGATGAAATCTCATCCCTTGGACCCTCAGAATCCCTCAATTGTTGGCCCCTCCCCATTCCATGTGAGATGTCCCAAAGCACCCATATTTTTCACTCTTTACAAAAAGGTCCTCATGATAGTCTCTCAAGAAAGAAGGGAAAAAAAGAACTCTTCTCTTCACAAATAAGTCACCACTACAATGACACTCATGAAATAAAAATAGAAATATGAAATATCTCCAAATATAAATGATAAAATAGCAATAATGAGATAATGGGATAAAGTACTACTCATTGTATCCACGATAAAGTCAGTATTCATGATGCTCTACATTAGCTCTCCCTATCTACATAGACCTCGACTTTATTGAGTGCCGCTCTATGTAATCTTGTAAGAACAAGGGGTACAAATACTAATGGGACAAATTGAACTTGACTGCTAGAAAAGATTTTGTAAGCATATTTGTAAGGTGATCCTGACTTGAAACATTCACAACTTGAATGTCTTCGACTTACATTAGATCTCTGAGGTTTTGATATCTAATGTTACCATGCTTTGTCCTTGCATGATGAAGACAATTGTTGGCAAGACAATTTGAACGTCTGACTATCAAAATGCAAATAGTCTTTTGTGAAATATCAAGGTCTTTAACCAATCCTTTCAATCAAAACATTTCCTTAGCTAATTCAATTGCAGCAATATGTTCTAACTTTGTCACTAATAAGCTACAGTGTTTTGTAGAGCATCTTTCAACCTAATGAGACCTCAACCTAAGGTAAAGAGACACCTTATAGTAGATCCTCTTATCAAGGTTACGTACATAATTAAAATGGACATAACTATCTAGAACATTAGAACCTGCACATTTCTAAAGCAACATACACAATCTAAAATGCCTTTTAAGTAATGTAGAATCTATTTCAGAACATTTCAATGCTTTTCCTTGGGTTAGCCATCTACCTACTAACAACACTATTAACATGCTAAATTTGCTCTTGTTCATATCATAGCATATAATAGAGATTCAATTGTATTAGCATATTATATATCGTAACTCACAAAAAGAAAGCAACACATTAATTACAACCTATCTCCAGATCTTCAACGAGAATCGAGAAAAAGTCATGTAGAAGAGGGGGACATTGCCCTCTCCTACGCTACATCCTAGTCCAAAAGAAGCCAGAAAATTGATTGCTTTATTGGAGGCTCTAGACATGTGAGGAATCCCATAGGCCCTGGAGGTACTCAAAACATCAAAATATCTGCAAGACAATGGGATGATGGAGCTCTATTGGAAACCTATAGTAGTTGGTTTTGTCAATGGATGAGTCTCCTTCCAGGTAGATGTCATTTGCAGTATCCGCTTATTCTTTCATAGTCCTAGCTTTAGTGTCTGTGTTTGTAGCTGCCCTAGTAAAGACTAATATCAACCACCAAAAAGTGGTTACCATCGTGATCTCTAACCACTGCTTCAACATCTACAGCACCATTCCTTCCACCTAGTCATCAAAGTTTACATTGATCCAATCTGGGGGTATGTTTTCCCAATGGGAGGAAGAGGGGTAACCTGAACTGCATATTCTTGTGGGCTCCTAGTTCCTTTGGTTGGGATAGGGTGATCCCGAGACATTTGATGAATGAATGATAGTTGCATAGTATTTGCCAATGGGATGGACCTACCTTGCATCTTCACATTTTGTGCTCACCAAATATAGTAGAGTACTATTGGTATGCTAGTCGCTCGAGGGTCTCTCGGGTTTCTCAGCTGCTGATACTTTAGGTACCTAAGAAACCACTCCAACCCACCACAAGGAGCTGGCCTATCATCAGGATTTAGCTGAGTCATCGCTTGAGCTATGTTTGCGTCAGTCAACCAAGTGTCCTAAGCCTTGCTTTTGGTAGCTTCCACAATAGGGTTGAGAGGTGAGTCTTGATCGGCTCAGGCAAGGTGGGGATCCCCAAATGCCAAAACTGTGTCTACCCTTTGTTGTGAAAACTGCACCATAGTGGTGTTCTCAGTTCCACCAAGTGGGGACTGGGGAACTAGGCTGCACTTTTGGGCTTTCTAGGAAGCTTGTGCGATGACTCCTATACCTGCACAAAAATGGTTAGTATGGAAAATAAGGCCATTATTTTCAACGGTTTTTGCTTTCTTTCCTACTCTAAGGATAGGGGACTCCTTGTGTTCTTTTCGTTTCCCAAACTGGGGACTATCATGTGCAGGGGCAACAAATTTCAGCAAGGGAATTTTGGGTCCACTAGTTTTTAGGACAACAGTTTTCAGGGTAGTAGTGTTAGCGATTGCGTCTTGAGAATCAGTAGTTCTGTATTTGGTAGGTGCTGGGGTTTTTAAAACGGTTCTCCAAAATCTGCATTTCTACAATTCTCTGGACCTACAGTTTTCAGCACATAGTCTTCAGGTTCTGCAAATCTACAGTGCACAAGGATCCCAGAATTCAGCCACAGGTCATTGGTTTCTGCATTTCTACGGTGATTTTCATGACAGCCCCAGCTTTTGCATGTGAAACAATCTTTTACAGGACAGTTCCTTCTCTTCTAGGTTCTGGGACCTACATTTCTACAGTGCATTTCTGCCAAATTTTCAGG
The DNA here is from genome assembly GCA_002786265.1 of Apostasia shenzhenica. NCBI lineage: Eukaryota > Viridiplantae > Streptophyta > Magnoliopsida > Asparagales > Orchidaceae > Apostasia > Apostasia shenzhenica. Next base: position 768,352 of record KZ451951.1, read on the forward strand.
ATTTTCAGCAATAATCATATTCTCCAACCCTGCACAATCAGATTTTGTATTTGAGTAGTGTCTATCATCAACATGCCCAACCGGAGTGTTACTAGCCCCGCAATCAGTACTTTCCAAAAGGATGTTCAACCAGTTATTTTTCCTTTTTCAATGCCCGTTCAATGTAGTATGATTCATTTAGGTGCTTTTCTTATCACTCATCATCCGACCTAGAAGCATACCGGAAGCCCCACTTACAATAATTGCCTTCTCATGAGGACATCACCCGGTGATCACTTTCTGCCCTTTTTGACCACGAGTCATCACAATAGTAATGGGCGCTTTCTTGGAATCGGTTTGGACCCACACTAAGAAGTTGCTTGCCGGCTACTCAACTTGTGATAGCCTTGTTAGCCTCAACACAAGGTCCAACCCTAAGAATCTCACGAGAAACTCTTCGATTCACTCGCCACTATTCATGAGGAGGTCCCATCCTGAACCTTCTAAGTTTTTTTAAATACCAAAGCTTCATCAATTCTAACATCTGTGTTGATCTCTGATTTTATTTTGTTAGGTAAGCCTTCACACCAGAAGTATACCTTAAGAAGACCATACCTACTTTGGTGTCTTGAGTTCCATAATAACGAATACATTGTTGTTATGCCATTGTTCTTGCTTTTTCCCTCTCGAGAAGGATGGTGAAGGTTGTTCCAACCCACATAGCCTTCATACTCCATTGTCAGATTCCAAAGTCTTTCTTACTGTCAAGTTTTTGCACCTCGAACCTGGTAATCAATGTACCCATGGCACCATAATTGACAAGAGCACAAGGATGTGGTCTGATAAAATATGTGGAAAATTATGCATTGAGTAATTTCTAAATTGATCAGATGTGTGATTAATTAAATAAATTATGCTTATATAAATCTAAGAAATAATGATTAATATACTTCAGCCCTTAAAAATAATAAGCTTGTAATGCCAGATCCAATGCTTATTGACTAGTTGATCATTGGCCCAACTTTCATTGTTCCGTGTGTTCGTTCACTAAAAGACATCCTGACAATTCTTTAACTGATCGGACTGTCGTTTCATAGCCAACGAATGGTCTAATCCTCTATTGAGTCTGATGTTATTGTACTGATTTCTCCACTGTGTCTAATTATCAGCCTAGCAGTCCATCCTTCATGCAACTGGTATTGTAAAAAGATCCATACTCCACATACCCATCAATCTCCCACTCAAGGTTGATCTTTGTGATACACATATAGTTTTCTTCTTTATGGCTAACTTCTTTAATAATCTTCTCCTCCATAATGCAATATCACATCTTCATCCTCATCTAGCGAACTACCTTGGTAAGCATGTTAGTTGGGATTTTAGATTCAAAGATTTTCACTAGTGATAATGTCTTATCATTTATCAAACTTTTAATACAATGATACTTGAGTTGTATCTATTGTGTTTTCGAATGCATACTAGATTACGAGTTAGACAAATAAATTATCTCTAAATAATACATTTGTCATTCTGTTCCTTTCCAATCTCCTTCAGAAAACTCCTCAACCACAACATCTTTTTCCCAACCTCTGAGATAGCAGCGTAAAATACACTTTTGAAGCTAATATATCTGACTGGTAGCAATCCGCTTAAGGTAAAACCTTATCCCAGGGTGCTTTTCCTATAATCCAGATCGCCACAAGATCTGCATTTACATAACTTTCTATGATGACCTCATTCTTTGTGCAAAAAAGATTTATCTCTATATTGCATTTGAGATATATAGGCAAACACTTGATCGCCTTCCATTAGTTCAAACCTAGGTTTGTCAAAAAGCTACTCAAACCCCCCTCCACATATGCAATATTTGGTATTGTTCACAATATGGGATACATGAAGTTACTCGCTGCTAAAGCAATGGTACCTCCATATTATTTTCTCACTAATCATTTGTCATTGTGATTCCTTTGTATGTTTGAAGTATTCTCCTAATGGAGTACTCCTGAGCTTCGCATATTTGGCTCCAAATCTCTCTAGTACCTTAAGGCCCTGTTTGGGGCGGGGACTAAAATCAGGACCAAACTGGTACTAGTTTAAAAATAATAATAATAATAAATAAATTTTTTTCGAGTATTTTGGTCTAGGATGTGAAATAAAGTTGATATTTTTATTAAAAATTATTAAGTATGTAAAATAAAATAATATATTTTTATATTAAAATATTTGTAGATTGATTAAAAATTATTTATTATTATTATTATTTTTTAAACTAATACTATTTTAGTCCCTACGCCAAATAGAGCCTAAGAATGTATTTTTGTTGAAATATTTGAGAATCCTTGAGGTCTATCCTTTGTGATTCGTATTCTAATTTGCTGCACCTACATCCTTTAGTCTAAATTGTTGTAACATCAGGATTTCACACTTAAGTAAAATTCTTATCGCACATAAAATTATCAATTTTTTTATATCATTTCCCCAAAAACTTACTTGAGATCACATAAACTCTTCTTCAGTCTACATGCCATGTTTTTCTTTGTCAAACATTTGAAAACCTTCTGGCTGCACCATGTAGATGTTTTTTTCCAAACCACTACGGAGAGATGCAATTTTCTTATTCAACTGATTCAAGTACAGGTCTTCTGCATGAATAATTATTCAAAACAATCTTGATAGTAGTCCGATGCTGATGTGTTGATTTCTTCAACGCATTTTGATTGTGCATCTGATGATTCATCTTTTATCCTCGTTTCTTTTAAATATTAGGTTGCAGTTTTACCAGTTATTTCTCGTTCTTCATTTTGCAACTCCTATTAGCTTCACCTTGGCTTTCAGAAGGATCCAGAATGCACTTCTAGCTTGAACGCCGTTGGCAGGCCCGGCCATGAAAAATCGAACGAGAATGGCGATGAAGCGGAAGAGGGAAAACCCGGGCATGAGCATAAAGAGTTTGAAGAAACCTCCGGCCAAGACAAAGTTGTGAAGAAACCAGACAGAATTCTCCCCTGCCCGCGCTGCAGCAGCACGGATACGAAGTTCTGTTACTACAATAACTACAACGTGAACCAGCCGAGGCACTTCTGTAAGAACTGCCAACGATATTGGACTGCTGGGGGGACGATGCGGAGCGTTCCTGTTGGCGCTGGGAGGCGTAAAGCCAAGCGTTCTATCTCGAATCATCGCCACACAAACTTTCGAGCATCCGACGGGTTGGCATCTGCGCGATCCGATTGCGGCCCTTCTGCTTCTAGCGCGGCATCAGTGGGCAACGATGCTCCGCTTTGCCAGTCCATGGCTTCCGTGCTGAATCTCGGAGAGAAGAAGGCAGACTCTGAGCTTAAATCTGTTGCTTGCACGGAGGAGCCATCGTGTTCATCATCAGCGGCTGCTTCTAATGGATTTACTCCCACTCCCTTCCATCACCTTCAATGCTTTCCAGGTCTTCCTTGGGTCTATCCATGGAATTCGGGGTGGAATAATGTTGATGGGGGTTCTTCAAAGCTTCTTTCTGGACACGAAACACCCACCCCATCCCCAATTCCGTTTGGTCCGTCGCCTTCTTTCACTGCTCCTGCTTTCTGTGTTTCCCCTATCCCATTTCATTTTTTCCCTGCTTCCTTCTGCTGGAATCAGCCATGGCTTGGAGCATCTAACAACAACGGGCTATCGCCATCATCGTCTTCACCAAGCACCAGCAACTGCTCGGGGAACGGTTCTCCTACCCTGGGCAAGCACTGCAGAGACGGAAGCTCGCAGGGAGAGGAAAAGAAGGAGAAAAAATCCCTATGGGTTCCGAAAACTCTGAGAATCGATGATCCGGAGGAAGCTGCAAAGAGCTCGATATTGACCACCCTTGGCATCAAAACTGATGAAGGTGGTTTCTTCCAAGCTTTCAAATCCATGGCTGAACACGGAGGTTCCAACCAACTACTGAAAGCAAACCCAGCCGCGTTATCTCGATCTCAGTCGTTTCAGGAGACTACATCGTAGCTGCTCCGCTCTCTTCTTCTTCTTCTCTTTTGCAGCATTTTTTTGAGTCCTGAAGACAATGCCAACCAAGTTTTATCAATCTTATTTCTGTGATCATTGAGAAGTTATTGGGTTCGGACGGCGCACCGTCCGGAACCCAATCAGAGGGCGCCATGTGTGCCATACAGTTGGGTCCGGGCACACGTGGCGCCCTCTGATTGGGCGTCCGAACGGTGTGTGCGGCGCACCCAATAATTTTTCGTGATCATTTAAGTGTTATATAAGAGATGTATATAAAATGATATAAAGATTGTTAATTGCTATGGCTTCTTCATTAAACATTGTTACTTTTGGTTGCCTCATTTGACGTGTGAAGTTTTTGACAAATGCTTTGCTTCTGTGATTCGTTTGATCACTGTAAAAAAAATTTAACAAGAGTTTTGATTTTTGCTATAAAATTAACTTGGGGAATATTTTTATTTTTTTTTATAATTTTATTTTTATAGTATTCATGCTGGTTTTAAATCTTTTTTAAATGTGAGATTTTTTTTTGAGTTATAATAAATTGAGGCATTTTAATCTCACATTGTAGAAAAAAGATGTTTTTTATCTCATCGTAAGATTTCCTGGACCGTATCTATCTTGTGCTTTGAAAATTATGGCTAGCCTATAAATTAATTAGAGTAGATAATTAATGATATATTAAATATTATAATTTTAATATAAAGCAAATTTAACCGAATGTTGTAAAAATCGAACCGGTAATTAAATCGGAATAATAATTGGTTCATAGTCGGACTGGTCGAACTAGTCTAACCGGGGCGGTCCAATTATTAATATTAATATAACCAAATGATATAATTATACGCACACTTAATATTAAAAATATAGAATATATATACATAAATTTTTTGTTATATAAATATAATTAAATAATTAATTTTCAATATAACTAATAAAAATTAATTAAGATATATTCAGCATTAGACAAACAAAAATTAAAAATTATATATTATATATATTCAATATGAAATTAATTAATATAAATTCATATTTAAATAAAAAATTTAATTACCCTTATCTAAAAAAATTATCATTAATCAAAAAAATAAAATATAAATTTTTAAATTAAACTGACATTTAATCTATTCAATCGGTTCAATCCAATTTAAGCCGGTTCAATCCAGTCTAAACTAATTTTTAATTAAAACTATGTTTTTAACATAGAACCGGACCGGACTAGAGATCAGTTCACGGTTCAACCAGTCGAACCGGCCGGTCCGATCCGATTTTGACAACATTGATTTAACTTAAACTTAAATTTAATTTTCTCTATATAAAGCAATATATATATATATAGTGAAGTTTCTTTGTTGGTTGGTTATCAATTTTCTTTTAAAATTCGAGCTTTTCATTTAAAATCTTTTTTTTTCTAGTTATTTGCTCTGTTTGTTTCCTTATCTTCTAGAAGTATAGAGAAGAATTCCAAAGTCCTTTGTCTATGACAAAAACTCCGAAGTCAAAACATTTCTCCGACTTCGATGATGTGAGTCGATAAAAACTCAACGTTCACGGCGACAAACATTTATCAGTGTCCTGTAAAAAAATCTTTCATTTAAACATGTTATATGATAGCTAATTTATAGGATTAACTAATTTTAGAATAATATGTTTCAACGTATCTATTAGATCGAATTTACATCGCTAAGATCCACCTTCTTGCATGGTCCTTTTTATCACTCCGAGTTCATCTTTCTCACCGCGAACCTCCTTCAAAATATCTCAAAATGTTGAAATGCAAAAAAGTAATGCATACACCAAATTCGCATGCAATCAAATTCGAGATCAAAATTGAGGATTTTTAAAAAGTTAGAATAAGCATGCACCAAGTATAATTTATCTTATTTAATTTAACACTTTGTTGAAATATATTGATAGATTAGAATGTTTCAATTTGTTACCAAAAAAAATTTATATTTCATGTACCTTGCATTGTGCACTGTCTGAAAAAAAAAAGGATAATTACCTACATGTCACATTATTTTACTTTATTTATGTGTTACTCATTCATTCTTAGTTAATTACGTTATGCACACTCAAAACATTATAAAATCTTACATACACACACTTAAATTAAAACTCAGTCAAAATCTATTTGAAAAAAAATATTTCGTTAATAAATCATTAAAATTACATTTCTACCTTTAATAGTACATTTTTTTTTCTTCCTCGATGTCACACTAAAGCGCTGATCTGTCCTAAAATCAATTCACATCACGAATGTCTCCTTCCCTTGCCACTACCTAAACGTCAAAGTTTTAACATTTTCACTCAAAATATATTTAAATATTCTTAAAATAATATGATGAACGGTTTAAATTTTTTATAACTATAGTATAATTGCTCATTATAATGAAAACAAATGAAAGCGTATATATGTAAAATTTTATAATATTTTGAATGTGCATAGCGTAATTAAATAAAGTAAAATGGTGTGACATGTAGGTAATTATCTAAAAAAAAAAAGCTTAAAATCATATTAATCTTACAAATTAAACAGTAGAGAAACATTTCTCTGAAGTACATTATCACTGCTTCATCATGAAGCCAAGCCAAAAAAATTTCACATGAAATAAAATTATAAGAAGAAATAATCACATGATCTTTTGAGTAAAAAAATATTTCCTCCATGCATGATGAGCTGCTGCTTCAGCTTTAATTACCTTCCAAATATCACCACCCTTCCCCTTTTTTTGCTAACTATCTCCCCATTTCTCAATATAATATCAGTTCATCCCAACAGGAGAGAAATTAAAGAGAGAGATTTGAGATGAAATCTGCCAGCTAACTTGAGTTCATCCAGAGGGAAATCTTAATTACTTATTAGGTCTTGTAAACTGTATAAAAAAATAAAAAAATAAAAAAAAAAATCACTCACCAATACATGATTTGATGCAAACAATCATCCACATTAGTGTATCATGATACCCAGACAAAAGTAAAATAAAAAATCATGTAGCGCGTACAATTCACTCAAACATCAAATCAAACATCAAATCATCTGTAGCGCATACGATTCACTCAAACATCAAATCATCTGCGCCACACGACATATACACTTTTAACGCTTCGAGGTGCAGTCACGTAGCCCACACAACTTACTATTTTGTAAATCACATGAACCAACGCGTAAGTTTAGTAAAGCAGCTTAAACCGTATTTAAGCCGCTTAATTAACAGGTAACTTCAAAATTTAAATCTGTAAGCAGCTTATACTTATAAATATTTGAATTGAATTGAATTGTTTTCGAACACAGCTGAAGTTACATTTAGTTTTTCCGATGATCATCAACATACGCTCGATCACGACGTGGACGCGCAGCACGCCAACACCAAACCACGAGTTTTGCAAGAGTTCGAGAGCGAGCCGAGAGGAAATATAATTAGAGACTTATAATTCAATTGAATCTCACCAAGTAGTAGCTTTCTCCCATTTGCAGGCTCTGAGAGAGGACTCCATGCTCATCAACAGGAAGAGCACCCCCAGAAGAGTGGAAGAGCACAGAATCACACCCAAACATGGCTCTCATGTCAAATGGCCCCCTTGGGACTTCCAAAGGGACTCCATTTATCAATACTGTCATCATTCCTGATCAAAATCATAATTTATAATTATGATCATTCATAATTATAAATTCTATCAAATTTTCCAAAAAAAAAAAAAAAAAAAAACTATAACATCTACATCTATAATATTAAATCTCTGGTTATCAACTATTCTTCACGTGCAAATTATTAGCTTTACTGCTTCGTGTCAATGATTGATCAATTTAAAATAGGGATTTTTACATACAGAACATGAAATTTACACGAAATTACACATTTCACCATTAATTCGTAAATATTACCACTATCACACCGTATTCATTTAAATTTTACGCATTTCACCATAAATTCGTATATATTACCACTACCACATCATATTCATTTAAATTTTACGCATTTCACATATTTCACATATTTCCAATTAGGGTGTCGAATTTAAATTCACATGGCTATAATTTTTAATTGAAGTAAAAAAAATTGATGTGTTTATAGTAAAAAATAAAAATATATATTAGAATTTAAATATTAATGAATTTATGCATTTTAATCTAAGTATATGAAATATGTGAAATATGTGAAATACGTAAAATTTAAATGAATATGGTGTGATAGTGGTAATATTTACAAATTAATGGTGAAATGCGTAATTTCGTGTAAATTTCATGTCATGTATGTAAAAACCCCTTTAAAATAATTAATTAGGGGTTATCAGGCTTTGAACTTGAGGCCTCTGGATCTGATACTGTATTCATTAAAGTTCTAACTACTAACTTACTTAAAATGGTAATTATATCATATATGGCTTCGTTTGGTTTGAACTTTGTTTTAGAAAAGAAAAAAATATATTATTTTTTAAGTTTAATAGGAGAGAAATTTGCTTTAATATTAGAAAGTATGTAAATTGTGAAATAATTTAAATTTTAATATTCATATTTATGTTGAATGCGAAATAAAGTTGATTTTTATAGTTAAATTTTTGTGTTGAGCAAAAGAATTACGTCGGACCAAACTAAGCAAATCTTATAGTCAACTATGCTATGGAATATATATAGGATTATCAATATGATACCAGACTGATATGGCGGCGCGGCCGCCGGAGGATGATCGGAGAAACCCAGTTGCCTTGAGATGGAGAAGAGATCGTCGGAGCCTTGGTTCTCCGGGAACCCGACAGGCGAGGACGTGGAAGCCGATGAAGAAGGGCTAGTGATCACCAATGACGGGGTGGCGCTGGCGCAGCCTCCGCCGCCGCCGGGATGAGTGCCGGAGTCGGAGGAGGCGGCGGCGATGGCGGCCTGAATCTGGCGCTGGCGGCGGCGGGAGCGGGAGCGGCGGTTCTGGAACCAGTAGAAGACGTTGGCGTCGCCGACGGAGCCGAACTTCTCGAGGAGCTTCCGGATCCTGACGGTCTCGTCCTTGGGGGGGTTGACCATGCCGCTGTTGAAGATTGACTCCAGGATGACGATCTGCTCCGGCTTCGGCGTCCACCGGGAACGGACTGGCTCGCCGCCTCCACCGCCGCCGCCGACGCCGCCGCCGCCGATGACGATGGTTTGGTCGGGGCTCTGCTCATCCATAGTGAAGGGAAGCAGCGATGCTGAGAGGCAGGAGACGAAATGTGAACGCTGATCTTTGGGGGTGATGGAGGTTTCATGGTATTTATAATGTTTCACATGGGGAGAAAAATAAATAAATATATATATAATATATATATATATATAATTTATTCCAATTTTGTGAAATCTAAAAAAAAAATTGTGAAATCTATTTTTTCACGATATAATCGAACAAGAGGTCGAACTAATGATCGATATATGATCTAATCAGTTTGATAATCTCATGATTATAATTCGAGATCATCTCCTTGATTAGTTGAATAGTTATAATCACTTGATTTCAGTTCAGTGAAGCCTAGGTTTTCACGGTATAATCGAACAGGTGGTTGAACCGATGGTCAGTCGAACTGTCAATTAGTCAAGCGGACGATCCCATAGTTACATGCATCGCAGATATCTTAAAGAAATTTAGATTAATATCAATTTACACAAATGATTAAACGGATTGAGTTCGCTAGAGTATAAAAAGCTAATAAAGGTTTGTCAGTCGAGCTGCTTTTAGCCTATCCATCTGTTATTTTAGTTTTACAATGAGTTGAAGTGAGATACTGACTAGTTTTTAGTCGAACTAATTCGCCTGCATATACAGATCTAATCCACTTCTAAGACTTTGATTGTAACTCAAACTTTTGTTTATGCAGCACTATCGGAGTCCAAATTAAATTTGATATTTAGGTCATTTGTAGGAGCTACGAAGCATTCCTCGAGTTTTAATTACTCGTAAAAATTGCTAAAAATAGGCATATGCCTAGCTAGTTTTGTTGGTTCCAAATTTATGTAGAACCCTTGACTTTTTAGTTCAAGTGGCATGAGGAGGGGGAACATGTGTTAGGCAAAGCTCCAACTAAAAGCCTATGGCATGCTAGAAATTGGGGGGGCCAAAGGACATGTGGGGTCCTCCTCTTGTCTAGCTTTATTTTGAGTTCATAGGGGCCTAAGAATTATAGTTTAATTTGAAAGGGTGTTTAATTAGGTTTGAACAATAAAATTTCAAAAAAAAATTGAATTGATTTTAAATCAATTCTAAAATTTAAATGTGTTTTAGCTTCAAATATAAATTTTTTTTGTCTTGATTATTTTTTATTAATGTGATTTAGAGAGCGTTTGATTAATATTATCTGGATATTATGTCAAATTATTTAGATAAAATAATTATTTAATTTAATAATATTTATAAAAAAATAAGTATAAATAATTATTAAAAAAATGACATCTAAATGTCAGACCATTACCTCCATAGCATATTAAAAAATTAAGTTAATTTCATGAAAATTTATTTTTAAAAAAAATTCTTGCTATTACATGGAATTGCTATTACAAAATTTAAATCATAAATTCATTTCTAATATTTTTTCATGTTGTAATTGTTGTCCTTGCACTCCTCTTCCATAATAATATTCTATTAATTGTTAAAAAAAAATTCTTTTTTTTTGTTTTTGGTTCTTGTGATGGCAATTTCTAGTGATTGAGCCATCAAATTTAAGCCACCACCAACAAGCTCTAGAGGAATAATTCATCCACACATCATCCAAAGGGATTTTAACAATTTCATAAGGGTTAGCCATAGTTATATCTTAGTAACATGTTGATGTGGGAAGTAGGGGTCCCAAGAGAGAGAGGGAGACAAAGAGAATGTCCCGAGAGACAGCGGTACTCAGAGAGCTAAGTCTGATGATTAAGGCTTAAATGAGAATAATACGCATCCAAAACAGCACACAAGAATTTAAGGTAGTTCAGGGAGGAAATCCCTTACGTCCACCGAGCAATCAGCTAAAGATAATTTCACTAGAAAAAGAAAAGAGATGGTCAAAAAGACCAGTACAATGAGCGAAAAGAAGAGAAAGAGAGAGCTTTCTTATCTCAAACTCTTAATATATGGGTGATAGAAGAGAGATCCTACGATTCCAACCAACAACAATAACCCTCTTTCCTGTTGCTCTCCAGCAGATATTTATAGGCAGGAGATAGTGGAGCTCAGTCCGGGTTTTCGAAAGATGATAAAATATTCAATTACTGAGTCCACACTAGTGGTCCCACTGTTGTCGGCCACCAGAAGAGCCAAAAATAGTGGAAGGAGAGCTTGGCTTTTTGATCTTGGCAATTCTTCTAGGGGCCCGTGATGACTGAAACATGCGGGCCCTTAGTTTGTATGACTAAAAGAAGCATGTTGTATTGAAAACAGTGCGGTCATGGCACGCTGATAGCGATATGTGTAGTTGAAAAAAATCGTCATCAATGTTGCTGGGAGATGATCTTAAATCGTCATGGACGATGTTTGGCTGAACCCTCATGGCCGAGATTTGAGACCTACAAGAATAATAATAATAATAATAATAATAATAATAATAATAATAATAATAATAATAATAATAAGGGGTTAGTGCTCCCACGGCGTCATGTGTACGACTGAGATGTAGCGCTAGAACCACATGTTAACATAACAATATTTGGTTGAAATTACTTAAATTTGTATATTAAGATATCTATTGAATCAAATTTAAAGTCCTTTTTTTACTCAATTTAAATTTAATCTAATTAATTTTAATCTGGCATATCATATCACTCATAAAAATTAATTATAATTCATATTATACACATAATTCAAAATAAAAAATTAACTCTGTTTCAGATTCTATACACATACCAAAATAATAACTAACTTATATCTCATCGCTCACACATCTCAACATAATAACTAGCTTTAATTCGCATTATTAATAATTTTTTTAAAAAAAATATCTTCATTTAAGTTTAACTTTAATTTTATTAAGATTAAATTTTGCAAACAAACTGGCCCTAAAACTTGTGATTGACATGAAATATGCCTTCCATAATAAGAACTCAAAAATAATTTTCCATTGTTAATATTGTAGGTGTTATTAGGTTTTCATGTAAGTCCAAGAAGCACCATCTACCCTATTTGATTAGGGTAGAAATCACTAGCCACCTGACCTCTTGTCTCTAACATTAATTCTTGATAATAAATGTTCCCACATAATATTTTATTGGATAATTTATAATAAAGTCCCTATAATTTGGTTCTATGTGAAACTAAATCCCTCACATTTTCAACTTTATAAACTAAACTCATCTGATTTGAGAATATGTGCAAACTGGCCATTCTATTGTCAACTCAAGACCTCTATATATGCTCTTGAAAATTTAAGGGGCTTATTTGCACATGGAGCCAAACTATAGGGAGCAATTTGCAATTTATCATAAAAATAAACATACTCAAAATGTGACTGCTAAAAATATGCAGTTCAATTTCGAACGATTTCGTATCGAGCTGCGTCTAAATAAATATGAGGTTTTTACATACAGGACATGAAATTTACACGAAATTACGCATTTCACTATCAATTCGTAAATATTACCACTATCACATCATATTCATTTAAATTTTACGCATTTCACATATTTCACATATTTCATATATACTTTATAATATTATATGTAAATTAAAATGCATAAATACATTAATATTTAAATTCTAATATATATTTTTATTTTTTACTGTAAACACATCAATTTTCTTACTTCAATTAAAAATTATAGTCATGTGGATTTAAATTCGGCACCCTAATTGGAAAATTTAAATAGGATAAATAAATTAAAATACATAAATTCATAAATATTTAAATTGTTATTTATATAAATTAATTTATTTGTAGTATTTAATTAATATATTAATAATATAGTTAAGATCAAGGCCAATTTAGAAATGTGAAGTTCACCATCAAAGAATATGGTGTGAAATATGTGAAATGCGTAAATTTTAAATGAATATGGTGTGATAATGGTAATATTTATGAATTGATGGTGAAATGAGTAATTTCGTGTAAATTTCATGTCATGTATGTAAAAACCCCAATAAATATATAGTATAATATATTTTATAAAATACATAAGCATACAGAAAACATGATGGCTCAAAATCACTGACTCAAAGTTCGATTAAAGTGAATTTTGATGGAGCAGTAAAGAATAATATAGCAAAGTGCGGGTTTTCATTGTTCAGGATTATTTGAGATTCTCCCTTAAACTCAACGGCTTCAAACTTTATATGAACTTTATGTTCATGCGCCTATTGTCGCCAAGAAATTTGCTGTTATTAAAGCACTTAAGGCGTTCAACAATAAAAGTATTGTGTGGAAGGTCTTTAAATTGAAGGCGACTCATCTATATATTATCATCGCTAATATCATTAAAGCATCTAAGGAAAGGAATTTATATGACCGACTCTCCTCTTTTGAATATATTTGAGAAACTTTTATTCTAATTATAAGATTACATGCATATATAGATCGGTAAACAAAGCAATGGATTTTTTTTATTTCTTTTTCTTATTTTGAGAATGTCATTTGGAGTGAGGGCATGTCCTACTCGAGTGAATTTTGGATTCTTTTAAAAGATTATTATCTTTGTACGTTTTGATATTCTTTTATTCCGCATTTAATGTGAGTTAAGCTATAGCCTAATTTTACAAAATCTTGACTCAAAGTTCGATCCATCGATAAGATAAATAACTATATATGTATATATATAAAGATAATTTAAATATGTAGGCTCTCAAAACTCAACTTTGAATGATTTTTGATAGATTAGCCCAATAAATTAATTTATATTGTAATATCTATTAATAAAATGATAGCTAGAATTCTAAGGCTCAAGTTTGAACAAAATTGTTTTTGAGTACGCACGAGCAATGCTAGATCTAGTTAATTATATTTGCAACTCTCAAGGAATAGTTAAGTAGAGAGATCTAAAGAATGATCTCGTATGTTTTCACATTTTCAAAAACTTTGTATAAATTGTTTTCGGCATAATAACCTCTAACCGAGTTGATCATCTCGTGAATTTCTAGGTCTACACGAATATAATTTAATTTGAAATTATTGAATCTAAGTTTTTTGTGCACATTGCATCTCGATATGTACCTATTTGAAATTGTTAGAGCACTATTTATCTATTTGGAGCATTGCACCTTTATTTGTTGCACATTGATAAATTACAAATAGATTTTTTTTATTTTTAGTCTTAAGTGCATTTAAGTCCCTTACATTTTAGAGAACGAAAAACGTCAATTTTGCATTTGGAGTTAATGGCTTCGACACTAGAAGGACCTATGTGTACATATTTCTAACTAGCTAGAGGCCGATCTAATTTTTATAATGTACTTCATTTTATTCATTGATTTTTAATATGTATTTTATGTAATAATTCTCCCATTTTATAATTGTAAAAGATTTTTTATTAGTGTGGCAGAATATTTAGCTCACTTAGCTATATTAAGTGATTTTAAGTTGGAAAAAATATGTCTTTATCAATTTTTTTTATCGTCTTTGTAATATCTTGTGATTTCAATGTAAAGGTATTCTTCGCTTTTGATTTTAGAAAAACTGCATGACTTGAGTGCTTCCCAGGAGGTCACTCATCCCAGTGCTACTCCAGCCCAAGCACACTAAACTATTGAGCATTATTAGCCTCACGATTTTGCCCCAAAAGACGTCTCTACTATTTGAGATTACACTATCTACTTATACAGCTTAGGATCTCACTCCCTTTTCGGTATGGGACGATTTATTTCTATGTCATTCTCACTACTTATTATTCGGCCTAGAATAAACCTGCTAGGAGCCGCACTTTGCCTTAATAATTTTTTTCTCTTAGGACATCACTCGGCGATTACTCCCCGCTTTCTTCAGCCACGGACATCACAATCTTTTTCGCGATATGATTTTATGTATTTTTTGAATTTTCTTTAATTTAAAGTAAAAGTCTGGACCACTTTACAAATAAATAAATAAGTTAAAGTATAAAAATCTAGGGCCTATTTGTTTGATAGATTAAAATTAACCGATTTAATTTTAAATAAGCATATCACATCACACATAAAATTTAATGTTAAAAATTAATAATATTTCACATCATGCATATAATTTAAAATAAAAATTAACTTTATTTCACATCTTATATACATACCAAAATAAAAACTAAATTATATCATATTTCTTGCATATCTTAATATAACAACTACTTTATTTTACATTATTCATAATTTTTAATAAAAAAAATATTTTCAATTAAATTTAATTTAATTTTATTAAAATTAAATATTGCAAACAAAGGTACCTAATTGTTTATACTTAATTAAATATCACCTTTTATAACTAACTCTCTTGCATGTGGTGACATGCCTAACCCTAATTATGAGGGACCCACATTAAGCACATTCAAAAGTTAATTTTAGAGCCACTTTTAATCTAATCATCAGTAATTAGTGCATAAATAGATAATGTGTAAAATGCACATATTAATATTTTTTTTATGTAATCATTTAATTTAAATACATTTTTCTTTTTATTATATCATATTCCTAAGTTTGTCTTATTTACTTCGAGTTAAATCTAAATTGACAAAACTATTATATTTGAAAGAGAAACAAAAAAGAACTAAAAAAGAAAATATATTCATGAGGATTAAAATATAAAGTAATCTAGCTAGGACTTAAATGGAATGAAATTTTATCCTCAAAAACCTAAATGAAATTATCAAACACATCAAGAACCTACCCGAAATTTGTTTTATATATCAAATTAAGTGACACATTAATAATTTAATTTTGATAAGTTTTGATCGATGTTTTAAAACTCGGCTGAAACTACTGAGTTTTGGTTTCAGCTGAAACTCAATAATTTCGACAGTTTCGACCGAAACTCATTTTTTTTCAAAAGAATAGTATTCAAATATTATCATTAATGAAATTGTAGAAATTATCGATACTGATGCTTTAATCCTGCGACTGAACCGAGTTTTAAAAGCTTGGTTTTGATTCAAAATATTCAGAAAAAAACATTCCTTCATGTTAGAGCAAAGATTTGCAAGACAGAAAATCTTCCTAAAAATTTTTGCCTCAAACCAAAATTACATTTTTCTTTTAAATAATGCTGCCACCATAGATGCAATTAATGATATTTCAAGAAAAATAATTAATGTCTATAAAAAAAATAATAAATTAATGATCACATTGAATAATAAAATACCTTATCCTTTCCTTAGAACAGATAAGTGATGCTTGTTCTTTGTCTATTTATAATAAATTTTCCCAATTTCACTTTTTGGTCATCAACTACTACCATTTTTTTTTTTTTAATTTGCTCATATGATAAGGATTCCAATATAGTTTGAAATAATTTTAAGACTTCAATGAGGTCGGATTTGAATCGAAATTATAATTTTATCTACTCTTAATCGGATTAGAAACCAAATTCAAATGAATCGAGCTGACACAAGTAGAAAAAAAGAGGAATGACGAGCACTACTCTCACAGAAGTTAATCTGATGAAATAAGTGTTTAACGTTAAAGAAAAATAAATAAAAAAAGAGAATCATCTGTTGCTTAGTTGTGTTTAGACCGGTGTGGGTCGAGTTACGCAAAACCCATACCTGCACTGCAATATTTTAACCATTACTCGTACCTGCTCCCCCGCCCCTCCTCATTTCTCACAAAGCCCGTACCTGTCCCGTCTCTTCCCCGCCCCGCTTCCTTTCTACCATCCGATACTCTCTTCATTCCGCTCGACATTGACGCTATAATTTTATTTATTTTAAGCTAAAATAAGAATATAGTATAGATCACGGATCAGAGCTAATACAAAATGGATCGGGACAGATCGCGGGTTGCAGGTTTGACTTTGTGATCTATACCCATTCCATTAGGGGCGTATTAGAGCGGGTTAAATGAATTCGAGTAAAAAAATTATCATTAAATTAATTACACGGCTGCCTTTGAGAATTATTTGAGATATCATAAAGAAATTTTCCAGCAGTAGTTTTAATTATCTCTTCCATCAGATAAAATAGCTGCTGCGCCGGACCTCGTGGGGAGAGTAGGATGACAATGGGGAAATTTTATAAGGAAAGATGGAAGAAAGACGATGCATGGAGACAGCTGAGAGCTTCCCCTGTTTGGCTTTGCGACAAAAAACTGCAGATTTTGGAGGAAGAAGAGAGAAGTTTGAAACTTGAAAGAATATATTTAAAAAAAAAAAAAAATTCAAAAGAAAGAATAGATCAATGCAATAACATGAACCACAGGATTCTCATCCTCAGCATGCCTTCGTTAAGATCGAGAGCAATAGAAAATCCGACGTTTAAGAGAGATCATTCAACAGTATTGAGAGGGCACAACCATGGACTCTTAACTTAGAGAAATTTTTGCATACACCGGTGCACGGTACACTAGCCCAATTAGCACATGACATGTGGATAAAAATGGTCAGGCGTGCTGACGTGTTGTGTGCTAATTGGGCTGGTGTACCGTGCACCGGTGCACACAAAAATTTCTCCTTAACTTACAGCAATCAAATCTGTAAGGACCGCCAGCAAAACAACATAAAATGAGTCTTGAAAGTTCTTGGTTAATACCTGGTAGAGAGAAAACTGAGAGCCTTCAAGATATATATGCTTTTGCAACCCAACTTCATGTCTCGGGATCTTATTCTAGATAGTATTGTGAACATCTTATTATCATTTGCTACCTGCAGAGTTAGTTATATACAGTGGAACATCAATAGTGTGGTTGAATTTTTAGCGCACTATATACGACACTAGCTGATTTTTGCTGGGAAATAAATATACTCTTTCCCAATGAATTTTACAACATTCTCAATGTTTATGTTGAGTGACACTTGCATATCTGTAGTTTCTTTATTGTAATTCTATAGCATTGACATTTTTTTTTAAAAAAGTGAAACAATGGACGACTACACGTTTCTAGGATGAAAACTTTCGTAATGAAAAGAAAAAGAATAATGTCGTAGCGGTGGTTTGAATTAGTTATGTAGTTTACATCAAATGGAGAGAGACACGAGTTACAGTTAAATAAGACGTGAGTTACGTGAGTGAAATCAAAAAATCAGAGGCAGACGAACTACGAGAAGGTCTGAGCCTTTTAAATTTATGAGATGCATGCGAAGAACATAATCCCTGACCGTTATCTTTTTTTCTATTCATGAGATTGTCTTAGTGATTTGGGCGACACGACATGCCATTCTTTGGAACTCGTGCAAGCATGCAAACTACTAGATCTAGAGATTTAGTGTTAGAGAAGACTATTGAGATTGACATTAATATGTGTACGTTCAATTATTTCGGTCAACTCCTGTAAACTTTGTTCGACTGCTTGATTTTTCTTTTCTCTTCTATTTATCGATACAATAGTATTTCTCATGATATTCTGTACTAATACCGGGACTTGCCATTCCTTAGAACTTGTGCGTACATACCAACTACTAAGACTCACATCGACGTGTGTGCTCGACTGTCCTGATTAACCCTGTAAACTTTGATTATCCGCTTGACTTTTTTTGCCTTTTCTCGTTGTAATCACGTCGATGTTTATAATTTTTCTTTGTATTTCTTCATATAATTAACAGTATCAGCTATTTGCTGAGATATCTACCAAGATTTTTAAATTTCATGCAGCTTCCTGCAAGCTAAACAGTGCAGCAGATCTAGAACAAACAGCTCTTTCTCTTTTGGATACACAAAAAAAAAAAAAACTCTTTTGGAAGATAAAATTATTAAAAAAAATTACATCCCGTCACTTTCAAAAAGGTCATTTTTACAGGCAACACTCACTCCCTAAGTCAAATATTTACAAGCAATATCCCGTGAGTCAAATATTTACAGACGTCACTCATATTTTGAATGTGAATTTACAGATAGTAATTTACGCTAATTTTTGTTTGTCATTTTTTAAATTCAATTAGGGTTAACACACGTAACTAGATCCAGAACAAACAGCTCTTTCTCTTTTGGATACACAAAAAAAAACTCTTTTGGAAGATGAAACTATAAGAAAATTTACATCTGTCACTTTCAAAAAAGCCTTTTTTATAGGCAACACTCACTCCCTAAGTCAAATATTTGCAAGCAACGTCACTCGAGTCAAATATTTACAGGCGGTACTCTTATTTTGAATGTGAATTTACAGATAGCAATCTACGCTAACTTTCGTTTGTCATTTTTTAAACTCAATTAGGGTTAACACACGTAACTAGATCCAGAACAAACAGCTCTCTCTTTTGGATACACAAAAAAAAACACTTTTGGAAGATGGAATTATAAGAAAAATTTACATCTATCACTTTCAAAAAGATCTTTTTTACAAGCAACACTCACTCCCTAAGTCAAATATTTGCAAGCAACGTCACGTGAGTCAAATATTTACAGGCGGCACTCCTATTTTGAATGTAAATTCACACACAGTAATCTACGCTAACTTTCGTTTGTCATTTTTTAAACTCAATTAGGGTTAACACACGTAACTAAAATTACATTTAGCTTGGTTCAAAAAAATTCACAATAATGAAATTATGGGAAAAAAATAAAGATCTTAAAAGAAATTTAAAATAAAAAATAGAGTTGAAAAATATAAATTGTGGATTTCAATGAAGGGTTAAATGTAATCTTAATTACGTGGTGCTCTTCTAGCCGAGTGGGAAAAATATTTGCCTGACAAATAGAGAATTTCAGATTCGAATGACACTAACATCACAATTTTTACGTGAGGCATGGGGGAAATTGTGGTGCTAGGGGATTAAATTTTAAAAAAATGATATAACCTTAGTTATATGTATTAACCCGAGTTAGGTTAAAAAAACAGACGATAAATAGAAATTAGCGTGAGGGTGTTATTTGTAAATTTACATAAAATAAGAAGCCCTACTTATAAATATTTGACTTAGAATATCATATGCTAAAAAGATTTCTTTAAAGGTGACAACTATAAATTACTCAATTATAAAATTAAGCATTTAATTTTAATTAATTAGCTAATTAAAATCCAATTAATATAAATTTTGACATCAAGTTTTTGTCATATATTGATCGCATCACCACCAAAGAATTTTTTTTTACACACGTTATTTCCTAAGTCAAATATTTATAGGTGACACTCCCTAAATCTAATATTTACAAATAGCACCCCGAAATAAAAGTTAGAGTAGAAGTACTGTTTATAAATTTACATTGAAAATAGGTTAGAGCAAGGGTGTTGTTTGTAAATTCACATTCAAAATAGAGGGTGCCGCATAAAAAAAAACTTTTTTTGAGGTGACAAATGTAAATATCTTATTTTTCTTTTTTTATTAAATTAATATATTAATCTATAAACTAATAAATTTTTTTGAAATGTGATTTTATAAATGCTATTTTTAAATTTTTATTAAGATATAATTATTTTAAATTTTATTATGCAGTATCCTTTTCTTTTTTTATTAATTAATATATTAATCTATAATCGTAGTTTATTGATTTATATAAATAAAATACTTATACATTAATTAATAAATAATACATCTTAAAAATAAGCAAATATATGAAACATGTAGTTAGTATGATACTACATCACATACATCTCTCAATAAATAATAAATTATTACATAATATTTAATATATAATATATAATTAATTAATAATTTATTCTTTTAAAAAGGTTAAATAGTTTTGTTATTTATAATTCTATTTTAAAAAGTAAATATGTTTTTGTCATACGAATAAAAATCTCTTTAATATTTACAAAAAAATGTGCATTATTTAATTAATTTATCTTAATTTTAAAATTTAAAGAACATTACTGAAAAAATTAAAAATCTCTTCACCTTAAAAACTCTTATTATGTTAATTTTATATAAAAATATATGTTTATAATATTTTAATTAATAAGAGTTTTTTACTTTTATAATCTTTTTAATCATAAAAGAATTAAATGTTTTGTTTTTAGAATAATAACACCAAATACATTAATATTATTTAAAGTAAATATTCTTTAATATATTTTTGAGTAAAACTAAATTTATAAAATTGCAATTTACAAAAATTCATATATTAATTTTAAAATATTAAAGAAATTTATTAAGTCCCATTAATTTAAATTAAAAAATTATTATTATTATTATTATTATTATTATTTTATTAAAAACATAATGGCCTTAAAAAGAAGCATATCTGTTCTTTACTCTCAGTAGCCATTAACTGACCCCCTGCACTGCCTGACAAATCTTTATCACATTAAAGTTTTATAATGTTATTTACATTGAAATAAGAGATCATATTTTTAGAAAAAATAATAATAATAATAAACTACATGCCACAGAATTTAATTTTATTTATATTTTATCCATCCATTATTAATTAATTACGCTATGCACACTCAAAACATTATAAAATCTTACATACACACATTTTAACTTATTTCTATTATAATGAATAATCATAATTTTTTAATAACCTAATTATAATTAGATTACAAAAGATTTGGGCCGTTCATCATATTATTTTAAGGATATTTAAATATATTTTGAGTGAAAATCTTAAAATCTTTTTTTAATAACCTAATTATAATTAGATTACAAAATGTTTAGGTGACAGTAAAGGAAAGAGACATCCGCGACGTGAATTGATTTTAGGACAAATCAACGCTTTAGTGTGGTATTGAGGAAGAGAAAAAATATGTACCATTAAGACTAAAAATATAATTTTAATGATTTACTAACAGAATTTTTTTTTCAAATAGATTTTGATTAAATTTTAACTCAAATGTGTATATGTAAGATTTTATAATATTTTGAGTGTGCAAAGCATAATTAATTAAAAATGAATGAATTTTTAATTTAATTTTTTTTTCACATTTAACACAATTTGTAATAATGAAATAATTTTATTTCACATTCTAATATTAAAATATATATATATATATATATATTTATTTATCTAAAAACATTCAAATATCTTTAAAATATACTTCAATCAATTCTAAAAATTAATTTTATTTCACATCTTATAATTATAAAAAAATATTTCACATTTAATATAATTTTTAATAATAAAATAAATTTATTTCATATCATAATATTAAAATAATTTTTTATATCTAATAAATTTAAAAAAATTTAAAAATATATTCTAACTAAAAATAACTAATGTATCCATGTAAAAAGTCTATTAATTTTTAATTTTATTTAACTACATAGGCGTTAAGTCATGTTTTTTTTTTTGAATAATTACGTACATGCCACACAATTTAGTTTTATTTATATCTTTCTACATCGTATTTTATATGAGGGCTATTTTATTTTATTTTGACGAAGGGTTGTCACATGTACATTTTTTTAGGCTTAGTGAGCAGGGAAGACACGTGTAATTTTGTGTGCTTTATGGTGAGTGATTTTTTTTTTTTTTTGGTTTGAACATAATCTTAGGGCTTTATTAGAATTAGTGTGCAAAATCGGCTTAACTAGTTCTCCTCCATAGTCATGGCTGGTCCCCCCCCTTCCCCTTGCTTGATCATCAAGATTAAAATGCTTGCAAGGAGAAGATCTAGTTTGTTAGCAATCAAAGGTGAAGATTAGATAGGATCTACTATTTATAGAATGTTTTAAAGGAAAATTAGTGTAATCGAGGATTGAGAGAACCCTAATTGAGTTGGAGAGCTCCTCCCCACTTTAGCTCTTCCCAGCTGTCGGCAGCCTACCCCCGCTACAACCCTGCCACCACTAGCCCACCATCATCCAAAGAAGGGCAACGCCACAACTGTCCTACTGCTGTCGTCATGCTCATATGCAAGTTAGCCATCGATTTGTGATAAACCATCAGATAACTCATCTCTTTAGTATCACCAGGCTATTTCCCGTTGAGTTTATCGTGTATTGACCTCCTGTCTTGTTTCTTGTGATTTTCTCCTCTTACTCCTCTTTATTACTTATGCATTTTTTTAAAAAAAATATTTGATTACCTATGTTTTGGTCATATTACTTCACCAAATTGTATTTAGTTCATTCTCTCTTACTACTTGGATGATGAATGGGATGGATTTCATGACTAGATCAATGCATGCCTTATAGAATCAATTTCATGCAATTCTCATTGATTCATTTTTAATGTTATGAGGGAACCTCATGCCCTAGAGTTATTTTCGTAAATGTGTTCTAAATCTCTACTTAATCGATGCCCCCAATTATATAAAACTCTTGTACTAACATGAAAATCGAGATCTAAATAGTTTCGAGTTTAAATTCCTGTGTGAACCTCTATACAATGCATTTTATGCTTCCCTAAAGCTAAATTGCACATTAATTTGGGCTTAGGAAAATTATCTTAATTTTTCCTACATCATCAGAGGATCTCTCTAAATCATAAAAAACTGATATTCATGTAGTTTCACTCTTCCTTTTTTTTTTTGTTTTTTTGAAAGTTGGTTATCTTTTTTTACTATTGTTATTTTTATGAGAATAATTTATTTGACTAACTACACGTTCATTGATCTAAATTTTTTACTACACATAAAGATGACTTAGGCCGCTTCACTAAAGCCTCCTTTGCACAAATGTAGGCAGAGAAGCCTCTATACAACTTTCCTTGTAGCAGGCAAAATCAAACTCTATAATCCTTACCTCTTCTCATATAAGGAGAGATCTTTCTGAATGTTTCAAGTCAAAACACCTAGAGGATTCTTTAAAGAAAATTCAAGCTTAGGATTAAAGATGATCAGACTTTTTCAACTCCATCTCAATTCCTTTTCATTGTTATTCGTCGGTCACGAAACTGGTTTGAACGGAAAATTTGAATTTTGAGCATTGTGGACTAACCGGGAATCAAACTGATCAAATATAGAACAGAACAACCGATTGATTTTGTTTATGCAAAAGGACCGAATAATCTGACCAGACAATTCGATCAAATTAAGTAACAAGGGGAATATGTCATTAGAGATGAACTCATTCAATTGTCCTCACGGAGAACACCGCCTTAAATTGAACCAAATAAATAAGAGAAACCCGTATAGTCAAATTTAACTGACTTCTGAGTGAGATTATATAAATCAACAGATTTGTTAGCTTTACAGGGATGAAAAATCATTTACAACATGCAGCAGAAGGGAGAAGTAGCTCTGGCAACTGTATAATGTGTACAACTCTAATTTGTATTTGAGATGAATAATATTAGAAGAATGCCGGAAAATAAAAATAAAAACAGGGATTAAAATTATATCCCTTGGCCTAAAATGGGAAAGAATATGGCTCATATTCACAATCTGATAAAGGAACATAAACAAAGCTGGGAAGAAGTTTGAAAAAGAATCCTACCGCGTGCTCCGCCGCTGATGATTTGAGAAAGTGCTCATTACAACTTCTGAGTCACGGGTATGATTTACGCCTCCAAACTTCTCCAGCTCCCTCGCAATCTGGATATCGCTGGGAACGAAGAATTCGGTGAGAGCCTTGGTTGCGAACCGCGGGAGCATGCCAGCAATGATGATGCCAGCTAAGCAGAACCAGAATACCCATGTCTCCATCACGCGGAAAATCGCCCTGAAAACAGAAATTCAAAGATGAGTTTGCAACAATTGATATTGCGGCAATCATTCGGAT
Source organism: Apostasia shenzhenica (assembly GCA_002786265.1). Taxonomy (NCBI): domain Eukaryota; kingdom Viridiplantae; phylum Streptophyta; class Magnoliopsida; order Asparagales; family Orchidaceae; genus Apostasia; species Apostasia shenzhenica. Next base: position 792,958 of record KZ451951.1, read on the forward strand.
AAGATCCGTTTCAAGCTCGACCGTCTATTTCTTTTCACTCATTAGTGAAAAGTAGATTTCTACGATGTACTTGTGACCAAAAGGTTGATACATTAAAGTCCATGTTGAAAAATGAAGTAAAAGCGTGCACACGAAGAGGTGTGTTGACCTACAAGTTTAGGCTTTTACGATTCTTGGTTATCAAATACGGAATTAGAGAGGGACTTACCAATATCCATGTAGGATGGGCAGTGCATCAATGATGATCATGCAGATAAATGTCGCAACTATGCAGCCCCAAATGGAAGCATGGGTTATCCAACTCCACCGAAAAATGTCCAAACCCAAGTGAAGGTTCACTAGAATAACCACAGCAAGGATCCATAGGTCCCCTATGCTGGATCCATCAATAGTGCTGTGTCGATATGAGAGAAAGGGGAGGAAGAAGATGACTAAACTTTGCCAAAGAGAATCCATCATTGTAAGAATGAACAGTTTCACGTTGTAGCGCTCTTCTCTTTGCCCAGAGCCATAGAGTTGAGGGTACTTCAGAAGTGTTCTTCTGCTCAAATCCTTGTCGAGAATTCCAACTACTATGGTAGGCAGAGCTGTATAAATAACTGAATATAAGACGCTACTCCATTCTGAGATTGCGGAAGTCAAACTAAAAGCTGTATACAGTACATACCTGCAGAGTGAAGATCTCATAAGCAAAAATCACAATACAATTCAATCTATCACTTTATGATGCCCTGAAAGCAAATTATAATGTCGAAATAACTTAAACTTTATGATCCAAACAGGCGATAAGGCACAGAAGTACTGGAAGATAAAAATAAGGATGATACAGAGAAGGTGATCCATAATGATTAAGCTAATCAGGCAATCAATTTTACACTCTTTCCTATTACCATGAAGAACACAAAGCACTGAATCATCAGAACTACTTACCAAAAAAGAACGAATACAAACACCGAATTCCTATAGAAATTATATAAGATCATGTAGGCCATTCTTTGGTAGTTCCAGTGGCCATGAACCAATAAAAGGGGCACTAAGAATCTGAACTGGCCCATGGCAAAGTCCGAGGCCATAACAGCTTGCCGCCCCTCTTGCCCGCTAATGCCTATCCCGACATCAGCCATCTGGATCATCGAAACATCATTTGCACCTGAATGGTACGCAGACAAAATGCTTAGCCAGAATGAAGAATTAGTCGAAACATGAATTTAAAGGAACATATTAAAAATTTTACCATCTCCTATAGCAAGGGTCATATCATCGGTTCTATTCTTGATTAGAGCAACAATCCCAGCCTTCTGCAATGGGGCAACTCGGCAACACAAAACAACATCACACGACGTTGCCACCTTAAAAAGCTGCATCATCCAAGCATGATAAAACAGCGTGAGAATACAATTCTGTGATGGAAACAAGGTTCCAATAGATGTTGATAAAAAAGGGTAAGTTACATCTAGATCCCTAAGGTTTAGATCATTTTTCATGTAGTTACTCTCCCTCGACCCATCGACCTTCTCTCACTCACCATCTCTCTCGCACACGCTCTCCCTCTTCTCCCTCCCCGCCTATAGGAGCGAAAAGGAGAAAGAGAAGAGAGGGGCATTTGGTTAATAACTCGTCTGGACATATATCATTTATATGGATCAAAATGCAATCATTTTGGAAACACAACTACAGGAAATCAAAAGTGGAGTGAGAGAACCAGCAAGAACCTAATAAAAAAATATGGCTTTTATGTGGAAAGACACTATAAACCTTAGGAACCCAGATCAAATTCACCAAAGAAACAAACTTGATAAATGTCAACTTCATACCTCCTCTTCCAAGTCCGACTCAAGGATATACACAAGGCTGGTACCATCAATTATCAAAGCAAGAGGAACTCGACCATCCGCTCCTCTTGTACTATTTTCTGCTTCAGGTGCCATTGAAGCTACTTTTTGGATCATGGCAAGTGCATCTTCTAAGCTTTTTTTACATGAGTCCTTGGAATGGCTGTTTATAATAATCTGGGTCATGTCTCCTGTTAGGAGCTTACAAGAATAGCCAATTGAAATGGCAGTTTCCTGCTTGTCACCTGTCAACACCCAGACCTTGATCCCAGCTAGCCTCAAAGATTCTATGGCTTCAGGAACACCTTGTTGTAGCTTATCTTCGATTCCTGAGGCTCCTAATATACAAAGATTGCTTTCGATACTCACTGCAAGTGCTTTTAACAAATTTCCCCTACCGAACAACGCAGTGCTAGCTTTGTCATAGGAAGAATGCCACTCCTCAAACTGACTTCTAGTCAACTCACGCATGCCTATGACCAATGTTCGCAGACCCAATGACGAGTAAGAATGTAGATGCGACTTGGTTGATCGAATTATGTCCGGATTCGAGGTTGTGTCTATTACTCCAAACATTGAACTGTCTGCACCTTTGACGAAAACCTTCACAGTCTTGTCAGGAAAGCCCACTATAACTGACATCCTCTTACGATCGCTGTCAAACTCGTGAAGACCCAAAATATCAAATCTGCATACACCACAGCATGGATCTCAAACAATCACAAACAAATCCTATTGCAAAACAGTATATTATCCAGTAAAAAAAAGACAAGTGCTAACATATTATTAGTCGTAACTTCAAGAATCACTTTATTTCAATTACATGAGAACAAAAAAGGAAAGAATGGCTGAAGTGAATACTATAACCACTTCTGATATTAAATCTACACCAGAGTACACTGTGTAAAACATACAAGTTTGGCTAAAAGAACAATAATCATACCAGATGTTCACGCAGGATGGTTACGAGTTATCGTGACAACAACAAAAAGAACGATGACATAGAAAAATCTGGCCTTCCTTTTACTCTATCATTTGGCTGTATTGGATACTACAAAGAAGGGGATAATTATATTCTTTTTATATGCAATCTAGTTATTAGTGTTATTTAAATATGCTATCTTTAGTTCAAAAAAAAAAATGCTATCTAGATGTCAATCTTACCTACAATTATTTATTTGGTTCATTGTCAATATATTATGTAATAAAATGTTATGACTATTAGACTTCAATGACCTAAATGGAAGTTATCCTCACAATCTGTAACCTCCAGCTTCTCCGCCAAGGAATTAGATCCCCGTACTCGTCTGCCGCCCTTATTTTGACTTCCTATGCTTCTCCGTTATCATTAATCAGTTTGTCGAAGAGGTGATGCCTAGATGTCGCCGGATTTTAGGTCACAAATAATTGTTATCTTAGAGTGGCAATTTTATAATCTTGTGTAATGCTATCCAAACATGTCTTCAAACCTAACTATTATTTTCTCCAAATAACATACAACACAATAACATTGAACGAAACCCCCCATGTTCTTCCAAGGTGAATAAAATCCATACGCTACTGTTGCATAGATCATGCTTGTGCATTACGGGATTCCCTCATATATCTATTCAATTCTGCAACTAAAAGCATGACAATATTGAAAGCAAATAGAGCAACGAAGTAGTTGCAAGCAAATGTCCATTTGGTAACAACTTAAAATTTTATGCTGCTTTCTTTCTCATGGCCTGTATTTTAAGCAGCTTAAAGCCCTAAAAACTATTAAGATGTTTTTCAAGTCTAAGCAGATTAAATTTAAATTTAAGCCGCTTACACTTTGTTGCCAAACTCGCCCGATCTTCGGCATGCAATATTCATCCCCCCACAACAGTTCATTAATCTCAGTAGGATTAGGATCAAGATCAGTTTTAACTATTACCTTCGGCATCATACTTGTGGTTAGAGTCGCGGGGGAAGTGGAACCTGCCGCTGGGTGCGTGTCCTCTTCGGAAGTCCGCCTCTGCGAAGTTACAGCACGGTCGGATGAAGCGGTGGCAGCGGCAGTAGGAGGAGGATAAGGGTTTGAGTTTACAGGGGACGAAAGGAATGACGAGAGGGGGGGGGGCGCTCGAACGCCATTGCCGACGGCGGCAGAAAGAGGAACATGGAGGTCATAAGTCCGAACTGGATGAAGAATGGGATTTTAGGGGTCGGGTGGAAGGAGAAAAGGAATCGGGAAGATTGAGCAAAAGAGGAGCGAAAGGTCCAGTCGATTGGGGATCTTTCATTGGTGGAATATCCATAGATATTTCTTGTAATCAGTGGTGGAGATGGGAGAAGACGAGAACGAAAGTTGACATTTTTACAGAGAAAATTGTCCCCAAAATCACGAACTTTTAATGATGCCATTAATGAAGGAGCCCAAACAAATACAATAATTAGATATTTACCCTTTTCATATCATGATCTACCTTTTTCCGTTAAAAACATGCAATTAATTAACGAATGCTGACTAAAAACTAAGAAAATTAATGGTCATTTCTCACTAAACCCCCTGTCTTTTATTTTATTCGACATTTCTAAGTCTTTTTTTTCTTAATAAAAAAAAATTATTAGAAGGCAGCTTTTTCAAGCTCACAACTAAAAGCCTAGGGTTAGATTAGGTTACAAATATTTTAGATTTGATTAAAAATTATTGAAATTGATGACAGCATTAAAATTGGCGAAGAGAAAATACCTTTGCCTCTGCCCAAACACGTCAATGATAATGTGGCCTGAAGTCCGCTCGATGAGGACAAAGCCATAGGCGGCTGCTGCATAAACGAGTGCTTGCTCATCTGGCGACTCGCCCTGGTAGTCTATTAATCTTTCCGATTGGTCCTCGGCTTCAGCTAAAATCGGCACAATTGTGTTGCAAGCGGCTAAAGCTAGGAAGAATTCTCGAGCTCGATTGGCCTCGATCGTTCCCGCTTTATTCTGCATCAACTCGAGCAGCTCTGGGTCGACCCTAACTCTCATCTTTGGCTTCCAAATTTGCCCATCCACTGTTCAAGATTATCTAAAGCATTTTATAATTTGATTTTTTTAATGAAATTTTATAATTTCATTTTGAATCTATTTTTTTTTTTTTTGCATATTATGTGCATGATATTTTAGAAATTATGAACTGATTTAAATAATATTTATAAAAAGAAAACGCAAAACAGACGGTCAAGCTTGGCGGCGGCGCTTACCCACAACGGAGACGCCGTCGTCTTCTCCGGCGGAGGCGGTGCGGCTGAAGTCCCGTCCGACGACGCTGGCGCAGCGGAACTCCATCTTATTTTCTGTCAGCGTTCCGGTCTTGTCGGAGAAGACGTACTTTATCTGCCCCAAATCTTCATTGATGTTCAGAGCCCGGCACTGAAATCTCTTCCCCCGCTCGTCGTCAAACATGTTATCGTCTTGAATCATGAAGAAAGCTTGCCCTAATCTCACCAGCTCCATCGAAATGTAGAGGGCGATAGGAATCATCACTTGGAACAGAATCACCGCCATGAAGAAGGTGAAAACGATCTCCCATCCGATCCCGTAGTAGTCGTATTTGCTCTCATCCCCGCCGGAGAAATCCCTCTTCCGGTAATATGGGAGGTAGTCCAGGCGGTGGCGGTGGCGGACGAGCCAAGCGCCGGCGAGGACGGTGACTGTGGTGCAAAGGGCGAACAGGGCGACGGCTAGGATGATGGTCTCTCTGTTCATATGGGTCTCGAGCCGGCTGCGTTTCGACGGCGCGCCGGAGCTGTTGAGCATGACCTTGGTGTCGGCGCCGGTGTAGACGGCAACGCCGGCTACCCAAGATGTGTTCTTGAGCTCGCATCCGCGGAGGATGATGTTTGAAGGGCCGAGGGAGATGCGCTTCCCGCCGTCGATCTCGATGTTGGCGTGGAAGCCGTAGATGTTCCGGTTGGGCTTCTCGCAGCGGACGACGCCGGCAACGGTCTCCGGTGGTCTGGACTGGGTCTCCTGCTTGGCGTAGCGGGTCTTGAGGTTGGATTCTCCGTCGAGATTGATCGTCTGTACGTAGGCGACGCCAGTGGGGTCGCTGGTGGCGAGGAGGACGATGTCGCAGGGGATGGTTTCGTTCGATTTGACGCGGACAATTTCGCCGACGCGGATGTCCTTCCAGGGTTTGGTCTGGTAGTCACCGGAGCTGGGGGAGAAGACGGCGGCGGGGCGGGAGTTCTCGGTGCCGTCGGAGCGATGGCGGCGGTAGTCCTCGTAGCCGTCTTTTACGGCGGTGACGCCGAGGACGAAGGCGAGGGGGAGGATGGAGGCGGCGGGGGTGAAGACGCCGAGCTGGGGGACTTGGTTGATTCCGGCGAGCACGAGGAAGTAGACGTAAGCGATGCGGTGGAACTGCTCGAAGAGGTTTTTGGGGAGGAAGGTGAGAGGATTGTATTTCGTTGTGCTGATGGAGTTGTTGACATGTCGAACAGGGGAGTTGCTTCTCTCCTTATCGTTGATGAATACCAGCCGGGCGTCGGCGTCGCTGATCTCCTTTTGGGATCCGGCGAGCCGGCCGGAATCAGAGCGCCGGGAGCTGTAACGCCGCGGGAGAGGAGGCTGCTGCTTCGAGCCTGACCGGGAGAGGTTCTCGATGAAGAAGGAGGATTTGGAGCTGGCGTTAGGTTCGGCGGGGAAGGTGGGATTCTCCGACGAGGAAGTTCGGGAGTGGGTAGGGGCGGTTTTCCGGCGAGAGGAAGAGGACGAGCGGCTTGTTGTGGGCGGTGGGATTGGGTTACCGCCGGAGGCTGCCGGAGCGCGCGGAGATGGGAGGAGGAGAGGCCGGTCGGAGGCCATGGCCGGAGGAAGATAGTGGGAGGAGATGTTCTCAGGCTCTAGTAAGATCTATGGATTCATCTGTTTCTCCGCAGTTTCGGGAAAGAAGATGGGGATTCTTGAGAGTAATAGAAGTCAACAACGAATTGCTGGTCATGGATGAAAGGAGGAGGAAACAATCGGAGGAAGAAGATGAGTAAAACGTTGTGTGCTTCTAGAGAGGATGAAGAAGAAGAAGAAGAAGAGGCGTTCTGAGGAATTTGGGTCAGACTTCTCAAGATGTGGCTTCTTGACCAGATTTTCAATCATCAGATTTTGCTTTAAATTTCGAGCTTGGTCACACTTTCAAACTGTCAAATGCATACAAGATGAAGCTTCATTTATGTCGTCCACATGCCACGACAATTAGTCGAGCAATTAAACAGTCATCCAACCGATCAAATCGTCAATAAAAGATCGTATTGTTATTCGGTACTCAATTTTTGCTCGCGCAAATCCAACCGTAATCGTGAAATACTCCTGCGATCATTCCAGAGTATTTACGAGTAGGTGCTAATGCTCTGCCAATGATACAAGAATCCTCTATAGGGGATTCTGCTTAAGTTTCTCTCAAATATTACTGCGGCAGAAGTTTTGCCACTATTTAGTGAACTTTATGATCATCTGCAAATACTTAATATTTAATCATTGTCTATCCTAATGATCTTCGTGCTGAGAAAGTACGTGGCTACTATTCAAATTTCTCACTATAATAAAATATTAATATATATATATATATGCACACGACGCCTTCCACATCTATCGTGTCAACCACGACAAACAAGCTACCCGAACAGTTGCCAAAATAGAATGTGCTCTTGGCCTTCATGAGTTGGGATTCTCTCCGTCTATAAATAGAAGATAAAGTTCTACAATAAGAAAAAACAATCATCTTCTTCTTCATTTTCCTCTTTGTTTTCTTCTTTACTTTCCTTTCTCCTATCGGGATGACTCTATGTCTCGTCTCTAGCAATCTCTTTCTCATTAGTAGATTTTTTTTTAAAACTCGGCTAAGCGATTGACACAGGAGGGTCGCTCTGGATCATTTTAAATTCTACACTGTTATTTTGTTCATTATTTTTTTTCACATTTAATAAAGTCAAATATTGTAACACGCATCATCTCGCATCATATTCCACCTCCCTTCCCTCTCCAAAATTCATGCAAACAAATTTCTCAGTCAATAATCAGATTTTATAATTTTGGACTTTTTCAAAAATATCGACTTCTATAGATGTTCGGTATTTTTAAAATTTTTTATTTCTCTTATTTGTGTAACCACTGATGTGAATACGAAAATCGGATTGGTTACCGTTATATATTCTATTTTCATTTCATTAACAAAGAAGAAAAAGGGTCTGTGCAGTAGTATTTTTTTATTAATAATTTTTAAACAACTTTCACAAAAAAAAAAAAAAAAAATTCTAAACAACCATTAAAAAATATTTTCCTTGTCTAATAGTTAAATCGGTTAATTGTTATACACGATTTTTTTCAAACATTTGAAATAAATAAATATTTTTTAAACTGGGCTCTGATGTCACAATTTCTATATTTTTTATTTCATCCAACTACCTTCAATTTTTTTTAGGGAATAAAAATAAGGTTTCAATCTTTGTAAAAAATAAAATAAAAAGGTAATTCCACTTGGGTCCTCAAAATTTATGTAATTTAACATAAAGGTTCACGAACATCAAAATATACGGTCTAAGTCTACAATAATTACTATATACTTCACCAGGTCCCTAATTATTTTTTAAAAACTTCCAATCAGGTCCAACATAATGTTTTTCATTAAAAATACCATTATTTCATAAAAAAATTAAATTAAATTAAATATTTTTAAATTACAATTTTACTTCTCGTGCAGTACGTCCGGGCACGAGCAGCTTGCGCGCGGCCTCGAGCACCGGCAGTCAGCAGCACGCTACTGCCGGCGTCCGCGCACAAGTGGCTAGTAGCGTGCGGTCACGGCGTCTTACACAAGTCGCAGCAGCGCGCTGGCATCTGCGTGCCGCCCCGTGCGCGGGCAGACATGCGACCCTGAGCGCCGGCATACGCACGCAGTTCACCACAGCGCGAGACTCCGAGCGCCAGCGTCCGCGCGAGGTCAGCCAGCGCGCAGCCATGCCCTCCGACATCCGTTCGCAGGCGGTTGCAGTGCACCGGCACGCGGGCTGCCTGCGCGAGGCCTCGTGTGCAAGGCGTTTGCAAGGGGGCGGCACGTAGGGCGTCCGCGCGCGCTGTAGTTGCCTCGCCCGCAGCAGGTGGCAGCCTCAATGACATATTTTGAAAATTAATAAATTAAGAAAGGGTATTTTTCTTATTTATACAATATATAATAGATTCTGTCACGAAGGGACCACGATGTCCCATGTGATATTTTTTGTGGACCTGAATAACAATTTTGAGATTTGTGAATTTTTGATTTCAAGTAAATAAATTTCAGAGGCCTAAATAGAATTACTTCTAAAATAAAATAGGATTAGCATTTGGTTGACTTCTTAAAACTCATTCTTACTCATTTTTAGTTTTAATTAGAATTAAATTTTCATTTAATTTGAACTTAATCACTAATACTTTAAAAGCTTTGACATAAATGTGAATTGCAGATTTTTATATGTAATGAAATATATACATGCAAAGTACCTTATCAAGTATTCCCTATAAGTTTAAACCAAAAAAAAAAAAATGTTCCCTGCGAGTTAACTCCGAGTAAAAAAAAAATAAAGATGATTTCAAGTTGATTAAGATTTCAACGTCCAATGAGAGTTCTTTAAATTATAATTTGCTTGCTATAAATATCGCTACAGAAATTTTTAAAAAATTAAAATGTTAAGTCGAGTAGTCACAGCAGAATACTAATATAAAATATACTTCTACTTTCTAATACTAACACTACGTTTACTTTAATAAAATAAAATAAAATTGCAATAGAATTATCATTTCAAAGAAAATAAAATAATATTTTTTTATTTATTTAAATGGAATAAAATATATAATAAGAAGTTCATAAATATAATTTAATATAATTTTATATTATTTATTATTTTTAAATTTAATTTTACATAACTAATTAGTTGAATATAATTTTACACTCGGTATACATATAAAGATGCATGCATTTATATATTTTTAGAATAATATTTTTAATTTAAAAAATAACTTATTTTTTAAGTGAGAAAAAGTAATTACTATTTCAAAAAATATGTAATTGGTGACGTGGAGATCCCAAGTGAAAGAGAGAGTCCTGAGAGACAGCGACACACAGAGAGCTAAGCCTGATGATTAGGCTTAAATGAAAATAATATGCATCTAGAGCAACACACAGAGATTTGAGGTGGTTCGGAGAGGAAACTCCCGTCCACCGAGCAACCAGCAAGATGATTCCACTAGAAAAAAAGGTGATGGTCGTAAAGAACAATACAATGAACTAAAGGGGGAGAGAGAGAGAGAGAGAGATAGAGCTTCCTTATCATGAGCTCTTAATACAAGGATAATAAAAGAGAGCTCCTGCGATCCCCTCCAAAAGAAAAAAAAAAACTCTTCTCCTTGAAGCCTGTTAGGATATTTATAGGCAGGAGATAGTGGAGCTCGTTTCAGGTTTTTCGAAAGAGGATGAAATATTTAATTGCTGAGTCTACACTGGTGGTCTCACCACTGTCGGCCACTGGTGGAGCCGGAAGTTGGGGAAAGAGAGTTTAGCTTCTTAATTTTGGCATTTTTTCCAGGGGTCTGTGATGGCTAGAGCATGCGGACCCTTGATTTTCATGATTGAGAGAAGCATGCTGCATTAGAAACAGCGCGGTCATGACATGCCGACAGTAACAGGCGTAGCTGAGAAACATTGTCATCGATGTTGCTGCGAGATGACCTCGCATCATCGGGGACAAGATTTGGCCGGACCCTCGTGGTCGAAATTTGAGATCCGCAATAATAATAATAATAATAATAATAATAATAATAATAATAATAATAATAATAATAATGGGTTAGTGCTCACAGGCTCACAGCGCTACGTGTGCGGGTGAGATGCAGCGCTGAAACTACGCGTTAACATAATAAAAAATTTTATAAAATAATTATCTTATTAAAATAAATATAAAAAATTTATGTTATAAAAAAATAAAAATAGAATGTAATAATAATTTCATTTCAATAAATGCACTCTAAATTGAGAGTAACTTAAGATTAATATCTCTCATTAAAAAAAAAAAAAAGTTAAGCATCCGATGAAATTTCTCCAGAGCGCCGGCCACAGCCGTAAGGAAAGAAAATTAATAATCAAAATAATTAATTAATAGCGTACTTGTGATGTCATCTATGACGAAAGTAATATTGCTGCCATTCTGGAAGCTTCTAGTGCTTTGAAACTAAACTGGGTAGAAGCTTCTATTAATTATAAAATTAATTAATTATTCTTGCATCATCATAAGAAAAGCTAAAGTGACCTCACTAGAACCATGTTGAGTTAAATGAAGTTAATTTTTTTAATTAAAATATTTTAATAATATAAAATTAAAATCTATATAAAAATATAAAATAAAATTAATTTTTAATATTTAAATTTATATATAACATAAAGTAAATATAAAATATTAATAAAAATATCTTTAGAAAAAATTAAAAGATTTCGAGGCTCAATTCAAATATTTTTAGAGAAATATAATTTCTTACTTTTGAAAATTTTAATTTACTATAATTATAATATAATTAGCTGAGAAACAAAGTAAAAATAAAATAAATAATATAAATACAAATGCAATAATTAAAATGCAAAAAAAAAAAAACGAAGCCAACTTATTGTATGATTCAGCTTAACCTCGAGTTTGCATCCACTACATTCGAATATAACTATCCACTATAATGAAGCATTTCTTTAGTCAAATACAAAGATATGTAATAAACACAAATCTACTACCATCAATCCTTCTTTTGACTGCACATTAAAGCAGAGTTTTCAGAACAGGACCGGACTGGTCGGTTCGACCGGTTCAATCGGGAACCGGCCCAAGGTCCGGTCTGATTCAGTATTAGAACCAAAATCAGGTAAAAATCAGTCCAACCGTCAAATCAGACAAACTGCCAAACCGGAATTATTGTTTGAGTTTCTTATTTTATTTTTATATATTGATATTTGAGCAGTAATATTTTAATATTGATGTTATATTTTGAATAATAATTATTTTATATAATAAATATTTAGCTGATTTATTGATTTTTTTTTCGTGAAATTTATTTCGAATTGTTATAAAAAAGACAAAGTATTCTGAATAACAAATTGACAAGAAAAACAAATGTATTCCTTTTGTTTTGTAATTTTAATTTTTTTATACATTTCTTGTGGAAGTAAATTTTCTAAATTAGTTGTACTATTTTTTTCAAAATATTTATTATCATATTTTAAAAATTAACCTCGTGTTTAGAAAATTTATATTTAATTATGATGTAATTATTAAGTCATCCGGTTGTGTTTAACTGAACCGTGGAACCGATAAGATCATGAACCGGTCAATTGACCAGTTCGATCTTCGGTTCGGTTCTAAAACCTTGCATTAAAGCACCAAGAGAGGTGGATCACAAGACGAGCACTTTTAAGCTTCATCTCTTCTTAATCACTACTATTCACTCTTTAATTAATTTACTCAAAATAAAAGGGATTAGTTTTCAACTGACGGAGTTTAAAACGTGCTTAAAAAATCATCAACATGACCTAAAACCCCTTCTCAATTTATATGAAAAGTTTCCAATGACTAGTAAAGACTGCAACCGGATTACCTTTAATTGACCAAATGATCGATCAAATAACTAGCTATTGGATTTTCAAAGTCAACACAAAATTGTTTAATCGTCACTTGATTGATTAAATATCTCTGATCTATACCTGCTCTATCAAAGCTAACAAACCTACAAACTCATATTTAAAATGGTTCATATAATCCAGCTTAATTGATTCAAACGCTTTCTAGTCAACCTATAACGATATCCTAAATCCTCATATTATGCTCCACATGCTTCTTCATTTCTAAGATCAATCTTACAATAATTCTCTGAACAAAAAAAAAATATGATATAATAGCAAGCTGATAGTCTTCATCTTCTTTTCATCACCATAGCTTGCATTTGAGTTTCGATCACTTCCTCACTTCACATATCAAGCTTCAATACTTCTTAAGGTCCTTTCATTTTATCAATGTGTGGAGCATCAACTTGATAATAAAATCTCCATAGTGACTACATTGTACTTTGTGCGTCTCATTTAGTTATATTTTTCGACATTAAGTGGTAAGTATAACATTGAATGAGTTATCAGATGTTGTAGAGCGCGATATAATCTTGAGGTCTCATTAGTTTTACTTGTATCTAAATTACATTGTCTATGACATTGATATTTTAGTCTATGGCTAGTTTGAAAATATCGATATCTACCTGGACGTTGCAGATGTTTCACTACTAACATCTGTAACTGCTACTATTACAAGTGATTTTTTTTCAGGAGAGATTGCTCGTCACACCACTACTCACAAAGTTAAAAAAAAATACTTAACTACTTTTATACCCATAATATTGACTATATACTATAACTATTTCAACATTTTTAATGATTTGACTCCAGAAGTCGTATTATTAGTTTTTTTGACTATACATATTTTGTTCTGAAGTCTCAATATATGTGTAGTGTTTCAGAGAAGAAAATCATCGTTTAGTAACTTCTTTATTTATCTTTTGTAGTGTCGATCTACGTATTCAAAAAAATGTTATAGTTAAATTGTTATATTGAACACAAAATGATGATCTTTTATAATGATTTGGCAATGAAAATAAACTGATTAACATAGAGAAAATGATTTATTTAACCAAAAACTCAAAACGAAAATGCACAAAACCATTTAAATTGCACTGACCCGCCCGAAAAGACGACCCGACCCGGCCCGGCCCGACCCGAAACCAGCTTAATGGGCCTCCGGCACATCTCCGGCTTCGTCTTTCCCGACCCTCCCAATTCTGAGACTGATCGGAAACCTCACCTTCTTCACCTCATCGCCCCATTCTCGTTTTATCTCTTCCACCACCTCCTCTGGCAGAAGCTCCACCGCCATCTCCCTCGCCGTCTGGTACGCCGACCAGGATGTGATGTACTCCACAAAATCCCCCGCCGTCATCTCCCTCTCCGCCGCGAACCCCCTCACCGGCCCCGTCCCCTGCTCCCCCTCCACAGCCTCGAACGGGAACTCCGCCGCCGCATACTCTTCCTCCACCATCCTCCTCTCCGGCGCCCAGTACGGCTTCAACGCCATGTACACCCGTCGTTGAATCTCATCCACCCTACCCCCGTCGGCCACCGGCAGCAGGTAGCACCACGCCGCCAGGACGCCACCGGGGCGCCGGAGCACCGCGCGCGCCAGCGCGTAGAAGGACGGTAGGTCGAACCAATGCAGCGCCTGGGCGACGGTCACCAAATCCACAGCGCCCGGCGGGGCGACGAGACGGTGAACGTCGGCGAGGGGGATTTCCGGCGGCGTGAGGACGAAGCGAACGTTGGGGAGGAGGTGGGCGGGGGCGTAGGAGAGCTGCTCCGGGCTGGCGTCAGTGGCGACGACGGAGTCGAAAAGTGCGGCGACGGAGGCGGCTGCCTGGCCGCTGCCGGTGCCGGCGTCCCAGGCGAGGAGGCGGGAGGGGCATTTGGAGGCGATGTAGCGGAAGAGCTCCGGCGGGTAGGTGGGGCGGGCGGCGGCGTAGTTCTGGGCTTGGTTGCGGAAAAGCTCTGCCATTTTTGTTCTCGGAGGACTCTCCGTGAACGAAAGATGAGATTTTTAATGCTGTTACGGCGGGGATTTGATCGGACGGTCCTGATCGAGTCCTTTGCGTGGCCAACAAGAAATGATTTGTATTATCGCACGTTTCCTTTTTCTCTTTAATCGCACGTTGGTTAATAATGGTGGACTAATTATATTTAATTTTGAGACAATTGCATAAAATATTAATCATCATTTAACATATTATTAATTTTATGTGTAATCTTAAAATATTAAAAGAGCACAATAATTTACCATATACAACTTAATTAATAAACTTTTAACCTAAATTCTTAGTGCAGTACTCGTAATTTAAATGTATACGTATTATTAGTATTGATTTTAGATAACTACGTAACTTTAGTATATTCCAGAAAATCACTTTTATAATTAATATTCATTCTAAGCATGCTTAACTATGAAATTTTTTATTATTATTCTTACGATTTTACTTTAAAAAACGCTTCTATTATTTGAAATCATGTTATTTACTTATATACAATTCACGAACTTCCCTCCCTTTCTGATGTTGGATGATTTATTTATGTGCTCCTACCTCTACCTAAAAGCTTACTGGGAGCTACTTATTATCCAGATTGTTCTGATTCACTTATATGGATATTACACCCACAATCACTTCTCGCCCTTTTCAATACTGAATCGTCACTAGTCCACCAACCTTCACCAAGTTTATCCTCAAACTATACAGTACTATGAAGGTTAGCTTTGATACTATATTGTAATATTTTGTGATTCAAAAGTAGAGGTATTATTTAATTTAACTTTAAGAAACTGCGTAACTTGAGTACTTCTCAGGAGGCCATGCATCATAGTATCATTACAGCCAAAGCATGCATAACTGTTGGTATTTTACAATGAGAAAAAGAGAAAACTTAAATTAATTGCTGCAGATTGAAGGGAAATCAGAACACACATTTATTAACATGAAGCATTACAATTTAAAGCTTAAAAAAATAACAAACTACTAGAAAAATGGTCCTAAAAAGCAGCCATGAAAAACTGAATATGAATACCACAACTAACTCCTAAGAATGAGGAACAACTTTGACTCAATTAAACTTTGACAAATTCAGCAGTCCTAAGCATGTATTCCAACACTCCTCCTTGTTTTAGGAGCTGCGAACACCAAGTTTCTGTCTTAGAAACTCAAACTTGCTAACTGGAAGTAGCTTTGTAAACAAATCTGCCAACTGATCTTCAGTTTTGCAATAAAGCAGAGTCACAAATTTTTCTTTATGCACTTCTCTTAGGAAAAATAACTTGATGTTAAAATGCTTAGTTTTCCCATGAAATACAGGGTTATGGGAAATGGCAATAGCAGCTTGGTTGTCAACAAAAATCTCAGTGCTTTCTACTCCAAATTGAGATCCATTAAAATCTTCCTCAGCCACAAAGCTTGATTGATAGCAGTTGTTGCAAGCAACAAATTCTGCTTCAGCAGTGGATTGAGCTACAATTTCTTGCTTCTTCGAGCTCCATGAGAAAATACTAGATCCAAGAGTAAAACAGTAGCCTGAGGTACTCCTCATATCATCAATGGAACCTCCCCAGTCACTATCAGAGAAGCCAACTAGCTTGAACTCCCTACTTCTTGTGAATTTAACACCAAAATCACTTGTGCCTTTGACATATCGAATCACTCTTTTAGCAGCCCTGAGATGCAATTCACTTGCGCAGTGCATAAACCCGGATAAGATACTTACAACATTTAAAATATCTGGACGTGTTGTTGTAAGATACATCAAATAACCAATCAAACTTCTAAAATATCCCTCATCAACTTTATCAGCTCCATCTTCCTTACACAGTTTCTCCTTTTACTAACTCCATTTTGTTGCGGAGCATAGGGGGCTATTAACTGATGCTTAATGCCAGCTTCTTCACAAAATGCATTGAAATTTTCTGAGGTATACTCCTTGCCATTATCAGACCTCAATATTTGAATTTGATTGCCACTTTGATTTTCCACAATCTTCTTGAACTTCAAGAATACTCCAGCCACTTCTGATTTGAATTTTAAGAAAAAAATCCAACACATTCTAGTGAAATCATCAATAAAAGCAACATAATATCGACTACCTGCTAATGAGGGAGTTCTCTGAGGTCCAGAAACATCTGTGTGGACTAATTGCAGCTTATAGGTAGCTCTCCATGCTGACTTGGGAAATGACTTTCTGTTTTGCTTTCCAAATTGACAAGCCTTACATGTCGATATGTGATCATCAAACTCTGGAAGATCAATTGCCATCCTTTTGGACTTCATCTGCAGTAGTCCTTGGTGGTGATAATGCCCGAGCCTTTTGTGCCACACCATTGAGAGGCTTTCTTTGGTTAGAAAAGCTGATTGCTCCTTTTGTACTGGGTTGAGTGAAAAACTCCTCCCTGCCATCTTAACTTTGAATATCTTTTGGTTTGTAGCATCCTCTGTCACACAGGTCTTCTCCATGAACATCACTTTGAATCCCTTATCTATTAATTGACCAACACTGAGCAAGTTTTGATCAATATCTGGTACATAGAGAACATCGGTGATCAACTTGGTTCCTGAACAGCTAGCAATGGCTACGGTGCCCTTTCCCTTAACTGCAATATATTCACCATTCCCAATTCTGACCTTCTTGGACTCGGTGCTCTTCAATTCTTTGAACAACTCCTTGTCATATGTCATATGATTAGTGCAGCCATTATCAATGAGCCAATTTTCACTTGTTTCATAATTCGTGAAACAAGTTGCAATGAAAAGCTGGTCTTCTTCTTCTTGGTCTGCCACTTGTGCTTCATCTCTTTGCTGCTGATTTTGATTTTTGCAAATGACAGCTTCAAGTCCCATTTGATTGCACTTGCTGCACTTTGCATCTGGTCTTCTCCATCACTTGAAAGGAGGGTGACCTTTCTTGCCACAATGTTGACATGGAGGGTAATCCTTTTTTACTCCTGATCTTTTATTTCCAGTTTTGCTTCTGTTCCAAGGTGCAGAGCTTTGTCCACTTGCAGCTTGAAACTTCTTGTTCTTGGGCCTCCTATTCTTTTCATCATCTTGATGCTTGACTAGTAGAGCTCCTTCGATGGCTCCTTCTTGCCTCATTACACGCCTCTGCTCTTGTGCTTGCAAAGCACTTAAGAGTTCTGCCAGAGCAATCTTTGACAGATCCTTCGTGTTTTCTAAGGTGGTGATGGTAGCTTCAAATCTTTCAGGAACTGTTACAAGGATTTTCTCAACAATCCTTGAATCTTCCAGAGAAGAACCCAAAAGTTTGACATGATTTGCTATGTTGAGTAGTCTATTAGAATACTCCTTTATGGTTTCTGTCTCCTTCATCTTTTGCAGCTCAAAGTCACGAACTAGGTTCAGCACCTGCATCCCTCGAATTCTTTCATATCCTTCATACTCCGTTTTGAGATGATCTCAGATCTCCTTTGTTGTTTTCAATGTCAATAACATGATACGAGTGAAGATCGTGGAGGAAACTGCAGCAAACAGGCAAGCTTTTGCCTTGGATTTCTTTGTCTTCTTCTCCTTCTGTGCTTTAATTTGTGCCACGGTGGGATTGTCCGGGAGAAGAGGAATGTCATAGTCTTCTTCCACTGCTTCCCAGAGATCCAAAGCTTCCAGGTATGTCTCCATGCGTACTGCCCAAGTCTGGTAGTTGTCTCCGTCGAACACCGGCGGAGCAATTGAGGAGAAACTAGCTTCGGTCTCCATAACTGCTCAAACTTATACACATGTCCCTTAAGAAGAAGGCTCTGATACCAAATTATTGGTATTTTACAATGAGAAAAAGAGAAAGCTTAAATTAATTGCTGCAGATTGAAGGGAAATCAGAACACACATTTATTAACATGAAGCATTACAATTTAAAGCTTGAAAAAATAACAAACTACTAAAAAAATGGTCCTAAAAAGCAATCATGAAAAACTGAATATGAATATCACAACTAAGTCCTAAGAATGAGGAACAACCTTGACTTAATCAAACTTTAACAAATTCAGCAGTCCTAAGCATGTATTCCAACAATAACTATAGAGTTTCTTATTATTAACCTCATAATTTTTTCTCAAAAGACTCCTCTGTTATTTGAAATCATATTATTTACTATACAATTCAAGAACTACCCTTTTTCTAATATGGGATGATTTATTTTTGTTATTCTCTATCTAAAAGCTTGTCAAGAATTGCTCATTATTCTGGTAATTTTGATTCACTTATATGGACATCACCACCCCAGCAATCATGCTCCTTCCTCTTCGATCGGTCCTTAGTTGTTATACTTAGAAAAAGAGATGGTAGAGACCAAAGATGCGACGATTGATTGCCCCATGTTTGGGCTCCAATCAATGGGAGGAGGGGAGAGAAAAAGAAAGAAAGATCTAACAGCAACTAAAGAGATTATAATGAGCGTTGAGGTGTAGGCGAGCTATTAGCCAATCTTACTTACTAACCTCTTATTAGTAGAGAAAGAGAGAGCGTGTGTGATATACACAATAGGAATAAAAAAATTTATGCATATTCTATTTATACTTTAACTGAAGCTAACTCGAATGACATTTATGTAAGGTTTAAAATTATAAAATACAAAAAAATAAATAAACTTTAAAGTATAATTAATAATATAATCTTATATATACTTATGTACATACATAATTGCCCATTTAAACAGAATGACATTCTATTGGTTTACATTATATGATTATTTCTAGTGTGACAATTATAATATCCCAGCCAATAAACATCCTTAATAATAATAATATTATTAATAATACAAATTAAATAAACGTCGTGAATGATGTTGCAGAAGGCTACTGAAGCCTACGGCGGTGCGAGCGAAACTCACATGTGGGGTCGTCACCGCTCGCCGGTGGCCGGAGGGCTGTCGAAGGCTATGGCGGCGTAAGCAGAGCCCACAGGTTGATGCAGGAGGAGATCGCAGGTCAGCATAAGTGAGATCCCCGAACCGACGAAAGAAGTAAAAATAGATTTTAGGCCTAGGAAAATTACAAAGTGGGCCTGGTTTTAAATGCTAGAAAAATTGGGAAATACCTTAAATTTCTTTAAGTTATTTAGCGATTTTTACTCAAGGCCCCAACATTTTCCTTCACTGGGATATAACACATAATATTCAAACTCACAATGATTTCATTCTAAGATTAATGACAACTAAAATCAGTCCATGCCTTTATATAGGCCTATTACAATCGAAATTTAAATTGCTGAAATAAGTGTAAAAATAAATGCGAAAATAAAATGATTACAATCATGCCAAATACGAGTGTCTAAAGAAAGAAGAAAATAAACGAAATCAGCCCAAAAGTTGAAATATTTTCATTCAAATCAATAAATTGATTTAAATGAGGATTTCCAATCTTCTGATCAGCCCCCAATCACGCATGCTGTCAAATCTGCATATATCAATTTTCCATCCAGATCGACTTCACGTAGTGAGATCTCAAGCGCCGAGTGTGAACCCTATCTGAAATAAATCGATAGTCTGACGGCATCGTGTCCCCACCACTTATGCTGTGATGAAACTAGCAATACGAGTGTTGAGCACCGCATCGGGATAATAGTCTAAAAAAGTGTGAACAAACAAGAAAAATTATATTAATCTCTCTTTTGATCCTTATGATTTCATTTTTATTGAACAAATTATCACTCTCATTTCATTGAGTTAATGAAAACAACAAAATTCCCTGCGCTATGGATTAATCTGTTTCAATTATTTTACTGGAGCTAATGGCAATAAACTTATAGAATTTGCTACAAATTTTAAATATCACGTCGCAAAAGTTGATGGCGATAAACTTCTAAAATTTAGTACAAATTTTTAAGGAATAATTACCTACATGCTACTCTTCTTCAATACCACACTAAAGCGTTGAATTGTCCTAAAATCAATTTACGTCGCGGATTTCTTCTTGCTTTGCCGCCACCTAAACATTAAGGTTTTAGGATTTTCACTCAAAATATATTTAAATATTCTTAAAATAATATGATGAACTGCTCAGATTTTTTATAATTTAATTATAGTTAAATTATTGAAAAATTATGATTAATCATTATAATAGAAATAAGTTAAAATAGGTGTATGTAAGATTTTATAATATTTTGAGTGTGCATAGTGTAATTAACTAAGAATGAATGGGTAAAATATAAATAAAATTAAATTGTGTGACATATAGGTAATTATCCCAATTTTTAAATAACACATGCATTGTACGTGCCACATTACTAATTTTTTTGTAAAGATTACAAAGCTTTAATTATAAATTTAACTTAACACATCTTATAATTCTTCATTAGCGTCTTTAATTGAAATTAAATATTTCATTTATACACGCTAGTCAGTATTTAATAGAGCTAATAGGACTAGGGGTGGTAAAATGGGTCGGCGGGTCAGATTCGGGTTGAAACCGAATCCTACCTGACCCGAATAGCTTCAACCCAAATCCAACCCATTTATTAAATGGGTCAAAATTCATGACCCGAACCCGACCCGATTAATAAATGGGTCGGGTTGGCTGGTCGATCCGACCCATTTATAGAATATTTTTTGATAAATGCCCAATCCGAACCCTACCCGTCCCGATTATGCCCAACCCGAACCCTACCCGTTTAATAAATGGGTCAAAAATCATGACCCATACCTAAAATTTGCGGGTCGAGTTCGGGTCGGGTTCACGGATCGGGTCATATATTGCCACCCCTAAATAGGACCATCGACTTTTGGCTTTTGTTAGCTTTTAAATCATAATCAATTTAAATTAACGAATACATATTATTGTTATTCTAAATGATTAGATTCAAATTTAAATGAACTACTAGAATTTGAAATTTCTCGCAATAATTAAAACAAACGTTAAATTTCTATAAGATGTAGAGACGGAAAAATTATTGGGTGCGCCGCGCGCACCGTTCGGACGCCCAATCAGAGGGCGCCACGTGTGCCCGGACCCAGCTGTATGGCACACGTGGCGCCCTTTGATTGGGTTCCGGACGATACGCCGTCCGAACCCAATAACTTCTCGTAGAGACGAGATCACACGAAATTCGGTAAAATATAATTTAAAATTAAAATTTTTTTATTTTTCAAAATTAGATATAAATTTTCTATACTTGTGATGGAGAGAGAGAGAGTCTCTCTTTTGAGCCAAAGAAAACAGGGGAAGCTTATTTATAGCCGGGCCGGCGGCATTAGGCCGTGGGGCGCAGCCGTCCGTTCCGCAGTCCCACCGGAATCAGATCAACTAATGGTCAACACCATCTTCTCCGACCCTCCCAATCCTCAGACTGATCGGGAACTTCACCTTCTTGACCTGCTTCCCTTCTCCGCCCCAAGATCTCTCCAGCTTCGCCACCAGCTCCGCCGGAAAAAGCTCCAACCCCTTCTTCCTGGCCGTCTGGTACGGCGACCCTGACCTCACGTACTCCACAAAATCCCTCGCCGTCATCTCCCTTTCCGCCGCGAACCCCCCCACTGGCCCCGTCTCCTGCTCCGCCTCCACCGCCTCGAACGGAAATTCCACCGCAGTATACTCCTCCTTCACCATCAAACTCTCCGGCGACCAGTACGGCGCAGACGCTTCGAACACCTGCCGGTATATCTCATCCACTTCACCCCCGTCGACCACCGGCGACAAGTAGCACCACGCAGCCAGGACGCCTCCGGGTCGCCGGAGCACCGCGCGCGCCAGGGCGTAGAAGGCCGGCCGGTCGAACCAGTGCAGCGCCTGAGCGACGGTCACCAAATCGACTGCGCCCGGCGGGGCGACGAGGCGGTGGACGTCGGGGAGGGAGAGCGCTGGCGGCGTGAGGGCGAACCGGACGTTGGGGAGGAGGTGGGCGGGGGCGTAGGAGAGCTTCTCCGGGTTGATGTCGGTGGCGACGACGGAGTCGAACAGGGCGGCGAGGGAGGCGGCGGCCTGGCCGCAGCCAGTGCCGGCGTCCCAGGCGAGGCGGCGAAAGGGGCATTTGGAGGCGATGTAGCGGAAGAGCTCCGGCGGGTAGGTGGGCCGGATGGCGGCGTAGTTCTGTGCTTGCTGGCCGGAAAGCTCTGCCATTTTTTCTCTCGGTGGACTGATCGTGAGCAAAAGATGGGATTTTTAGTAACGGCAGTGATTTAATTGGACGGCCCTGATCTTTAAGTAGCCAACAAGAAATGATTCTTATGTAACACGTGTCTTTTTTATTTTTTTAATGCACTTTGTTGACTAAGGATGGATAATTCAAAAAATAAATAAAATAATAATCTTAGTTTTTTATAAAAAAATATTATTATTGTATATATTTAATGTTTAAATTTTTAATATACATATTCATTATTAAAATTATATAAAAATTACAAATTATAGCATAAAATATGAGTGATAAATATGCAATATTAAAAATTTAATTATTAAATATATAAAAAAATTATATTTTAGTAGTATACATATAATTACCTCACGGAAAATTTAGTTTGCAAATAATTTATTAGTAGAAAAGATGCTTAAATTAAATATAATTAATTAATTACTTCAGTTTTTACTAAAAAATTATCAAATGAGCATGTTCTCGATGTAAGTAGCTCGGCCTTTAAGAGATGTGCACGAGTGCCGCGGAGCGGCCGGCTGCGAGCAACCAGTGAAAAGCCGGATCTCATTAAGAAATTAGGGCTGTTTTAAAATTTTTGTGGAACAATTGCAGGTGAGTCTTCCATTTCTGCTTCTTCACAAACAAACCAATTATGCTTTGCCCCTTCACCAACAGAGCCAAATGTGTTTAATTTGAATCAAATTTAATTCGAATTGAATACAACTCAATCCAATTAAAACCAAACTATCCCAAAATGGCCCTAACAAGACTTATTTTGATCCCAATTGATCTCAATTGAACCTAACTCAGTATACCTGGGCTCAATTGAATCAACTCCAAATTCATTTGATTAATTTGAGTTTAATTTAACTCAAATTTAATATAAATAATTCAATTGAATCCAATTAACTCAAGTTAATAAAATAAGGCTCAAAATAATTACAGATCACTAAAGTGGGCATTCCCGCCGACATAAAAACATATTATTTGACTCAACAATAACCCAAATAAATATGCAGAAAAGAAGATACTATATACAAGATTAGAATTGATATAATTTAGGTCTGAGATCGTAAATCATATTTATGGTGTCGATGTGTCTGACCAAGCACTGAATCAGTGTGTCATCTAAAATGAAGATCCAAATATTTGATTTAAGGTTCTCTTTAACAGCTCCACAGTCTGCATAATTTCAAGGACTTATGCACGACTCAGTTATAATTTTACTATTAAAATTTTATTAAATATGTTATCTCTAAATTATTATTTGGTTCATATTAATTATTTAAAAAAACTTCTCTCTGTTACAATGCATGGCGCGTGAACAAAGAAAATAAGTAATTGGATCAAACGTGGGCCGTGGGCCGTGGGCCGTGGGCCGGAGGCTATGAGTTTTGGGCCGTGGGCCTGACAGGGAAACAGCAGCCGGAATCAGAAGACCGGATGATCAGCGCCATCTTCGCCGACCCTCCCAATCCTCAGACTGATTGGGAACCTCACCTTCTGCACCTCCTTCCCGTCCATGCCCCAAGCTCTCACCAGCTCCTCGACCACCTCCGGCCGAAGAAGCTCCACCCCGTTCTCCCTCGCCGTCTGGTACGCCGACCCCGACCTCACGTACTCCAGAAAATCCCCTGCCGCCATCTCCCTCTCCGCCGCGAACCCCCTCACCGGCCCCGTACCCTTCTCCGCCTCCACCGCCTCGAACGGAAACTCCACCGCCGCATACTCCTCCTCCACCATCTTCCTCTCTGGCGCCCAGTACGGCGCCAACGACTCGTACACCCGGCGGTATATCTCATCCACCTCCCCCCCGTCGACCACTGGCGGCAAGTAGCACCACGCCGCCAGAACGCCGCCGGGTCGCCGCAGCACCGCGCGGGCCAGCGCGTAAAAGGCCGGCAGGTCGAACCAGTGCAGCGCCTGGGCGACAGTCACCAAATCGACGGCGCCCGGCGAGGCGATGAGGCGGTGGACGTCGGCGAGTGGGATCGCCGGCGGCGTGAGGACGAAGCGGACGTTGGGGAGGAGGTGGGCTGGGGCGTAGGAGAGCTGCTCCGGGCTGGCGTCGGTGGCGACGACGGAGTCGAAGAGGGTGGCGAGGGAGGCTGCGGCCTGGCCGCTGCCGGTGCCGACGTCCCAGGCGAGGCGACCTGAGGGGCATTTGGAGGCGATGTAGCGGAAGAGCTCTGGCGGGTAGGTGGGGCGGGCGGCGGCGTAGTTCTGGGCCTGTTTGCGGAAAAGATCTGCCATTGATTAACTTCTGCTTGCGCTGATCCGTGAATCGACTAAGGGGATCGAGCTGCGGCGATTATATAATGCTCAGGGGAGGTGGAAGAAGAAGAATACGAAGAAGAGGCGTGATCGGCGTTCATTTGCTCTCACTGTTTCCAAAGTTGAACGAGGGAAGCCATTGCCAATTTGCATTTGAGACTTGACCGAGGGGTCAAGTATTTAATACATGAAAAAATTATAATATAAATAATATATAATATTGGGTAAATTACACCCTAGTCTCTGAGTTTAAGACTAGATAAAGTACAAATACATAATTTTAAAATTATAACATTGAGATCCGTAAGTTTATAATAAATTAACAAATGGTTCTTTTTTAATTTTTTATTATTAAAAAAAAATTAAAATTACCATTATACCACTCCACTCTCTCCTCCCCGCTCTCTCTCTCTCTCTCCTGTCGATCCCTGCTCGCGTGAGGTTACGCGGCTGTCGACGAGTAGCACGCCCCGCAAGCAGCAGCAGCGACGGTCGCGGCCGGCAACCCTTGCTCGCGTTGAATCAAGCCGCGGGGACCGTCGTAGCACTGGGACCGCTGCAGCCCCACCAGCAAGGGGTGCGGCCATCTTCGCGACTTGACTCGGCGCGCACGAGAGCTGCCAGCGGGGTTGCGGTCATCCTCGCAGCTTGACTTGACGCGCGCAAGGGCTGCCGGCCGCGATCGTCCCTGCTGCCGCTTGCGGGGCATGCGACCCGTCGACGGCCACGAGATCTCGCGCGCGCAGGGATCGACAAAAGAGAGAGAGGAGAGGAAAGAAGGGGAGGGGTATAATGTTAATTTTAAAAAAAAAAATTAATAATAAAAAATTAAAAAATACCCATTTGATAATTTATTAAAAACTCAGGATCCCGATGTTATAATTTTAAAAATATGAACCCGTATGTTATTAAGTTTTAAATTTAAAGACCTGAGTGTAATTTATCCTATAAAAATTTATATATCATATATGTAAATATTTTTAAAAAAATTTCTTCCTCTTGTAAAATCTATAATTATTATAAAAATTGCTCTAAAAGATTTTTTATAAATATTTGACATTTATTATTTTAGTTTTTTCAACAATTTAAATAATGAAACTTAACCTTATTTAACATTTTACAAAAGTCACAATAATCTTATTTGATTGAGGTTAAAAAAATTCATCAAACTCTTTTAAAGATAATTTTATTAATATTTTACATCTATTTTATATTATACACAAATTTAATTATTAAAACTCAAATTTATTTCATATTTTATAAAAATTTTAATTTTAAAAATTAATTTTATTTCATATTTTAGATTTTTGAAGGGTTCATCAAATCTAGGATTTTTATTAATATTAAACATGTTTTTTTATTCTAATCAATATAAAAACATGTTAATTCAGAATTATTACAGCAAATCAGAACTGCAGAGGCAACCCCACTTGGTCAAAGTCAAAGTCAAACAAAAGTCAAACTCCAACTCTCCCGATCCTGAGACTGAGCGGAAACTTCACCTTCTTCAGCTCCTCGCAGTCATCCCCCCACGCCCTCTTCAGCTCCGCCACCACCTCCTCCGGCAGCAGCTCAACCCCAGCCTTCCTCGCCCTCTGATACCCCGTCCCCGTCTTCATCAGATCGACCACGTCCTCCGCCCTCATCTCCTTTACCGCGGCGAACCGCCTCACCGGCGCCGTCCCCTCCTCCACCCCCTCCACCGCCTCGAACGGAAACTCCAGCCCCCCGTACCCTTCGTCCACCATCTCCCTCACCTCCTTCTTGATATAACCCCACGCCGCCGTGAAAACGCTCCGGCAGATCTCGTCCACCCGGCCGCCGTCAATCTCACTATCGAGGCCGTAGCACCACGCCGCCAGCACACCGCCGGGGCGGCGGAGGACGGCGCGGGCTTGGGCGAAGAGGGCCGGGGCATCGAGCCAGTGCAGGGCCGTGGCGACGGTGACGAGGTCGACGGAGCCCAGCGGCGCGACGAGGCGGTGGACGTCCGGGATGGAGAGGGAGATCGGGGTGAGGACGAAGCGGAGGTTGGGGAGATGGGAGGGGGCGTGGGAGAGCTGCTCCGGGCTGGAGTCGGTGGCCACGACGGAGTCGAAGAGTTCGGAGAGGGCAACGGCGGCGTGACCGCTGCCGGTGCCGACGTCCCAGGCGAGGCGGCGGCCTGGGGCTTTGGAGGCGATGAAGCGGAAGAGCTCCGGCGGGTAGGTGGGGCGGGTGGCGGCGTAGAGCTTCGTCTGGTTTAGGTCGCGGTAGAGATCGGCCATCCCTAATGCTTTTGTTGGCCTAATGGAAATGAGGATCGCTCAATTCATATATAAGCGAAATATTTGTAATTATTATATGATTATTATTTATTTATTTTAATTAATATTAATCTTATTTTATTTATTTATTTATTTTCTCAATCTATTTGCTAAGTGCTTGTACTTATTATTCATAAAAGTGTGCAATTCAAATACTTTTGATTAATTATATAAAATAATATTAAAATAAATAATAATATTATTAGTAGAGATCATATTACTATGAATAAAATAGAGAAATATATCTACTGTATTATGTAATAGAAAAATTTTAATTAGATAATTTTATGAAACAATAGAACGATCAGTGATGTCATATGATGTGAAATATTCGCCTACAAAGTAGAAATATGCAAAATAGATTTAAGTGTTGTAAAGATAAAGATGTTTAGGTGAATGAGTAGATATGCAGAAATTTTATTTAAAAATTTTCCCGAAATTTTTTGGTGAACGAATGTTTCTCTGTAAATTTATATTCGTTTCTCTGTAATTTAATTTTCATAAATCGTACCAAATTCAAACAATTCTAAAATTTTTACAGTAAATTATATAGCTAAAAGTACACTTACAAAAATATTTTAGGTGATTTTAATTTGTATTATTTTCATAAAAAGTTTTCGAATTTTCTGTTTACCCGATTTTATAT
Source organism: Apostasia shenzhenica (assembly GCA_002786265.1). Taxonomy (NCBI): domain Eukaryota; kingdom Viridiplantae; phylum Streptophyta; class Magnoliopsida; order Asparagales; family Orchidaceae; genus Apostasia; species Apostasia shenzhenica. Next base: position 820,737 of record KZ451951.1, read on the forward strand.
CGTATTGAAATATTTTATCGAGTTTGATCTCTCTTTCTCTTCTCTTTATATTTCACAGAATATTGAAAAAAATAATACTAAGATTTTCTCCAGAAAGTTGAGTTGACTTCCCTGCACATAGAGCTCTTATTAAATTTTAAATTTAGTTAATTTATCTCTGGTACAACCCATAAGGATCATAATTTCCTATTATCGTTTTTTATTTTGAGTCTCTCTGCTTAGAGAGGAGTTTTTCTTTCTTGTCCGTAAGTAAAAGAAGATGTGAGGTTATTCATTTCCCCCAATAAAAAAAGATGTAGAGATTAGTTTGTGCCTTTGGATTGAAAAGGCATAGGTTTTCTCCTTGTATTAGGGCTTGAGCTTGGCCATAATAAACTTGAGATAGTGGAATCCCAAAGAAAGAACAATGAAGAGTGGATTAAGCAAGAAAATAGACGAATCACTATACATCGTGTGTCATCTTTCACTTCTGCATTATTTTTTTTTTTTACCATTTAGCGGCTGGTGTACTTGATAGCTATTTTATTTTCAAAGTCTCAAAGTAAAATTTTAGTGATCAGATTTTGAACAATAAATTTAGTTAATTCAAAATATTTAATAATTTAAATTATTCAAACTCTATAAAATAACTAAAATTGGTATATTAATTAATTAAAGTTTGAGCATACTCACCCTCCAAATTTAATTAACATAACCAATGATCCAAATAACTTAATTATAGCAGTGGAACGGAATCGGGTTAGTACATTAGGTAAATTTAATTTACCTAACAGAAAATGTCTGACAATCAGAAATATTTTGATTTGTCTATCACACTATAATTAAGTTAGTTAATCATTAAATTTACTTCTGTAATCTTATTTACTGCACCCAACTTACTAATATTTACTTTTCTGTACTACTAATATTTACTTATTGTAATACTAACATTTACTTTCTAAATTTTTTTTTTACTAATATTTATTTACTGTATTTTTTTTGCACACTAACTTTTTTACTTTTCTGTAATATTTTTATTTCCTCTGACTTTTTGTTAACTTTTTATATTTATGTATATATACATATACTATATATATTAGTAAATTAAATTTTCATTATCTTATTTTTATTATCTTAATACTAACATTTACTCTGTAATATATTATTATCTTATATATTAGTAAATTAAATTTTTATATATATTTATATTTATACTAAGTATAAGTATATATATTATCTATACATATATACACATATATATTACTCTTGCTTGTTATTTTACAAGTGCCACTTTAAAACTACTCAATTGCTCTTGCTTAAAAGATTTGTTTGAACGCTTTTTCTTAAAAATAATAGGTAACTTTAAAAGTACTTAATTTTTTTAAATCTAATTACACCAAATTCACTCCCCTTTTGTGTGTGCAAGTAGGGGTGGCAAAATGGGTCGGCGCGTTGGATTCGGGTCGAACCCGAATCCGACCCGACCCAAATAGCCTCAACCCGAACTCGACCCATTTGGTCGGTCGCCCCGACCCATTTATAGAGTATTTTTTTGATAAATGCCCAACCCGAACCCTACCCGACCCGATTATGCCCAACTCGAACCCGACCCGTTTAATAAATAGGTCAAAATTTATGACTCATACCAGAAATTTGCGGGTAGAGTTCGAGTCAGGTTCACGGGTTAGGTCATATATTGCCACCCCTATGTGCAAGTGAACCAACAAAAAGCTTAGTCGTTATTATTGTTAAGCTAGGTGCATGCTTCTATAAAACTTTGTTTGTTTTGGCTCGTGGACCGACAATTTTAAAATGTGTCTACAAAAATATTGGTGTGTTCTTATTATATTTAATAATTTTCTCGGACTTTGCTAATGTGAGATTTGCCTAATGGTGGCTCTCATATCATGTGTAATAATCTGTCTCTACAGATATTATCTACTTTAGCGTATAAGCAGTATAGTTGATAGTATATTCTCAATTATACCCAACATCGTATATCTAGTATTTTGCTGACGTGAAAGTTACTCGATGGGATCTTATGCTAGAGGAGAGAATATATAAGAATACACCCTAACTTTTTTAGACGCATTTCATTACTCGTATCATGCGTTACATTACTCGTATTAAAGATAATATGTTGGGCATTTACATTATTTATTCTTATATAATGTAAAATTAAATATAATTGTAAATTACGTAATATAAGATTAAATACTTATTGATAAAGAGAAACTCTGACCTCAGCAGAGGGGGATTCTTAGGTGAGCAATTACGTCTGATGATTTTTTTTAATTTATTACTTTTAATTAACTAATTAACCAACTCCTGATTAAAACAAATTTAACAAAATAATCTTATTTTGAAACGGCGTCAGAAACATGCTCTTTTGTTATTTTTTTTTAATTATATTTAGTTGATTAAGACTTCTGAGTAATATTTTTTATAAATCTGTGCCCCTCCTCCCATTTTTTCCATATTTCGTATTTTTTCAAAATTTTCAGGAAAAAATAAAAAAGTTTAACAAAAAAAAATGAAGAGCAGTAATATTTTAAAATATGTTCTATAATATTTTTTAATCATTAAAAAGTTTTTTAATTTTTTTTAATTACTGAATTACTATTAATTAATTAATTTATTATTTAGAATATATATATTTAAATAATTACATAAAAACAGATAAAATTATTAAAAATATAAAAAAATTAAATTTAGGGGACGTTTGGTTCAATATTATCTTGATGTTATATTATGTTATCTAGAGAAAGTAATTATTTAGTTTAATGATATTTATAAATAATCTTTTATTAGATTATAAAATTATTAGTTAAAATATAACATTTAGATGTCATGACATCTAAATTACCAGAAGTCTCCCATGTCGCGAGCAACTTCTCTTATTCTGTTTAACGGTAGCTTAAGTAATGACATCAGAAATATGCTCCTTTTATTAATTTTTTTTAATTATGCTTAATTGATTAATTAGTTAATTAAACATGTAAATTTAAAAAAATCATTTGACATATTGGCGTGGCATAAGTAGAGAGCAAATTGATAATTACTTGCTAATTAGATACTCGAGCATATATTTCTAAGTAGACCTAAACAATGGGCGAGCGGACCGACAGGATATCGGGCATTTTAGCTCGTTCGCGCTAAAATCCTTAGCTGAACTTTAGCTTTAGTTTTTAGCTGTATTAGACTTGCTTAGCTTGTTATTATAAGAAAAAAATATTTTGATTTCAAAATTTAAGTTAGAAATGAAACATTTGGTTGGAAGAAAAAAAAATTTGTAGAAATTTAAAAAAAAATATGTATAATGTGAAATAAAGTGAGTTAATTATATTAAAAAACATGTTAAATGTCAAATAAAGTGATTATTTAATATTAAAATTTATGCAGATAAGATATTAAATAATTTTTAATGTTTTTTTTTTAAAATAAATTTAAGATTTAAATTATAATTAAAATAAGTTTTTTTGAAGCCAGTTGTCAAACAGTGCTTTAAAGTATCATGAAAAATTACTTCAATATTTTTATGAGATAATTTCATTCTTGAAAAATATTTCTAATTTCACACCAGTCCAAAAATATATATGCCCTCCTACATAAAATATTTTTCATGTAAATTCTTTTGAAGAATTCATTTAACATTGATTATTAACTTGTTATTTTAAATAATAAAAAGCACATATTAAAATATTTTCAATTATTCTTCCTTAAACATTTTTAATTATTATTATAATATATTTTTTCTTTTTTATATCTTATTTATAAAGTAATTTTAAATATTTAAATATATATATTTTAAAAAAATAATTTAATATTTAAATTTAATTGAATCTGTAAAAAAAATTGATGTAAAAAAAATATATTGGGTGAGTAGGAGGGACAATAGTATGTTATATTTTTTTGGGACATTTACATTGTGAATACAAAAATTAGGCTAATTTACAGATTTTATCATAAATCTCAAAATATTACAGATATCACATTTAAAATAGTTATTTTTTCGTTTTTCACGTTTGCAGTAAATTCTATCAGAAGATTTAACCATAGTTAAATCTCAACAAAATCTCACTCATTGATCACATTATTTAACCATCGACCTTTATGTTAGGGCATCGCGGAGCTGCATTAGTTCTGGCAGTAGCGTATTTATGCGATGCAGCAGCATATTCTCGTGAAGCGATAACGTATTTACGCGAGCATCACTCTACTATTTGCATCTTCTTCTTATACGAGCATCGCAAGCAAGCATCAGACCTTTCTGCAGCTTCAAAATTCTGTCGCCGCCCGCATAAGAAGAATATGCAAATAGCAGAGTGATGTTCGCATGAATACGTTGTTGCATTGCGAGAATACGCTGCTGCCTTGCATGAATATGCTACCGCTGGAACTAATGCAGCTCCGCGATACCCTAACATGATGGTCGATGGTTAAATGATGCAAGCAATGGCTGAAATTTTATTAAGATTTAACTAATAGAATTTACCGTAGGATGTGAAAAATGAAAAAAAAAAATATTTTAGATGTGATAACTGTAATATTTTGAGATTTATGATAAGATTCATAAATTAGCCTAATTTCTGTGTCTATCATGTAACTGTTTTTATTTTTTTATATATTTACGACTAATTAATTGGTTACCTTAATATCATAAATGAAATTATTTGTATTTTTAATTAATAATCAAGAAATTTTTATTACTTCTTTAAATTAATCTCGGTAGAGGAGGTTTTCATCTGAGTAATGTGGCTGAAAGTTTAGTTCTAAATTCAAAAATTTTATTCAATAATTTTTATATTTAGATTTTTCATATTATTATTATTATTATTTGCTTTTCATATTATTTGATTCTAACATTCCTGTGAATATGATGTAACGATATAATTAACATTTTTATCGATATATTTTTATAAAAATTAAAGTTCAAACTCCGAATCCCTTAATCTACGCTTAGATGATTGTGTTCAAAACCTGATAATCAAAATTTGATCGTAATTTACTCTATTTTAATTTAACTTAAATTTTTATGACTTAAAGTCAACTCATTTGAAATAAATTTGATTTAACTCGTAACTACCTAGATATCTGTATAATAATGTGTATTTACTATTTAAGCTTTTATATTATATATGTTAAATTCTTTGATTTTAATTATCATAATTAATTTAATTATTATGAACTAATTTTCTTATTTGGTGAGTTAATTGAATTATATTATCTTAATTAAAGATTAAAGGTTTAAATGAAGTTTAAGAAATGCTGAATTATATTTAAATTTTTTTCTAGGATATTTATATGATCACGTATGTGCATATTTGCTAAGATTTATATTCATATTTTTTATTTTTTAATTTAGAAAATCTTTGATATTCGAACTACAAAATAAAATTTACATTTAATTTTATGGGATATTTATATGGTATATAGAGAAATTGAGCTAATTTATAGATTTCACCATAAATCTCAAAATATTACAGTTATCACATCTAAAATAGCTATTTTTTGTTAGGATAATTATCTACATATCACATCATTTAGTTTTATTTATGCCTTACTCATTCATTCTTTGTTAATGATGTTATGCACACTTAAAATATTATAAAATCTTACATACATATATTTTAACTTATTTTTATTATAAGGAGTAATCATAATTTTTCAATAACCTAACTATAGTTAGATTACAAAAAATCTGAGTCGTTCATCATATTATTTTAAAAATATTTAAATATATTTTGAGTGAAAATCCTAAAACTTTAATATTTAGGTGACAGCAAAGTAAGGAGACATCCGCGACGTGAATTGATTTTAGGACAAATCAGCGCTTTAGTGTGGTATTGAAGAAAAGAAAATATGTACCATTAAGGGTAAAAATATAATTTTAATGATTTAGTAACAGAGTATTTTTTTTCAAATAGATTTTGATTAAGTTTTAACTCAAGTGTGAGTATGTAAGATTTTGTAATGTTTTGAGTGTGCATAACGTAATTAACTAAAAATAGATGGGTAAGGCATAAATAAAACTAAATGGTGTGGCATGTAAGTAATTATCCCTTTTTCATTTTTTACATCCTGCAGTAAATTCTATTAGGAGATTTAACCATAGTTAAATTTCAACAAAATCTCAACCATTGATCGCATTATTTAACCATCGACCTTCATGTTAGGGCATCGCGGAGCTGCATTGGCTCCGGTGGTAGCGTATTCACGAGAGGCGACAGCGTATTCATGCAAGGCGGCAGCGTATTCTTGCGAGGCGACAGCGTATTCACGCGAGGATCACTCTGCTATTTGCATCTTCTTCTTACGCAGGCATCGCAAGCGGGCATCAGACCTTTTTGAGACTGGCGGCGACAAAACTCTGAAGCTGCAGAAAGGTTCGATGCTCGCTCGCGATGCCCGCGTAAGAAGAAGATGCAAATAGCAGAGTGATGCTCGAGTGAATACGCTATCTCCTCGCGAAAATATGCTGTCGCATTGCATGAATACGCTATTGCCGGAACCAATGCAGCTTCGTGATGCCCTAGGCCCTGTTTGGTTGGAGGTCATCTTGGCCATGACTATGGCCAAAATAGCCCCGACTATTTTATTAAATAATATTTTCATTTTTTATCCTCAATACATAAATTTTAATATAAAAAATTTACTTTATATTATATCTATACAATTTTTAATATATTATAATTAATTTTTTATTATTATTATTTTTAATAAAATGATAGGAGGTCATTTTGGTCATGGCCTGACCTCCAGCCAAACAGGGCCTAACATGAAGGTCGATGGTTAAGTGATGTGATCAATGAGTGAGATTTTATTGATATTTAATTGTAGTTAAATCTTCTGATAGAATTTAATGCAGGATGTGAAAACCGAAAAAATAGTTATTTTAGATGTGATATCTGTAATAGTTTAAAATTTATGATAAAATTTATAAATTAGTCTAATTTCTGTGTCCAATATGTAAATGTCTCATTTTAAATGGTTTTACAAGATATGGGCTCACATGTAGAGTTCATTGCAAGTTACACACATGCTCCAAAGTCTGATCTGCCAGAGGGATAGTAGTTCACTTTAAAGCTATGTGTGCCGGTTGTTGTATCTCAATGATCAAAGGGTGGATGCGGTGGGTCGAATCTCGAAACTCGCTCTCATCCAAGGTCGTCGTTTAGAGATTTTTTTAGTTTTGAGACGAGCACCGTTCGACGTCCGTCCACTGGGTGCACTACGTGTGTAATATAGGCAGGCACACGTACATGTGACACTTGGTCAATGGGAACCGAACGGTGTTCAGCTTGAACCCAAGTTTTGATTTTAGAGAAACATAATTTGAGTATTTTCCAGAAAGGAGTCGTCTATTTCAGGACTACTTCAGCTTAAGCACGTTCAACCGTAGAGTTCACACCACTAGCCCGTGATTACGTTAGCATCATCTCTATGTCGTGTAAGAAAACTATTGTCAAAAAGTGAAGAAAAAGTTAATTACGATAAGTTTAAGATACTTTTGCATTGATTTTCATAGGCTCATAATTCGCATATATTTTTGGGATGATGTTATTTATCTAATATTAATGTTGTGGAAAAAATATCCTCCATATATTTACTCGTTTTTTTTTAAACAAACACAAACTCGTCAAATATTAGAGAATAAAATGAGTATATATTTACATGTACATTACACAAATCTATCTCACTTATTATTAAGAAATACCTCCATATATTTACATTATGATAATAACATGCTGATTAAATTAACGTGCATTTGTTTTAATGTTATCGTAATATTATCTCATATCATCTACTTATTTTAATATCTAAATGTTATTTTTGAAGTAAAAAATTTATAATTCTTTATAAAGTTATTTACACATGTCACCATGCCAAATAATTATTTCTATAAATGATAACGTAATATTAAGATAACATTAAATAAAAATTACTTTAAATTATAATTTACAATTAATTGAATATTTAATATGCGTATCGGTTACTGTCATTTTCATAGTCAGTGTAAAACTTATCAAATAAACATGATATGAATCAGGTGTTATAAAGTATTACATATATAATTATCTTTAAATAGACAAGTTCAAGAATTCTAAACGAAATCATACAAAGCTCAACTATTGATTAAAAAAAATTATGCCCAATTATATAAAATAATATCTTATCATCTAGTCTAACTGAGAAACATAATCCCTCGAACAATTTAGCGAAATTCCAGCAAGTTGAGTATTAAATTCACAAAATCATTATAAAACCAAAAAAACAATATTGAAATCAATTACATTAATTGATAAAGAATTCTATGAAGTAAAACTAATAATTAAGAAGAAAAAAATGAGACAAAGAAAATTGCGAAAAAATTTATTTATATATGTAAAACTTATTCCACACCATAAAGGCTGTTTAAAATTCACTGAACATGAGTTTAGTTATGAGACGGAGATTATTATAGCAAGAGAAAGAAAGAATTACGATAGAAAGAGAATGAGAGTCCAAGCTTGGAGGAAGTCTACCATCTTAACGAAGTCGAGCAACATTGACTCGATGGAGAGCGACCTAGTTCGATTAATATATGAATTAAAGAGAACTAAAATTAGAATCAAATTTATGATCGTAGAAAATTAAGACTAACAAAATCCACAAAACCTTCATCAATTAATAAATGAAAAACTAAGTGCAGAAGAGCGATGCGAATGTGCTTGATAAATTAAAATAGCTCGTAGACAGAAAAAAAGATCAATATAGATATATTTTTTTACGCAAAAGAGAGATTATTAGGAATGCGCATAAGCAATATTCCGCATTGGTTTACAGAAAATTAAGATAAAAAAAAATAATGCAACTATAAGAACACATATTTATATGATTTGGAGAGATATTTACAACGGGAGAGAGTATTTTATTACGTAGAAAAATTGATAGAGAAAGAATCATATACTAAGCGCCGCGTTTCTTAAATCAGGTACGAAAAATAGATTTTATTCTTCTCTCAAATTAGATTGTAGAAGAATTAGCTCCCAAAGCCCAGTATGATCACATTCACACATTTAGAGCATATTGAAAGAATAACATCATTGCAAATTTTATGGGCTTTTGTTAATGGGCCAAAGCCCATTAACATTGTAATTAATTCAAATTGAATTTAAACATTGTAGAACTTACAAGATGGGAAACAAATGGGTACAAATTATCTAATAGGGCCTTGTTGAAATACTTAAATCCACCCTAAGAACTAGAGAGAAAATTTTAACATACTTAAGAGATCAAAAATAAAACTTCAAATTTGTGGATTGCTTCAAAAAACAGACAAAATTCATTGGTTATTATTCCTTATAGTAGTGAGTAAGTTTCAACAAATTTTTTAAAAATCCTAAAATTTAATTTTTCAAGTATATTAAAATTTATAATTAACATTTAATTTTTTAATAGAAACCATTAGATGTTAGCTGCATTGAATCCGTACAGATTATGTATATATTGGATAGATCATGTCGGTCAGCCTTATCGGCAGCAACTTAAATATATCGTCGATCGGTAAGTAAATATTTGTATTTATATTTTTAACAAATGATTATTGCTTTATTGTGCATAAACACTTTCTGAATTTTGACAGTTCGATGATAAATTTTTGTATGACGCGTCTTCAAAAGAAAAAAGTTTATAATTAACGTAAAAACTATAAAGGTATTGTAACTAAATTATATTTTTCAATTGAGTGAATTTTAATGATTATATTATAATATACTCAATTTTGTGCCTAATTAGTGTCCGATAATCTGAATCGGTAATTTTTCAATTACCTTCGATCTAATTTATTTAAAATTTTGAAAGAAATTAATTTTGCAAATTTAATTAATTTCTCAGTCATTACAAAATTATTCTTTGATATTTTAACATTAGTTTCTGAATAATCTGCTTTATAAAATTATTGATCTCTAAACTGTATCGTCATTCATCCACCCTGCATCAATAACACAATTCTTTATTATTTTCATAAAAGTAAAAGTGGCCCAGCGATTAAGGTATGTGTTGAGCAGGCTGGTGGGTATGACACCCAAGTTTGAATGCAAGTGAAGGCAATTTAATTATTTTTTTTAAAAAAATTCTTAATTCTTTAGAGGTACAAATTAGCTTGATTAAGGTTCAAGCCAAACTTGCAGTCAACTATTTGTTAAAGCTGAGTCAGCGTTCACCTTGTCTTCCCCCAGGTTCTTCACTTGCTGCACCTGGCGATCCTAATGCACCAGGTTGGCCGTTGCCTCTTCTTCCATGTTGTCGTAGTTGGAAAACCCTTGAAGGTCTGCACACACAGAAAAATGATCAACAACACAGCAATGGAGAGCACGCCTAAACAGAACAAATCGTGACATGCAAGCAGAAGGTAGTCGGCAATTTTGCTAGTTAGGTCCTTCTCAGAGACCTTGCTCGGGGTGCCATCCCAACCTTTCACCTTGAGTCCTAAACTCAAGAGCTCAAAAGAAATTTATTCTTGACGGTTGGTCTCACCTAAGAAAATTTCATTGAGTTCAAACTGGAGCGTCGTTTGAACACAAACGTTAAGAGTCAAATTTGTTAGAATTACCCTGTATTGCAAACGTGATTCCCAGCGTTAAGAGTTGAAAGTGTGCTCCATTCGAACATAAAAATATTTTCTCATTCTCACCTCCTCGGTCGGGCCCCATAACACAAGTTTTTCGATAGTCGCTTACAAAATTGTTCTGATGAATGATAAGAATTATTCTCAGATTTAACTTCAATTTACAAAAGCTAAAAGGAAAGTAAATGTCTTGCAGGTCCTCAAATGTTATAAAATTTTGATAAATCGTATTCAGTATAATGTAATATTATGTTTAAGATATACCTTCGTTATCTCTTCATTGAAGTCAATAATTTCTTCAGTCAGTTTTTTCATTAAATTGTGATTAAAATTATTTTTTACTGTAAAGCTCGTTTTCATTAGAGAAAAATTAGATAATTTGAAAAAAAATTATAAATTTTTTTGAAAATATATATAATACGAAATAAAGTGAATTTGTTACATTTTAAAAATTAATATGTTGGATTTGAAATAAGGTATTTATTTAATATTAGAGTTTTTATAAAAAATAAATATAAAATAATATTTAAAAAAATAAAATAAGATTTTTAATTAAAACTTTTTCTAAACATTTTTAAGTTAAAAACAAAAAAAGCTGTGGGCAAAAATTGATCCTTCTTGTTTGGTCCAAGCCTCAGATCAACTCAAGGATTTTCTAAATTATTATTTCAATAAATTAAATTTAATATATTAAATCAAATTTATTTTGTATTTTATATAAATTTAAATAATAAAAATTCATTTTTTACATCAAATATATATTTAAATAAAAAGTTCATTTTATTTTACATTTTTAAATTTTAATATTAAAATAATTTTTTTGTATCTCATATAAACATAATATATTTTCTCTTTTCTACCTCGCAAATTAAATGAAAGCACATTGTTAAAATATCTCGCAGGTCCACGTTTTTTAAATTATAACATCGAGATCCTAGCGTTTTAATAAATTATCAAATGGATTCTTTTTGTATTTTTTTATTATTAAAATTTTTAGAATTACCTTTTTACCCTTGCCATTCTCTCTCTTCTTCCGATCTGGGGCAAGCGAGCACGCCAGCTTAAAAAAATGATAGGGGTAAAATGGTAATTTTAAAATATTTAATAATAAAAAAATATAAAAAAAATTCATTTGATAATTTATTAAAACACTGGGATCCCGATGTTATAATTTAAAAAATATGGACCTGCGAGATATTAAGTGTAAAACTCAGGGACCTGGGCGTAATTGCCTTAAAAAAAATAACATTTTTCTTGTATTATATGGACCAGAATATAATGACAAATGAATTATAGGAATGTGTGAGAAATATTTCCCCAAAAGAAAGTGATGTACGAAAGAGGACAATCACACCGTCAGATTTTGTGTACCGTACGATATCGTCCGACGTGGCAGTCGGAAAGCTGCGGAAGCCGCCAGAGAAAACGTCAAATCGGCAGTGGCGGGAACGCGTTCGAGCGTATCCTTTTTAGGTATTTACACTTTTACTAAATTACGAGCTGATCGCACACCGTGCAGCGTTTGTTATCTTCTTACTGAATGGTAAATTGCTTTCAGGTCTTGAGATTCGAAAGATATTATAAATTAATCCTATTTTTTTAAAAAATTCTCATTTAATTCTCTTAGATTTCAAAAATTCATTATTTTAAATATAATTAAACCTTGATGACGCCAACGTAAATACGTTGTCGTCTCGCGAGAATACACTGCCGTCAGAACCAATGCAGCTCCGCAATACCCTAACATGAAAGTCGATGGTTAAACGATGCGATCAATGACTGAGATTTTGTTGAAATTTAGCTATGGTTAAATCTTCTAATAGAATTTACCGCAGAATGAGAAAAACAAAAAAACAGCTATTTTAGATGTGATACAACAACAACAACAACAACCACAACCAAGCCTTAATCCCACTAGGTGGGGTCGGCTACATGAATCATTTGTTTCCATTGCGCTCTATCGGTTACCAAATTTTTATCTAAGTTTAAGTAATTAAGATCATTCCTTATAGTTTCTTGCCATGTAAATGTCCAAAAAAATTTATGTTTTAATCTCTCGGAAATTCTCACTATTTTCATTAGCTTTTTTTCAATAAAAAAAACATAAAATTTATTTATTTTTTAACGACTCCTACTATTTTTATATTTTAAAATGCTATTACTCAGCTGTATTTTCATCATTTTTTTAAAAATTAGTTAAAATTTAAAATTTAATTTTTGCAATTTCTTATTTTATATGAACTAAAAATTAAAATAAAATAATATATATACTATTTTTATAAATTAACTTCTAATTCCTAAAGAATTAAAATTTGTAACAAATATGAATAATATTACAGTATGATAGTGAAATATTACACTCTGCTATTTATATCTTCTTCTTAAGTGGACATCACAAGCGAGCATTAGACCTTTCTGAGATTTAACAAAGGTTAAATCTTCTGATAGAATTTACTGCAGGATGTGAAAAATTAAAAAATAGCTGTTTTAGATATGATATCTGTAATATTTTGAGATTTATGGTGAAATTCGTAAATTAGCCTAATTTCTGTGTCCACCGTGTAAATATCCCATAAAATTTATGTTTTTTATTGGAAAAAAGCTAATGAAAATAGTGATAATTTCTGAGAGATTAAAACATATAACCCCAAAAATTAAAATTGAAAATTCTAAAATGCTTGGAGTAATTTGTAATATTTTTTTTATCTCAAGTGCTCAGACTCAATTTACTCCACATTATATTATCTATCAAAATATATATATATATATATATAATTTATGAGATTAATTCGGCCTAATATAGAACAAATCAAAATATTGGTTACCAAAAACAAAATTAAAATTTACTCTAAATTTTCTTTTAAAATAATATAATGAAATACAAAAATAAATTTAAAAATATCATCATCTTATATGTAGCTTAATGATTGGACAATAATTTTGAATTTTTATATCACAGTTATATCAAGCTATTTTTAATTAAGATAAGTAAAAAAATTTCGTATTTTTTTTTAATTTATAAAATATTTAAAACAATATTAATTTATTTTAATGAATAAATAAGAGTATAAAATAAAGATATTATTTTTTCCATTTATATACAGTGCAAAAAAAATTAATATTAAAATTTATATATGATTTAAATATTATTATTTTAACATTAAAATTAAAACACATTACAGCTTATATAAGATTAATTTTAGTTTGAGCAAATAAAAATTTACATGTTAGTTGAAATTTATAATCCAAATCAAAAGGATTTCAATTTTAATGTAATTATTTTTCTTTAATAGTGCTGTAAATTAATCTTCAACTTTCATTTAGTTTAATCTTTTTTTTTTAATATTCTTTTTTGACAAAATTCATTTTTAATAGTTAACTAATAAATTATTGATATATTAAATAAAATTTATTGTATACCGAATTTGCCCTGAAAAATACATCGATTAAATGAACTGTTCGATAACTTTCTAGTATGATTTATTTTAGATATATCGTTTTTTTATTTATTTAGTCTAAAAAGCACCCTAAATTTATTTTAAAATCATCATTTTTAGAATTATTTTAAATTAGATAAAAATTTTAATTTCACTTTACATTTAACATAAATATTAAATTATCAGTTCCAAAAAGTAACACAAACTAATTAAATTTAATGCGATTACAAAATAGGACATTAAAACTAATCTAATCTAATTTGAATGACTACAATTTTTTTTTGAATTAAATGAGTTTTGTAATGATTTGATATAAAAATTATTTACATAGAAATCCCTACTCACAGCATGAAAAGAAAGTTAATTCATTTCCCATTCACACATAATTAAGTTTTTTTACCACTAACATAAATTTAAAAATAAATTAAATTTATTATATATTTTTTATTATTATTTTAGGTGTGATAAGATGTTTTTTTAAAAGAGAAATTTTATACTTATGAAAATTACGCATTTGTCTTGAAATATTTAATTAAATAAAAAAAAACAAATTCTTGAAAAAAAATATTTTAATTAATATTTTATATTATACACGTTAAAAACTAATACTATTACACACATACTTTACAAATTTAAAACTTAAAAAAATTAAATAAATTGCCTCCTCCAAATAAATTTTTTAATTTTAGTAATCATATTTCGTTTTAAAAAATTATTTTTAAATTTTTACGATTACTTTTAAGTATTAACTTTTAATTACTGAGAGTGTTATCATAGAATATTAATTTTTTATATTTTAATTTTAATTTTTTAGAATAAAAAAAATAAAAAATAAGAGAAATTAAATTCTCTATTACAGCTTAAATTAATGAAAAATAATAATTATTAAAAAAATCTAATAAAAATAATATGATTCTAACAGAAATTGAGTTTTTTATAACTGGAGATCAAAATTAGATTTTTTAAAATTTAAAATCAATCTGCAAAGCTCTTCCAATGGCGGCAAAGTAATTTAACTAGAAAATTAATTTTATTTATCTTTACATCATGCTTGTAAAAGTGTTTTATCTCAAATTTTTTTTGAGAATTCAGAAAAAAAATCGAGATAAGTGATAAATTTAAGGAAATTATTTTACTTTTTTTTTAACTTCTTGACAGCTTAAAATTCTAATTATTAAAAAATATAATTTCACTGTTATATATATGTATAATTAAAACAGTATTTATTTAATTTTAATTAAAATCTCATCTTTTTGAATAGTTCAATGGTGGGTAATATGAACTGATCGTAATTTAAAAAAAAAAAATCTCTATTTATAATCTGTACTATTACATTTGATTTTAAATATTATAGTTCTATTAAAATAAAAATAAATTACTATTTTATTTTCGTAATTTTTATATTATCTAAAAAATAAATAAATTAAGAAGATAAGTTTGGACCCCAATAAGAATTTAAAAAAATTACAGCAGAAAATTTATAAAAAATTATGAGAATTAAATTAAAGGTATTTTTACACATAAAAAAGTTTTACGATTATATTTGATTAATATTAATATTTTACTTAAATATGGACTATTTTGTGTATTTACCTGCTTATATAAATTATACCTAAGGGAGGTGTACTGTAATTTTTTTTAAAAATTATTATTAATTTGTATTTTTTCTCAAATCCCAAGAGTTAAGGTGTAATTCACCATTTAATGAATTATTTATTTGAGATAATTAATTATATGTCACACCATTTCACTTTATTTATATATTATCCATCTATTTTTAGTTAATTACTCTATGCACACTCAAAATATTATAAAACTTTACATACACACACTTAAGTTAAAATTTAGTTAAAAGCTATTTGAAAAAAAAATATTTCTTTTAAAATTATACTTTTACCCTTAATAGTACATATTTATTTTCTTCCTCGATGTCACACTAAAGCGCTGATCTGTCCTAAAATCAATTCACATCGCGGATGTTTCCTTTTCTTACCACAACCTAAACATTAAAGTTTTAAATTTTTCACTCAAAATATATTTAAATATCCTTAAAATAATATGATGAATTGTTCAGATATTTTGTAACTTAATTATAGTTAGGTAATTGAAAAATTATAGTTGCTTGTTATAATGGAAATAAGTGAAAGTATATGTATAAGATTTTATAATATTTTGAATGTGTATAGCGTAATTAACTAAAAATAAATGGGTAATATATAAATAAAGTGAAATAGTGTGGCATGTAGTTAATTATAACTATTTATTTTTTGGGAGATACTATTGCAAATGGGGACTCGAATTCCAAAACTCAAAATAAATTGGTGCCATGTTAATTTTGTCAGGGCCGCGACGCACCCAAACTTTCACCCTTCATTATATGGACAGTTATTGCTCTGGGGGCGTTTGCGCCAGAATATTATGGTGGTTGAATTTGTGGGCCCATCGCCCACGTCACGACACGCTGGCGAATCCCCGGCGATATTATTCCCCCCGAAACCGCCCACGCCACCCACCTACCGTTACCCTTTTCCCACCGACGCATTCTGCAACCAGAAAAAAAAAAAAATAAAATAAAAATAAATAAATAAATAAATATATATATATAGATTTTTGAAAATATTTATATTTACCTTAAAAAAATAATTATATTTTAAAAATTAAATATAGTATAAAATAAAATTAATTGAGATTGTATTTAATATGAAAATTCATTAATTATTAATTTTAATATAAATATAAAATATAAAAAATATTTTTTTATTTCAAAACATAAATTTTATTTAAGTCTCTTATTTAACTTTATGTATATATTCATCATTCTAATTTTTAAATAAAACAATTTAATTTTTAGATTTGAATAAAAGTGCAATATATCCTTTGTGCTAGTAGGGAACAAAAGTATTATTTTTTTTATATTTTTATATTAATAATTGTTTAATAGTACTTTTCATGTAATTTTATTATATTGATAACTGTTTTTATAAGTTATTTTACAAAAATAATATTTATAATAAAAAATTCTTTAATATTTTTTCTCAAATTAATGAATTATTTTACTTAATTTAAAAATTAAAGAAATTTATATGTAAATAAGGATAAATAATAAAATATGGAATGCTGTTTATGTTATTTCAAAATAATTTTTTTAATATATATATTGTGAAATATAATTATCATAAAAGTTTATCATCATTTTTTATTGATTAAATAAGTGTAATTATTTATTAAGCAGTATCTTCATAAAATAAACAAAAAGGATAATAAAAATCCTGAAATTATTTTGTCATTTGTAGCATTATTTAGTAAAAATGAAATTATCTTTTAATTTTGATTTTTTTAACACTTATTCTTCATATTCTGAAAAAAAATATAATCTGGTTTCACAATTTTAAATATTATTAACATTATTCTCCCAATAATAAAAACTCAAAACTCTATTTCCTTTTATTTGCTCAACATTTTAATTGTTAACTATTTTTTATAATTACATGACATATATTTCAATCAATTCTATTAAATTTTAATCAAAGTTGTACGTTTTATTTTTAAAATTATCTTATACATATTTTGAGATACGATCATTCAAGATCAAATCACATATGAGATACGAATAATATATAAATTGTTTGATTTATTTTAAGAATAATATATTTATATAAAATATAAAATAAAATTATTAATTATATGAAAATTATTTAAATTGTAAAAAAAATTAATTTTATGTTAAAATATATGTAGGGTGTATTATAATTTTTTTAATGGTTAAAATTTTGAAGTCATAAAAATTGTTTTTAATGATCAAATGAATTAGAGTATTTTAATTGAAATTATTTGGAATATCTGGTAAAAAATTGTAAAAGCCGTTTTTTTTGGCTAAAATCTCTTATTTTTCCCTTCATCTAAATTTTAACCTTCAATTTTAAAATTTAAAAAATTATAATTTTATGACCAAATAAATTTAATTTTATGTTAAAATATATGTAGGGTGTATTATATATATTTATGACCAAATAAATTTAATTTTATGTTAAAATATATGTAGGGTGTATTATAAATTTTTTAAATTTAAAATTGAATGTTAAAATTTCGAAGTCATAAAATTTGTTTTTAATGATCAAATGAATTATAGTATTTTAATTGAAAATATTTGGAATATATGGTAAAAAATTGTCAAAGCCGTTTTTTTGGCTAAAATCTCTTATTTTTCCCTTCATCTAAATTTTAACATTCAACTTTAAAATTAAAAAAATTATAATTTTATGACCAAATAAATTTAATTTTAAGTTAAAATATATGTAGGGTGTATTATAATTTTTTTTAATTTTAAAGTTGAAGGTTAAAATTTTGAAGTCATAAAAATTGTTTTTAATGACCAAATGAATTAGAGTATTTTAATTGAAAATATTAAATATAAAAAATATATGGTAAAAATTTGTAAAAGTCTTTTTATCGGCTGGACTTAATTGAAAAGCTTTGAAATATAGGGTAAACTATTGTAAAATCTCTAACTTTTCCCTTCGCTGCCAAACGGAAGCGTTTCCGCTTCCTCGGGCGTACGAGGCGTGCGACGCACGTGCCAAGCTGAACGATGGGCGGTGCTGGTGGAGCCGTTTCGGTTTTGTCGTTTCCCTCGCCATCTCTTTCCTGCCTCAAGATTCGCATCCATGAAAACGAAATCTCCGACACTCCTTTTTGAATAAAATAAAAAATAAAAATTTATATCTATTAAATTTTTTTAAAAAAAAATTTAACTTAAATGTTTACGATCAACCCTCCCTATTTTAAATATAAATTTTTAAAAATAATTACGTACATATTACATAATTTACTTTTATTTATATTTTATTCATTTATTCTTAATTAATTATACTATGCACATTCAAAATATTATAAAATCTTACGTATACATATTTTAACTTATTTCTATTATAATGAGTAATCATAATTTTTCAATAACATAACTATAGTTAGATTAAAAAAAACTGAGTCATTCATTATATTATTTTAACAATATTTAAAATATATTTTGAGTAAAAAATCTTAAAACCTTAATATTTAGTTGGCGGCAAAAGAAGGAGATATCCACGATGTGAATTGATTTTAGGACAATTCAGCACTCTAGTGTGGTATTGAGAAAGGAAAAAATTTGTACTATTAAAAGTAAAATTATTTTATTAATAATTTATTAATAAAATATTTTTTTTTCAAATAGATTTTGATTAAATTTTAACTCAAATGTGTGTATGTAAGATTTTGTAATGTTTTGAGTGTGCATAGCGTAATTAACTAAGAATGAATGGGTAAGTTATAAATAAAACTAAATTGTGTGGCATGTAGGTAATTATTCCAAATTTTTAATTAATATTATAATATTAATTTTTATTTATTATTTATTATTATTAATCAAATTAAAATATTAATTAAAATTAGATGTATTTATTCCTTAAAAAACTTTTTATTTATATTATTTTAACTTATTTTTAAATTTTCTTTTTATTATTTTAAAATTTTTAAAGTCTCAATTTTTTTTATAATTTTATTATTATAAATCGTTTTGAGACTGTCTACATGTAATTGTAGTTATTTGTGTTAATCAAATTGAGTTAAAGAAATAATAAAAAAAATTAGTGTAAAATATTAATTGTAAATTCGTATTTAAAATAGAAAATATCATCTTTAAAAATTTGACTTAAAAAAAGCTATTTATAAATATTTAATTTAAAAAATACTGTTGTAAAAAAAGCTTTTTAGATAATAGATGTAATTTTTTATGACAAAATAAATATTATAAAAATATTAAATATATCTAAAGGTAAAAAAAATATTATTATGGGCATCAAATAGAATTACTATTTAAAATAAATAGTAACATAATATATGAACAAGCGAGTGGTAGGCTTGTAAGAGCATTTATACGAGATTATATATAAATACATATTTCTATATCAATAATATTCATCGATATTATAAAAAATTATGATTAATTATGATCACATATTTCTCATTTCATTTATAAGAATTAGAATGAGGTAATGGGACCTATAATTATGTATTAATTTTGATTTAAAAAAAAATTAATTTAAGTTTTGATTTAAAATATATGTATATATATTAATACAACATAATTAGTAAAATTAATTTTAGAAATTAAAATAAATGATGAAATCGTAATTCTATAAAAAAACATTAAAAATATAACTGTATATAGTTCTGTTAAAAAATTTAAAATTTTAATTCCAACAAAAACAATAAAAACGTATGTGAAAATAAAAAATATAATCAATTACATTATCCGTAGAAATATAAAATAATAAGGTGGTGGGTGTCTTTAATTTGAATATTTTATATTTTCTTTGAAAAAACTGTCCATCACATACCACATATTTTTTTAGTATAAAATTTTTTAATAAATTTTATTTTAAAATTTTATTAAATATTTTAGGATTATTACGTGTATATATACCACATAATTTAATTTTATTTATGTCTTATTCATTCATTCTTAGTTAATTACGCTATGCACACTCAAAATATTATAAAATCTTACATACACATATTTTAACTTATTTCTATTATAATGAGTAATCATAATTTTTTAATAACCTAACTATAATTAAATTACAAAAAATTTGAGCCGTTCATCATATTATTTTAAGGATATTTAAATATATTTTGAGTGAAAATCCTAAAATTTTAATATTTAGGTGACGGCAAAGGAAGAAGATATCCGTGATGTGAATTGATTTTAGGATAAATCAACGCTTTAGTGTGGTATTAAGGAAGAGAAAAATATATACCATTAAGAGTAAAAATATAATTTTAATGATTTACTAACAAAATATTTTTTTTTCAAATAGATTTTGATTAAGTTTTAACTCAAATATATGTATGTAAGATTTTATAATATTTTGAGTGTGTATAGTGTAATTAATTAAGAATGAATGGGTAAGACATAAATAAAATTAAATTGTGTGGTGTAGGTAATTATTCTAATATTTTAATGAAAATTATTTTGTGACATTTGAAAAAATATATATTAAAATATATTTAGTATATAATTTACCGAAGATTAACATGAACATAAATTATTTTTTAAAATACTTATTTTAAAAAGATTTAATTTTTTATTTTAAAATAAGAAAATAAAATTAATATGGGGGCAAGGGTAGGCTGTCTCCCTGCCTCCTGCAAAATCTTCCCCGGATGGAGTCAAGAATAGGCATCATCATGGCCCCACCAACTAGGGAGGACCTAAAAATAAAACTGTGGACTGAAAATAAATTTAATTTCCCTGCCTGTATCTGTACGGCATTATTAAAACACTTTTTATTTACTTATGAAATAAAAATGACGATATTTAACTTTTAATCCATCATGGTTGGAAAATTACATCAGTCACACAATTTCTCTGAAATTTATATATCTAATAATTATTATTTGTGAAAAAAAATGTATCATAATGTAACAAAATTTGCATGATATATGTAAAATTTCTAATAAAATAAATATAAAATATATGCAAATAAACTTTTATTTTAGTCAAAATGGTAATAATTTTAACAATGAGATTGATGTTTTAGTATTACATTGGTTGATTATATTAAAAATGTATATATGTAAGTATAAAATAAAATTATATTTTAATATTTAAATTTATTTTGAGAGTGAAATGAATTAATTTTGGACTATAGATATTAGTTTAGGTAAGAAAATTTTTTAAGCAAACAACTAGTATTAAATTATTTATTTTTTAAAATAAATTAATTATATATAAAATCTGAAATAAAATTAATAATTATTCTAAGAATTATATTAAATTCAATATAAGTTTAAAATCTTTTATTACAATTCAAATAAGGTGAAATTTAACATTTAAATATTATTTTATTTTAAATAAAAATGTGAAAATAGTTATAACTGATTTTTTCTATTGTTAAATGTTAAAAAACATAATTTTTTATTGTTTTTTAAATCACTTGTAGTGATAAATAGTGTTAAAATAATAAAAATTTAATTTTCTTATTTTACATGTTAAATACTAAAAAACATTATTCAAATGAGGATATTAGCCCATATATAATGGTTTTTATCTTGTTTCTCTTTTAAAGAATAATTTATCAAAAAAAAAAAATCTAGAGAACAGTGATGTTACTTTTTTTAAGTAGAAGCTGAGTAATTTTTTTTAAATATTAATGATTATTCTTATGGAATAAATAAAATCATGTAAATATTAATTTTATTGCATGTAATAAAATTATTTGAAATATGTACTTGTAGATAAATATATCATATATATATATATATATATATATATATATTTTTTTTTTCAAAAATATGCTGTATAACCTAATGGGGTGGCGTGATACATAGATCAGTTTGAGTCGTGTTACGGTGGCGGAGGCCAAGTGGACCAAGTTAAGAGGTGTGGCAGAGCTAGGTGGGCCGAGTCACACACTTATGTCTAGCGTGTTACCTGATTACTTATGCGTCGTTATCGAAAGGCCATTAAAATCGACCAGTAGTAGTAGAATACTATGTGTAATAAGATATTTAGTATTATTGTTTGTATTAATAATTGCTTTTAGAAGCTCTAGGCACTTAGTGTGAAAAGTTGGCGCGGGTTCGATTCTTGGTAGTGCATTAGAGGCAAATGTTGGGGTGAACACGCTTCGTAGACCAGTTTAAGCTGAGTTACGTTTGCAGAAGCAAAGTGGGTAGAGTTACACGCATATGTCTAGCGCCTTGTCCGATAAATAATGAGTGGCTGTCAGAAAACTATCAGAATCAACTCATGCTCCTGAGGTGCTTTCTGTAAGAAGAGATTTAATAGTATTTTTTCTATCAGCAATTACTTTTGGTAGAGTTGTTAAGCGCTAAAGGTCACAAACATTAGCGATATTATCAACTACATACATTGATTTTTCTATTTAATTTACTTATAAATATAACTATCAAAGCCTAATAAGAGCCGTTGAATGAAAATAAGATCTCATGTCATTTACTTTCACTAAGTGATTTGAAGCTCACCATGTAATTATTTAGCAAAGACAGTCAACTTTTAATTTGCAAAAATTGCCAAACGAGCTATTGCAAAGGCTGTGCTGGCCACATGCTTGTGCAGGCCTTGTGAGCAGCGCCGAGCGAGACATACTGTGCACACGGTGGCTTGCGCATATAGGGCCAATACGCTACTCCCAAGTGGGACAATTTGTGAGTGGGGGCAATGCTACCGTGACGTCTGTGGCTCCGCAAAATGTGGAGAGAGGGAGTATTTTGTACTATTATATTTATATATTTAATTTAAATATAAAATTTTATTTAAATATATAAAAAATATAAATTAAGTAAAAGAACATAATTGAAATCTAAATCTTAAATTTAGGAACCATATTAAATAGGATTTTTGAAATCACGAGTCTAATTAGTATTACTCCAAATCTTAATATGAAAATTAAATTGAATAATTTTATCGTAACAACTATGTATTTTTGAACAGAAATATAAATAGAATGTTCTATACTGGTTATATATATAATATATAATTAAAGTTTTTGTAATAATTAAAAAAAATATAAATAGATTGTTAAAATAACGACTAAATATATAATATATAATTAAAATTTTGACGAATTTTATAATTTTGGATAATTGAGT
Source organism: Apostasia shenzhenica (assembly GCA_002786265.1). NCBI lineage: Eukaryota > Viridiplantae > Streptophyta > Magnoliopsida > Asparagales > Orchidaceae > Apostasia > Apostasia shenzhenica. The sequence continues at coordinate 844,416 of KZ451951.1, forward strand.
TTATGAGAAAAAATTATTAATTATAATATTATATGAGTAAATTGAGGAAATAAAATAATAGTATTTATTTATTTAATTTAAAAAAAGAAGGAAAAAAGAGACGGGAGTTCCTGGGGATTTTGTCACGAAGAAGAGAGACAGGGGAGCATTAAAATAACAGAGATGGGGAGGAACTCCAAACCCACACGAGGGCATCCCTCTTTGAACCTCTGCTTGCTCTCCCCGATGTTCTCAGAGCCAAAGTAATCCGCCTCAAAGTAAGAGAAGCGGAGGAGGAAGACGATGCCCGTGTGGGTTTTCGGTTCCTCCGCCGAGGCTGTTTCTCTCTCCTGTCGGTGCTGCTTCTTCTTCTTCTTCCCCAAGGCATTGTTCTTCACCATCTCGTCCTTTTCCTGAAGCCCCTCCGATCTTCACCAAGTTGCTTTCTTTTCTGGCTTTTCTCAAGAAGAAAGGATCCATCGCCATGGGTTTCTCTCCTGTTTCCCCGCCGCCGAATGTTTTTCCAGCTGTAGCGGATGGAGATGGAAGGAGCGAAGAAATCAGCTTGCCATTGCACCAGCTTCTGAGTGTGGGGGAGGGGTCCAATGGAAGCGAGGACCAAGAAGGAACAGAGAATGAGAGCGGGCAGTCGAAGCTCTGTGCTAGGGGCCATTGGCGGCCAGCGGAGGATGCCAAACTTAGGGAACTGGTGGCCCAGTTCGGCCCCCAAAACTGGAATCTCATTGCGGAAAAACTTGAGGGAAGATCAGGTATCTCTTGCTGTCTAATGGTTTCCTTTCTCTGTGTGTGTGTGTGTGTGTGTGTGTGTAACTTAGAACCCATTCAATTTTCACAGGGAAGAGCTGCAGATTGAGATGGTTCAACCAGCTAGATCCAAGGATCAACAAGAAGTCGTTTACCGAGGAGGAAGAAGAAAGGCTTCTCTCTGCTCACAGGTTCTACGGCAACAAATGGGCTCTTATAGCTCGGATTTTTCCTGGGAGAACTGATAATGCAGTGAAGAACCACTGGCATGTGATCATGGCGAGGAGGCACAGGGAGCAGTTCAATGCTTGCCGAAGGAGAAAGCATTCGAACCCCATTTCAGTAAACTGCGGTAACAATAGTTCTAGCGCCGATTCCGCCATTTCCAATAACTCTTCTGTCAACAGAAACATTCACGGCCACGGTTTCTTCAGTGGTAGCTTCCTGTTCATGCTTCTTCTTCTCTATTTTCTTTCTAAGTCATTTTTTCTTGGGCTTCTGTCTTGATTCCCCAATGTTGTAGTGTTAGGAACTGTTCAATCTGGTTACTCTGATTCAATCTCCGAAGTGGGTGATAGCTTTGTTGACGAGGAGGATGATGAACGGGATAAGGTCAGCTTGCCTTTCATTGATTTTCTTGGAGTTGGAGCCACATAGAAAGTGGGTCTACAGGGGCGATGATGTACAGTAAAAGCTTCAGGAGTTGAAGCACAAAAGCAGAGTTTGAAGCTGGGCCATTTTTTTTGCTATCAAACGCAGCGACAGCGTTTTTCTGTAAACAATGTTGCTAATCTTATGTACTCTGCTTCCCTTCTGAGAAACCATTTGCTGTATCTTTTGCTATTCCTATTATATAAAACATTGAACTGCTTTGTTTTATCTTGCCGTATGTTTTATCATATTTTAATTCATCAGTCTTAAGATTTTAGGCTGTAAAAGTTGTTGGCAATCTCTAGGGTTCATGTGCATATACTGGGACACTGATGTATATCAATAGCATTAGTTGAAGCATAAAACAGAGTCGAAGCTGGGCCATCTTTTTGCTCTGAAAAGGAGCCACAGGGTTTTACAGTAACCATTAATTCCAACATTATGGAACCTGCTACCCCTCTTTGAGAGACCATTTACTGTCTTTTGGTATTGGTACTATATCAAACATTGAACTACTCTGTTTCTTGTTGAATATTTTTTTCCATCTTTTTTTTTAATTCATTGATGCCTAAGATTTTAAACTCTCTAAACATTGTGGCACATCAACCAATCTTTAGGGATTTTTGTTGCTTTCGATCTCCCTTCGATCTCCCACATGGCAGCATCATTTCTCTAGAGAAACAACAAACTAGAGCTTCAAGTATAATCCAATGAGAAAAACATCTTGAATTTAGTCGGGTATCTATTTAACTATAAATTGTTGAATGGTGACAAAGTTCACCATTGATTCTTTCTGCTCCGCTTGAACTTTCTACAGTTTTGGTCTACATGAACTCTAATTCAAGCGGTTGTTTTGTTGCTCATGAAAGAATCATGAAATCTTCAAGTAGAGTTATCTTGTCCTGTTCGTCTGGTCTGGGTTGTTTTCTTGAGAGTTGAATCTTTATTGATGCAAGACTTGTCTTGTTTATTTTAGATCATTTCATAAAGAAAAACATATTATGGGTCATTAATTTTGACCCTAACTTGTCCTAATTCAAATTAATTTGACTTAATTCGTAGATCAATTTTGAATTTTTTAGAAGTGATATATAATTTTAAAATGTTTTAAAATTTTTAAGTAATAATTTTGTCTAACAATTGAAAACATAACTATTGCATAAAATTAATATTCAAAAGCATTGCTCTAAATCTTTTACAAAGAACATAGTTTCAACAGGCATGTAGCAGATGCATGCTAATGGCTACCTTACTTCAAGAACAGAGCTGCTGAAAACAGAGCAATGCTATTTCCTAACAGAGCTTAGCTTTCCCCATCAACCAAAGTAATTGTTTATCTTCATTTTTTAATAACGTGCCAGCCCGCCATTGCTCGGGCCAGAGATATTTCAAATCAACGTTCTTTGAGCTGCAGAGAGGTAACAGGGAGGTAACGACCCCTTCCCCAGCTTCGCGGCACGAAATCCCATGACAGTGATCACGCCAGCAGTGCCCTAGAGTGTCTATATATGGCAAGGGAAAAGGCTGGTAGATGGGCAAGAAAAGCTCCCCTGTTTTCCTTCTGTTTTGCTCTGTTTTCACTTTTCTGCTTTCTTGTCCTTGCTCCCGCTCAGAGAGGTACTGTGAGGGGCCGGCTTCCTGGCCTCCCTACACCCTAACCCTAACGTTCTCCCCCCCTCCTCAATCATGGCGGTGAAGGGCTCATTACTTCGTCTCCGTGAGGATTGAATGCTTGAAAAGATGAAGAATAGTGGACTGTTTTCATTTTTGACAGTGATGTGAAAAGATGCTCCCCTGCCACCACTGACCCTGCCATTTATGGAATCAAGCCAGAACTGCATAAAATTATGTTTAAAAGGCCTATAGATAGAAAATTTTTTGCAACTCTGCTCTCTGTTTCTCTCTCTGTATCAGTTTGTGCGAGTGTATCTTTTCTCTACTACATGAATGTTCATTATGGTTGCTTGTTTGACCCTCCATCACCGCTTGAACAGAGTTCCTCTGTTCTCTGAAATAAAGATAATTATGAAAGTCCATGTTAAAGCATTTAAAAATTATTTATTTATTTATTAGGTTATTTATAATTAAAGTAAAATATAATGATATAATTTTGATTTAAAATTATAATAATTTGAAATAAAATTAATATTATGTTCAGATACATTTAGATGTGAGAGAAAGAAATTATTTATTTTAAAATTTATTCTAGAGTTTAGTTAGCAGCTTAAAATCGCTAGGATTAATATTTTATTAATTTTATTTTATATTAAATATAACTTTTAATATTAAAATTTAATTTTATTTCAGGCATCCTTTGGTTCTAGCTTTTTTTTAACAAAAAAAAATTATTTTTTAAATTTAATAAGAGAAAAATTTATTTTAATATTAAAAAATATATAAAATGTGAAATACTTTCAATTCTAATATTCTTATTTATATTGGATGTGAAATAAATATAATTTTTATTATTAAAATTTATGTTGAGCAAAAAAATTGCCTCAAACTAAAAGAGTCATTATAGGTTTAGAAAAAATATATTTTTTTTATAATAGGATGAAGAATTTTAATGTAATTTTTATACATCATATATTACATGACATTTAAAAATTAAGATTTTAATTTAATTTTTATTACATAGCATAGATTTATGTATCTAATTATAAGTTTTACAATTGGAGGGTACTTAGATATAATTACTCCTTTCATTAAAAGATGAAATTTTATTTGTACAACATTCTAAAACATTTCATATAGGTACATAATAGTTAAGACTTTGTTTACATAATAATTTATAAAAATATGTTAAAGAATACATAAATAAATGTACATATTTATTATGTTTATTTACTTAATATAACACCATTATCTATTGAAATAAAGTCGATTTCATAAAGTCTATATGATCTATTGAGATACACATATAAGTAATTTAGAAAACCTTATAAAAATTTGAGTCTCTGAAAGTAATTATGCCTTCAAGTGGCTTGCCACAGAATACTCATTAAGGTCATAGCTTTATCTTACTCATATTCACACTATATAATAATTTCATTTATTCAAAACATATGCTTGCTTATCATCTAATATCATCTTTGATTAAATATTATATTTATCATATTTTTGTGATCATTATATTTATCATACATGGGTCTAATTAATCAATTTGATTTGAGTCGAATTGAGTTAAATGTCTATTCATATTATGTAGATTCATATTCCAAGTTAAATTTTGTAATAAAAAATATTATTTTCGTATACGATATACACTATATGGTGGACATAACTACAAAAAATTGATACCAGATTGAGAGAGAGAGTGAGAGAGAGAGATGGTGGAGAGGGAAGTGGTAGATCAGAAGATGGATTTAGACACGAATGCCTTCCACAGGCCGGAGGCTCTCCGTTTTTATAGACATATGTAAAACTACAGCTGCTCCAATTATTGTTGTTATGTTGTCCACAAATATAAAGCAAAAGATGTCTGATAGCATTCTCGATATTTTTTCTTTAATAACGTCCACATATATAAAGCAGATGATAAGATGCTTGATATTATTGTAGGTATAATTGCAAAGAGGTCTTTAATTAATCGGACTGTAATGAAATATTATTTGGAGTAGAAGAAAATCTAATATGTATATCTGCAAGTAATTTCTCAGTTTGAGGTCCCCACTGGAAGTCTAGATCATTTTTGCCAGTATCGATTTCAGTTAAATCATCTTCATCATAAACCATGATTCGTCCGTTGCTCTGAAATTTATAGTTATACCGTTCCTGATAAACTGTTAATAACTCTGATAAATTTTGCTTCTGTTCATAATCCCATGAATATTCAAAAAAAAATTTCATAACTGGCTGTCCTCGCGTTCGTTGTCTGGTTAGGAACAAGTAATTTGAGACGAGTTTTATTATTATTATTATTATCATACATGGGTCTAATTAATCAATTTGATTTGAGTCGAATTGAGTTATTAGGAACAAGTAATTTGAGACGAGTTTTATTATTATTATTATTATCAGCATTCATTATAATTAGTATTATTTTTGATAATTTACACACTATAAATTATTAAAAATATTAATTTGAACACATCATAATTATGGTATAATAGTAATTTTTATATATTTTATAGTGTGTGAAATATAATTTATCAAGTATGAATGAGTAATATATAAAATAATAAACTTATCGTGATATGTAGGTAATTATTCTCATTTTTTATCGAGAATTTCTTAAGGAGGTTATTGCAAAAATATCTTTATTTTTTATTAAATTTATAAACTATATTTTTTCTTTTATTTAAAAGCAACTCTCTAATCAAGTGGATCGAAAATATGAAATAAAAATAATTTTAAAGTTAAATTTTATACAATTTAATATTAAATTTTGAATATTATGTGATCCATAAAATTAATTTTAATTCACGTTAAAATTAAATTTAAGAAAACAAACAATTTTTTGATTCTTAAAAAATTCTGATTGACATCTCTGATAAATGTTTTTTTAAGTTGCATAGCTACAGCATTAGGTTATTTCAAAAATCAGTTGGGAGAAAAATATTCCTCTTTCACAAAAATTATCTATCATAATATATAATTAATTAATAATTTAATCACTTATAATTATGAGTTTTAATATATTAAATTATTTTGTGAATTAATGTTTAAATTTATTAGATAAATTAGTGAAGGGATGCTTTAGGAATTGGAGGATTGATGCTTTCGAATGGATGCCTGACCACAGCCCGAAGATCATCCTTATATAGACGATAAAGCTAGCTAATGATGTAGTGTACAATATTTTATTATTGCTTCATAATAATAGTATTTCATTATTGCTATAGTAGTATAGTAGTACAGTGCTTTATTATTGTTCTATTATTGCTGCTATAGTACTGTCAATATTCCAATTTGATAAAAGTTATCTATCATAATATATAATTAATTAATAGTTTAATCACTTATAATTATGAGTTTTAATATATTAAATTATTTCGTGAATTAATGTTTAAATTTATTAGATAAATTAGTGAATTAAAATTTAAAGTTTTATTTTTTTGATTTATTAGCAAATTATAGAGACTGATTTTTTGTGTTCTAGAGAACAATTAAATAAGTGTTTAATTTTTCTCTTTCTATTTTTTTATTGTGATCTTTCTAATTTTATTGCATTTTCATTATTTTATTATTGAGTAGCCTATTATTTCACTATTTCACTTCACATTTTAAAAAAAAAATGAACTTCACCTTTCATTGCACAATTACATTGTAATTAATTGTTTAATGGACTATGCATTTCATTGCACAACTTAAGATGAGTAGTAGTACTTTTACAAAATAGTATTCTCCGTATAACTTAACACGATAAAAATAATTTGACGATATCTATAAACATAGCATAAAAAAAGTCTTGGCTTGGTTTGGTTCGAGGCAAGATTTTTGTCAAACACAAATTTCAATTATAAAAATCAACTTTATTTCACATTCAATAAAAATATAAATATTAGAATTGAAAATATTTCACATTTTACACACTTTCTAATAGTAAAATAAATTTCTCTCTCAATAAATTTAAAAAATAAATATATATTTTTTCATGTCTAAAAAAAATCTCGAACCAAACGATGATAAGAAATAAATAAGAAAAAATAAATATTGTAGAGATTTGGATGATAAAGTAGGTGACTCAATATACAAGAAAACAGGTGATGAGAAATGCGTATATTCATAAAAAAATTAAAATAACTTTACTTGAAGTATCAAGTTAAAAGACTTGTGTATATAAATTATAAGCTAATAGAAATTTTAATGAAGAAAATTAGTTTGTAAAATTTGACAATGTAAAATAAAAAAGAGGAGAGAAAAGAAGATATGACAAAAACTATAACGAATGATTCTATATATTTAAAGCTAATTACTAAATTATTATTTAATAGAGTGTTAAAAAATAAGAAATATTTACATATATAATCCTAAATTCTTCTTCAATTACATATTAAATCTCCTATTCTTTTATTTTATAATTGAACTTTTCAAAATTTTTAAAAAGAAAAACCGGTGGCATTGGTAATAAGCATACAAATTAATTAGTAAAAAAATATTTCAAAAATCTTAAGAAAAGCCTAAATATGTTATTTTTAAAAAATTTAGAGGATTAAGTAGAAAATTAAAAAAATGAGAAGTTTAACATATAATTGAAAAAGAATTAAAAGGTATGTATGTAAATGCCCATAAAAATACATAATTTATATATTCTACCAAACCTATTGGGATAAATATTTAATAATTATTCTTATAAAATATGTACTAGAGTAAAAACCAGCCTATTATATTTAAATTATAAATTTAAATATTTTATTAATCTATTTTCATCATTAAATAATAAATATCATAAAAAGATTAATTTATTAGGGCTAGACATATAATTTAGTTTTGATATCAAATTAATTTATAATGGCAATCCAGTTTTATCTTCACATCAAACATATTTTTTTTATTACTTATTATTTTAGTATTTTATCATTTATTAATATATTAATGTATTACAAATTATTTTCATGCATGGTTAACTATAGTTCATTCTAACTTAACTAAGTCTAGTTTATGTTTCTTTTCATAAGAAAAGGGCAGTCTATGGCTAACTATAGTTCATGCATGGTTAACTATAGTTCCACCTAGAAAACTTTTGACATAATTTCACATGAAACAATTGAATGATATCTTGCATATTAGTCATTTGCTCATCCCATCCTCTGGTAAAGTGATGTGGTATTATTGGATTAGAAGTATATAAATAAATATGCTCATGTAAAGCTTGAACTAGCTTTTGAAAAAGGCATTAAAGCCATCAAGAGATTGAAAAGACGTCGTATAACTTTCGTCATTAAAGAGATTATTGTGTTTGGGTGACTAAAACATTCAACTGCTCAATCATAGCCTGCTATGCCTTGCACGCAGTGGGACCCATCGTGCATTGAACGTTCGGTTGAGCTGAACATGACAGATTTTCTTTTAGTAAAGTTACTTGACTTCTCTTATTCTATACTGTAATGTTATATATCTCCTATATGTAGATGTTTGAATTAATATTTAGTTTGAATTGAGCTTGGCTCAAGCTTACTGAGCTGAGCCATGAGTCATAGTCGAACCAAATCGACTTACTTCATCTCTATTTTTTAAAGAGATAATTATCTACATGTCACACCATTTCGCTTTATTTATGCGTTACATATCCATTTTTAGTTAATTACGCTATGCACACTCAAAATATTATAAAATATTACATACACACACTTTCACTTGTTTTCATTATAATGAGCAATTATAATTTTTCAATAACCTAACTATAGTTAAGTTACAAAAAATCTAAACCGTTCATCATATTATTTTAAGGATATTTAGATATATTTTGAGTGAAAATCTTAAAACTTTGATGTTTAGATTGTAGTAAGGGAAGGAAACATCCGCGACGTGAATTGATTTTAGGACAGATCAACGCTTTAGTGTGACATCGAGGAAGAAAAAAAATATATGCTATTAAGGTTAAAAAATATAATTTTAATGATTTACTAACGAAATATTTTTTTTTTCAAATAGATTTTGACTAAATTTTAACTTAAGTGTGTGTATGTAATATTTTATAATATTTTGAATGTACATAGCGTAATTAACTAAGAATTGATGGATAATACACGAATAAAATGAAATGGTGTGGCATGCAGGTAATTATCCCTTTTTTAAAATATAAATAATATATTCAGTTATTTATTATAATTATTTATTACTTGTATATAACTATGTGTTAGTTATGATTAAGATAATTGTTAGGTGGACTTGTGCGTATGGTTAATCTAATTTCAAATCACAGCAGAGGTAATTAAAACAAAATTAATTTTTGAGAGCTTGAATTGATCCAATTAAGGCTTAAGTTAGCTCTAAGCTGAAATTAACTAAATTGAACTTGAATTGAATCGAGATGAGCTGAGCTTGAGCAATGCCTGACTTAGCTTGAACTAGGATCGTTCTCACCTCTACCCATAGATAATGATCTAAACATTAAGGCAAACTAAGTTTTTCTATATGCCAATAGGGCAAACTTAATTTTTTTAATTGAGCTTTTACTTAGGGGGCATTTGGTTCAATGTTATCTTAACATTATGTTATGATACTAGAAAAAGTAATTGTTTGATTTAATGACATATATAAATAATCTTATATAAGATTATAAAATTATTAGTCAAAAGATAACATCTAGATTGTTGGTTCCTCTCTTGTGGTAATATTGTGATTTTGATGTTTAACAATATGTTTAAGTTAATTTGTACTAACATAATTATTTAGTGTTTTTAATCTCAGGTTTATTAAAGTTACATTTCAATTTTATACTAAAATTGAGATCTAATTAAGTTGGAGAGAGGCTCAAGTATTGAAGATCAAGTGAAGCATATGTTATTATTGTTACTTTTCATTTTACTTGCGAGTAGAATTATTGTGAGGCTGATCATGACTGTTAGAATAGTCTGGATATGAGTTTGAGTACTTAGAATCTCTGCGAGTCAACTAGATAATCTTAAAAGTTTCAACTCTCTTAATTATATGGCCTAATAGTGGTGATATTGCTCTAGATATTTTCTTTTGGTTGTGATAGCTCCAGGGTAGCTTTGGGATAGTTGAAGGGTGACCTTCAATAGTGAGATCGACCCGAGGTCGACCTTCAGTAGCAACCCTCAACAGAAACTTTAGTCATCTTTGGGGATTTTTCGAGGTCGACCTGAGGGCGACCCGAGGTCGACCTTCAGCAGCGACCCTCGACAGAAACTTTGGTCATCTTGGAGGATTTTTCCAGGTCGACCTGGAGGTGACCTCAGTGGTAAGGTCGACCTGAGGTCGACCTTGGAAGTGACCGTTGGCCTATTGTTATCCTCCAACGGCTAGCTTGAGGTTGACCTCCAGGTCTTTTCCAGCCCCTTTTTCTAGCCGTTGGAGCTCTTGTTATATAAGGAGATATGGGTTGTTGGTGTACTTCTCTTGGCTCATAAAATTCTCTAAGTGTTCCCAACATTCACCTTTATTCTCCACCATCTTAAGAGTTGATAAAAGCATTCAAGTTGAATTTCAATCAAGATTCAAGGCGATCTAGGTGAACTTGGACTCAAGTGCTCAAACTCTTCATCCACTCTTCTTCTAGCTTTCAAGATTCAATCATAAGAAGGAAGAGTGAGTGATTTTTTTTTTATTTGTAATATTTCAGTTGTTCTTTTCTGCCTTCACTGTGTGTGTGAAGAGGGCATCCAAATAAGGGTTGGAGGAGTTGAGTGAGTGAGCCCTCACTTAAAAGTGAGGAGGGCCTCTAGTGAGTGGATAGAGGAGGATTTATATGGGCTTCTCCGCCTGAACCAAGGAGTGTGTTATAGTGATATCTTTCCGATCGGGGTTGGGTGGATTAGGCTCTAATTTGAGCCGAACTACGTTATATCGTGTATTTTTTGTGGATGTGATATTTTCTTCTTGTCTGCACTTATATTTGTTTCCGCTTGTATTTTGCACTAACTATTATATTTAGTAAATTAAATTAAATTTTAATTACGTCTATTCACCCCCTTAATACTTGATCCTACATAGATTACATAACATAACACCAAGATAATAATGAACCAAACCCCCCTTAATAAAAAAATTGAGTCAGACGCGGAATAAACATTAAAAAAATTGAGTAAATTATATTCTGGTCATTGAGTTTAGATAATTATCACGTAGTTCTAAGTTTTTACAATTTTAATATTTAAGGTTTCAAAATTTAATATAATTATTAAATATTTTTTTATTATTCTATTATTATTATTTTTTAAAATACTTATTTTATTCCTTCATTCTCTCTCTCTATCTCTCACATCCTTACCCTCTCTCCATCACCTCTCACATCCCCACTAAAGACAAAAAGCAATAGAGATGAGAGAGAATATGTAGAATAGGTATTAAAAAAATAATAATAAAAAAATTATAAATATTTTTTGATTATATTAAAATTCAAAATTTAAATATTAAAAATTTAATAACATGAAATTATTATTAAATTTTTTTGACATTATTAATAAACTTTGAAAAGGTTTCTCAAAAGACGTTACCAAACAAATATTAAACGTCCAAACTTGATTAATCACACTAAAAAAATGATCGATCTCCAGCGAAAGTCATAGATTTCTTTTGAAAACTTAAATTAAAAAAAAAAAATTTCACTAAAGCAAATAAAATATGCATATATATATATATATATCGCATATACATGTTTAATTATCAAATTAAAAGTTAATCTTATAAATTTTTATTCAACAAATCATATGACAAATAATTTTTTAACTATATTAATATTATATATATATTTAAAAATAAAAAATTAATTTTATTTATATTTTATTTACAAATAAAATAATAATTTTAAATAAAAATAACTCATATTATATATAAATTTTAATATAATAATTTAATTTATTTTACATTATATAGAGTTTATAATAAAAAATAACTTCATTGAAATTTAACTTCAAATTTATAAAATTAATCAAACACACGTTATGATGTTCATTGAATCCCTAATTTGATCGGGTCTGTGTTCCTTCGGTCGTTTGGCCGAATAGCGGCACTACGCCGAGCCCGTGCCGCTTCTCGCCACACCGGCCAGTTCGCCGGCCCACGACCGTTGGTGCTTCTTCCGCAGCGACCTCGCTTTCCCCTCCCAGCCGCGCACGACGCGGCCTCGTCGCCGGCCGCCTCCACCATTCCGTTGAAACTGCCGGCACGCAAACGCTCACGACCACTCACGCAGTGCAGAGGTGAGACTTCCTCTATTAAATCTCCGAGGAGGAAGTTGCTGTGGTTGATGTTGATGATGAATGGTTGATTCTTACTTGATTTCCACCACTGTCGGAGAGTTCTTCTTGTTGACACGAGCCGGAGCAGGGCGGCTTTGGTCAGGGTTGTCGAGGACTGCTAAGCGGCAGCAGCGGCTGCTGTCTAGGAGGCTTGTGGTTCTACTCTGGTGTTTGAGATTTTCTCTTTTTCATCTCCTCTTTGTTTTCCCAGTTGAATCGGGCTTGTTGTGGTTATCTTCTTTAAATTGAATGCGACTTTGCATTAGCCTCTTCCTGCTGTTGTTTTCTTGTTGATTAGAATTTGATTTTACTCAAAAGTCATCATCTTGCTGTTGTTATGAGTTGTAAGGACTTTAATTTCAGTTTAGAGAAATTCTGCTTGTTCTTATAAACCTTTTCATCTGCTTGTTCTTAAATTCGAAATAAAAATCACGTTTCCTGCATCGAACCTGAGCGTAGGTTTCAACCTTTCTTTGAATTTCATGCTTTCGATTGATGACATTACATGAAATGCTAGATTGTTCCACATGCTCAAGTGTTTCTTGTTTCTATTTGTGACAATTATTTTCTTCTTGGGTCTTGATAGATTCCTATTTATTTGTGCAAGATCTTTGGATTTGCTTGGAACGGTGATAAGCCCCTCAGAAAAATTCATGAAAGTATATATATTTAGTGAATTTAAGCTTGATCTTGTCCGTTCTGCTTGCATGTTTTTCATGATTAGTTTAGATGAATGCTTGTTATATAGGTTAATTATTTGTGTTAGATCCACTAGTATATTAGGACCCTTAATTTTAGTTGATTAATTTGAAATAAAATTGAGGAAAACCTTCATGACATATAATACCTAAGCTATCCCTTTCACTGGTAGCTTGTGGTTCACTTTAGCGACACCCTCACTCCATCAAGTATGCTTCCATCATCTAACTGGAGTAGAGAATGATCAGGACTCGGCAGAAGTAGTTGGACGAGAGTGTAAACATAAACAAGGTTTATAGGTGCCCTATAGAATCTGTTCTTGAGTTAAGGAATATTATTCTTTGGGCTTGCGTTTCATGTAGTCCCTTAATACTTGTTCTCTAATCTTGAGTCATGATACCTTTATTTCTTTATATTAATGGATCAATCAACGTTTAAGAATTTATGAGCTAATGATAATTAAGAAACAGTTGCCATAATGTGGATTAGACTCTCATTTCAGCAGCACCCTATTCAATCGAAAATAGGAAATTCAACTTTCTCAGAATGTTCAAGAAATTGTAAATAAAATCTACAACATTGGATGGAGGTTGTGCCTTTACCATGCTGAGTAACATGAATATTTCGACAAATTTGTCCTGTTATTGGTGAAAGAGCCCATACCTTAGCTGGTGGACTAGGAAACTTCTCCTTGGAGGACAGTTTAATGCAGAAACCTCTTTGGGAAGCTGTAAGCTCAGATCCATCTCTATTGACTCTTGATACTTCTTTGATAGAGTGCTTGCATCGTTGTCTATGCTATTGAATTTGTTTTGCACTACTTGTGCACCGAGATGGTTTTACTATTATTTGCCATCATATTTTTCTTTGACACTTTGACATGCTCCCAGTTGACACCAAAACAAAGGAGAGGTTTAAAATGGAGAGGGCCATTACTTCGTGTGAACGTTACAGCTCAGTCCAAGCTCTTCTTCCTTTGATTGGTCCTTCATATTGCAACATTTTGTCCAAACCATAGCTAGGCTAGATAGGTGGCATCATTACCGTTGTCTTACTATTCAACTAATGAAAAATACTTTCCACTCAATTGCATCTGAGAACAAATTTCAACTTGTTCAAATTTTTGAAAATTTTCTCAAAACAGATGCACTCCGGAGAGAAACTCCTTATATTTTTATCTTATTCAAAATATCGAACATGCAAGGGAAATAAGGCAAATTTCATTCCTAAGGCATCATTACTTCAAAAAGATTACACTAAAATGACCACAACAAAAAAGATACAAGTTTTTGGATGACCTAATGTTTTCTCCTCTGGCTTCTTTGTCTATGGAAGTTGAAATTATTCAGTGAGCTAACATATTCTTGGATGATCTAATGGAATCTCAATTTATCTTCAATTGAATTTTAAGTAGCTGCCTCATTCTTCAAAGTAGCTATCTCAATATGAGCCTTATATTCGACTGTATGAGCTTCCAATTTTGGTTGCTGCAAATTCTTGTTTTGCTTGAGAAGAAAAGAATTATAGTTTTCTAAATTATTACTCAACTGTTGTGGCTGGAATTCATGGGACATAAAACATTTTTAAGACATGGTGTTTAATTGCACGAAAAAATCTCTAGTCCACCACTGATACAGACTAAGAATTTGGTCTATCTTCTTCACGAATTTCTTTTAAACCTCTTTAAGAAGGAAACAATTGGGATATTTCGTAGGAAATTCCTATCTTGTCAAAGCTTTACTTGAGGAGATGTAGGAGACTTACCCCAGTTGGTGTATTCCTTGTTGTCTCCATTGTTCTGTCTGTTTTTATTTGTTTCAGACTACGTAGTTTTCTTAATTTACTTGAATTCTTCATTTCCGCCTTCAACAAGGTCATCATTAGACGTAATGACTTTATTCTAATAATTATTTAAGACTCGAACATTAGTTAAGATGAATCCATTGAAGACAAAGTAGTAGTTGGCAAAACCTTTTCTGTGAGAAAACTCTCTGTGACAATTTATCCTTTCTTTTGCTTTGCATTTGAAGTCGGAGAGCTTATCTTTGACTAGCGATCCTTTCAATACATCTGGTAGGTCATTCTCCAATCTCACAATGAGAGGAGGAATGTTACCATAAACATCACCTTCCCTTCATAAGAGACGTCAAAATCGACCCTTTTTTTTTGATTTACTCATCACAAATTTGGGAAATCAGTGGGCTTCCCCTCAAGACAACATCTGATGATGTTGTGATCTCCATTATAGTAAATTATTTTTCTGGAATCTCTGTAGTTGATGCAGCTTTTCGACATTTATATCCTTTCTTTGTCTCTTGTACTCTTGAACAAGGCTCCACGAAGCCTCCTCTTTTATTGAAAACCAAATTATTTATTGATATGACATCTTTTGCAACTTTTAAATGAGAGATGGGAAGGAGAGATGAGGTTGGAAAGCTTAATGGTTGCTCGTTCCATGATTATTTATAGGTCTTCTTAAGGAGAATATTAATAAGGTAGAACAACTAAATTCTTAGAGACGACAAGTTATGATAGGCAAAAAATAATGGCAAGTCTTTATGTTAAAATGAAATATGACAGCAAACAAATTACAGGAAGAGATTGGTTGAATGACTTTTGTACTTGAAAAGGTGTGAATGTGCCATAAATAATAGACTTATTTCAAAAACATATATACATGTATTGATAAAAGAATCAATTAAAAAATGAAAAGTCTTTGAGAGGCAAATCATTACAAACAATCACTTTAGAGGTGCTACTCCACGCAGGCTAGATAGTGAGCTATAGTGTTTTCTAAGTAGGGACTGTTGCAGATTATGTTGTTACTTATGGAAGCTCTGACAGAACGTATGCCATCCAGTATATATGCCTTCGAGCGAGGGGGCTAGGTTTTTCATTGAGTTGACGATATTTGCTATGTTTGACTTTATGTCCATCTTGAGTAGTTGTGATATCAGAGTAGCTGAACTTCTCATTTTACCACGACATTCTGTAATGTGGCTAAAGGACCTTCCATGGATGCGCCTAGAGACAGCAGATAGGACAATGCCAAGTTGATTATGAATGAACACAATAATACTAAGATGATCTTGCTCCTCCATGCACTGCATCAACAGTTTCCTTTACTATCCCCTCTGCAGTCTCCTAGAAATTGAGGGCTGAATGGGAGGTTAGGAAAGCATTACTTTACATGCAGCCATTATCATAACACATGCCTTAACAATTTTATTCATGAAGAACTTTCATAATTGTAATTCAAGTAATTTAAAAATACATCATGAGATGCAAAAAACATCCATTCCATTGAAATTACTTAAGAAACTGCACTCTAAGCTATTACATTATTGATCGATAATTGTGCCTAGAATGGTTAAGCATAAATTTCGAACATCCAGCTATTGGATCATCCCATTACAATAGCTCTTTCAGAGTACTATGGCCCTTAAACGCAAATCATACAAATTGACTTAAAAGTATTTTTTGGCAGAGAATACACCTGGAGCACATGATGCAAGTTGTGCTGCTGTTGATGCACACACAACCATAGAAACACTCTTCGCACAAATATGGTGATGAGATAATATGAAGGAATCAATTTACTATAAATTGTTACCTTATGCTTGCTGGGTTGCTCTGATAAGATTATCAATTATGTTGTGCATGTTTGCAATAATTGTATTTTTGTTGTCCAATCATTCTTTCTTTGTCCATGCTTTTTCTAATCCTCTTTGTGGCCAACAACATTTTTGTACATGCACTAGTGGAATTAATTCAATAATCCTTACCTTGGATCGAATGCAATCCATTGAGAGCTATCAGGAACAACATATATTCATTTGTCCTGGCCTATTTTTATAGGCTGAAATAATATGAAACTAATTGTATATATCCCTAATATATGTACACTCCGAAATGTGTAGATTGCATGTAAACAAGGGATGTCGTCAATCAAAGAACACTCACACATACAAGGGCATTTTTTTATGTCTACCATCTTGACATGAAAATTTTTACTCCTGCCTTGTTTTTCATGCTCATATTGGTTAGCATGTAGTGTACATTTGTTGTTTAAATTCCTCGATGTGACTAATTTAAGGTCATATATAGAATCAATCTAAACATCGGGCATGCATATGGTTATTTACTTGTATTTAGATGGACCATTAGAACCATGAAAAAGTGTATAAAACAACTTATTCCCTTTCTTACTTGGCTAGAGGTTAAGCGTTGGCAATGACAAATGGATAGATTGCTACAGTTGTCCAACTTTTATTGACTTTCTAGTTTGAGTGGCATCGGTTGGTGGAGAATGAAAGTGATGATGACAGTAGCAGCAGGTAGAAGTAGGGGTGAGAGTTTGGCACGAAGATTGATAGTCTCCTGATGTTCAGATCAATATTTAGCTTAAATTAAGGTCAACTCGTGTTTATTGAGTCAAGCCACGAGCTGTGGTCAGATCAAATTGACTTGTACTCAGTCTTTTATTTTAATTTTTAATTACTTATACATATTTATGTGTTAGTTGTTAAGATATTTGTTGAGTGATCTTGTGAGTATAATTAATCCAATTTTAACTCATAGTTGACGTAATTTTATTTTAAAAATCAATTCTTGAAAGTTTTGAGTTGGCTCAATTAAGGTTTAAAGGTAGCTTGAAGTTGAAACGAGCCAGCTCGAACTTAAATTGATTGAGACTGGCTGAGCTTGAGCCATGCTTGGCTCGGCTTGAACTCAGATTGTTCTCACCTCTAGCAGCAGGTTAGGTGACATAATGGGTTTGGAGAGTGGTCACACAAGCAATCCAATAGCAGTAGCTCTTCATCGGGGCTGGTCTCAATGTGACAAAGGCAAGTTATTAGGGCAACGATAGCTAGGACAGTTACTGAAAGCCTCAAAAAGTGTTTGGCCCCACCTTTTAAAATTTTATTGTGCAGAAATCTTTAACAACATTAGCAATTTTCAGTTCGTTAATATTTTTAATAATTTACAAATTGCTAACATTAAAAATGATCCCTAAGTAATTTATGTTAGCAATTTGCAATTCATTAATATTGTTAATAATTTGATTAAAATCTTGTTGTAAATCACACAAATAAAGTGTTTAATACTTATTTTGCTATTAAATAAGCAACTCACAATTTTAGTCTTGTTTTATATCATTTTAACTTAAGTGGGTTGGTACAAATTAGAATTTTGATTGGATCAATTAGTTTGAGAGGTTAGAAATTTTTTTGTTTTGTGTTAATGAGAACAAAGTAGTGAAAGACTTTTGATTGGTAATGATTTAAATTTGGATTTAAATATATCTTAATGAAATGTTTTTTTTCAAATATTGGTCATTAGTGAAAATGTGGCTAGAAATCGAGCTTTAAGATAAGATTAAAAAAATATAAGTAAATTCCAGTGTAATTAGATTTTGATGTTTAATAATGTGGTGTAGGTTTGAGATTTAATTACTGAAAGAAAGGGTTCAAATTTTTCACAGTTTGCCGTTATCTTTGTGTTCTATGTAGGCACAAAGGAACAAAATCAAGTTATGGAGGCTGCAGGAGTTTTCGATCACCTATGCATTACTGATCTGTAGTTGAGAAGGTAGAGAACTTCTCAATTAGTGGCTCTTTTGTGCCGAGGCTTGCTAAATTTGTCATTAGCATTGGTAGATTTGTTATCTATTTTATCTCCTTTTAGTTGCCTCGTTTTGTTCTTGTAGCTTTCAATTCTAGTCATTTTCTTTTGCCAATTGCTTGCTTGACCGTGAAATTGCCCAGCGATTGTTATTCCCATTGCTTTTTGTTCTATGTACATGATAGATCACAGAATGCTCATGATATGAAGGATTTTAGAGGGATTATCCTGTGTGATGTGTAGGTTTGCTATTCTATACAAGTAATTTTCGTCAGTGGATATTAGCATGAATTTCCAAAAAATTTGAAAGACTATAAAATTATGCAGTTTTGTGATACTGTTCATGTTCCTAAACAAAATCACATTCTAGATCGTTTTTTGCGATGTCATATTGCAGGGGATCATATATGGTACAAAACTTGGATTTCTTCTTGAGGTATTTGTGGGAGATGGAATTATTTAAGAATATGAATTCATCTTCATTAAGGCCTCCGTAATTGCATCTCATGGGATCATGTAGAATAAGAAAACTATTTCATAAAAACATGTTCATCATAATGCTTGATTTGTTCTTTTCATAGTTTTTGAAAATCTAGGAGATCGAATCATATAAAAGTACGTATCCATCGTCGTGATGGCATTTTGTAGGTTTATATAGCTATATAAAATCACATTCCATGCGAAACAACTATATACAAGAGGTGAGCTTTACCCTTTGTGATAGTTTTCTTGTATTCCTATATGATTAATGTCATAGACTCATAGCATTTTGTAGAGTCATAAATAAATACAAATCTTTTATCCCCATTAAAGTTTGTTCAGCGTGCCGGCAACTGTAGCGGTTAGAATAACAGTACGATCGTAAATGTATGTATTTTCATGACTTTTTATAGCATTTTTGTGTGGAGCATGAAACCTGTATCTTGTTAATTATTTTGATAGTAATCTTTGAAAGTCTCAGGAGATAAATATGCCCATAATATTCATGTTGCTATACGATTCCATTTATAACTCCACACAATGCCATCGTGGAGACCTTGGCAAAAATGATTCTTACATGGTCCTGGCTTTGCCAAACCACATCATAGAGGCATTGATGGGAATGTGCTTGTATTCCCGTATGATTCTTCTCCACCAAACGGTTCCCCTTGTGTCGCTTGCCATGAGCAATTTGATTCTATGAAATGGGCTTCATATGCATTGTCAGGCGTGGGCGACTTGGATGTAGTTTTGCGTAGAGTAATAAATCTATGTTTGTGCACTTAAAATTCTCTTACTAAATATTTAAGATGTCTTAATCTATTCTCATAGTTTTATTTAGTTTTTCTTGCTAAGGAGAAAAAAAGTTCTGGTTGCTTTTCACTGAAGAAAAAAAATGAAATGTAGTTTTTTAAATAATTGTAAAATATGTGTATGATGTGAAATAAAGTTAGTTTGTTATGTTAAAATTTATGTTAAACGTGGAATAAAATTGATTATATTAAGAGCTATATATAATATGAAATAAAATTTAATTTTTATATTAGAGTTTGTGTAAGATGTGAAGCATATATGTATATTTGTTTAAATTAGCATGTGATGAGAAACAATATTATGTTACCAAACTTAGTTTTTGTATTACAGAATTTTTCACCATTAGTGTGGACATGATGGTGTTCAACTGAATTGCTTATACTATTGTTCTTTTCTTTGTTGAATGGGGTGGAAGAAATTGTAAGGCTGAGAAAACAGAAGCAATCCTCTCATCCTTTGGCAGTGGAAACCTCAGCTATTCTCCTTTGAAATAAGATGGCGACCATTGGGAGCATCAAGTCCACCTCTATTAATGGAGTCAAGATATACTCTGTTTCTGGCCAGCATTCCTTGCCCTCATGGCTCACTCCTAAGAAGATGAAGGCTCTTCGTAAGGACAAAGGTACATTTCCCAATCCTTATATTTAATTGAATTGATATTTGGCTTCACTGTCTTTAGCCATGCAGTTTGTTTCTAAAGTAATTTTTTTTTTTATGGAAAAAGTAATTTAAAAATTGCATCGTAGAGAAAAAACCTACTACAACTGCTTCCACCAAGTTTGGTGTAAAGTTTTCTTAACCAATTCAATGTCTTAGTTCTAAATAATATTATTACTTAATGTTAATTTGAAGTTGAAACTTTACCTCACTATGTGTTTTTTTGTTTGTCAATTGGTGAATATGACAATAATATTTTTTTATCTGGGAAATAGTTTAGTCTTTTGGGTCATCCTCTTCTTTTCAGGCATTTTTCTCATTCAGTTTGTAGGGCACTATCCGAGTGCCTGTTAAAGCTGGAGTGCACATTACAAGAGGAGCTATTGTATTCATTTGGTTGATTCCACCTATTGATATAGTGATTTCCTGCTTGATTATTGTATTAAAGGCTTCCCAGTTGGCTTTTGCACTTTATGATTGGCCTGAATTAGGAGTTTTGTCAGTTTGAAGTGTATGTCTAAGAAAATTATCTTTTCTGCAGCTTATCTCCGAAGGGTGGATTTGGTCCAAGATTTGAGATTTGAAACTGCAACAACTAAAATTAAGGCGACTCCTAATGGAGAATATGTGATTGCGTCAGGTATTTCACTGTTTATTTGCCTGCTGTTATGTCTCATTTCAGAGCAGTAAAACAATCTTCTTGTCTTAACATATTTCAATGGATATTTTACGTTTGCTGCCTGTTTCTTCTTGGAAAAACGGTCATAGTCTTTAAATTGTTAGTCATTATTACTAATAAATTGAGTTCATAAGGTTTATTTGTTTGCTTGGTGAACTTAAGAATAATTATGGTTTTGTAAATTGTACTGTTGGCTAGAAAAGTAGGATACTTTATTTTTAAATTTGGGTCTTCTAATACGAGCTGCAGTAAATGTTCTTTCTCCTATGATCCTTTATATTTGGAATATTTTATAATTTTTGTATTTTTATATGAATGGGTAGTGTAGGTTTTTTGTTTCCAGAGCTGTTGTTGTAACATAAACTAGAATGAGATATTTCTATCTGGAGGTTGAATTATATGGGGACTAAGGTTGTTATCGATTTGATTCATGCTGAGGCAATACTGGCTCGAGATATAATCGAATATCATAGCTCATAATCGAATCGAAAGTTGAACACTTTTGATCTCGAGCTGGCTTGGATCGAACTGAATCGAATTCGATCTGACTCGAACATAAATCGAGCTGGCTCGAAAGTCAAATAAAAATAATTATAAAATTTATTTAAATCAATTTTAAATTTTCAACAATTCTCTCTATATATAATCACAAGATTATATTACACGAGCTCTGATGACTAATTTCTTTTAAAGTGCTTCAAATTGAGGGCTTAAATTTCCTTGGTACAAGTGATACAAGAATGTGTACAGATCTGGTATCTCCTGTTATATAATATATAATTTGTTTACACTGGAATTATGCAGCTAAATTGGCATTATTAAAATTAAAGTATTTTTAGGTTGACAAGAGATTCTTATAGCTAAGCTTTTGTAAACAAATGAGCTACAAGGCAATTTGAAAACCTTTTTGAAGAAGTTGTTACTGACAATATGATATCAATGATGTTGGACTTTTCCTTATAGTTATTCAAACGAAGGGTCTGATAATTGCCTAGAAACAATTCTACGTGAGTGTACTGGAAATTCAATCTATCACCTTGAAAATGAAAATCATTTGCTAATCCAGAGGTTCCAAAAAGAGGCCATGTTAGACATCATAGGGAAAGTTTTATTTGACACAGCGTGCTATTCTAAGTTAATACTAAGTACAGTTGCAGATAATAGTCAACAGTCTTTTATACTATTTGTTCATTCTTTCTTGTGACAGGTATATATCCACCACAGGTGAAAGTGTTCGAGCTACGAGAAATGTCATTAAAGTTTGAAAGGCACTTTGTTTCAGAAGTCGTTGAATTTGAGGTATCTACTTTATTTTTTAGATGTCATTTGATGCTTCCATATAATTGCTGCAAAATGTTAAAAGTATGTTCTTTGTAGGAAAGATATCAAAGTTTCTACCTTAATATTGTGGTTATACCAATTGTCGCCTCAATTTATGATTTAATTACTTTGACTGTATTGCATTTTTCTCATCTTATTATCTAAACACAAAGCCTTATGTATTATTTCTCATGTTTAAAGTGTTTCTGCAAGTAGATAGGCTAATAGAAGTAACATGAGACTTGGTGGATCTTTATTTTATTCAATTAATTTAATGCGAAATGCCAATGTAAATTCCATGATGATATAAGGAACTATCAATTGTTTTGGAGAGTTTTAGCTATCTGTTTGTTCTGTTCCTAGTGAAATATTTGAAGCTTGAAAAGCTTGTGTGTATATGCCTAAATGGTTGAGATTATCATAATTTTATGACATCTGTTCTTTGCTATATATTTTATATACTACCATAAGAGCATAAATTCAAAATGTTCAATATTTTTCATCTCCAGTATTATGCCTCTAAAAATATGCAAATATGCAAATATGCAAAGTTGACAATGTTTTGTTTCATTCGTTTATGCTATGTCCGACTTGGACATTGATCCATAGATTTTTATTTTATTTTACCGCATTTCCAATCCTATCCTGTAGTTATTAAAGTTTTAAGCTATCAATGTTATTTCTTTAAAGTTTTATTGTCACCTAATAGCCATTTGAGCACATCTTTATTTTTGTTTGGTTTATGGAAACGATGTTCAGGTCTTGTTCCACTGCAGCATAATTTGAAGTTTTCTAATGATATATATTCATAATTGCTTTTAAAAAGGTCTAATGTTTACTTAAATATAATCTTCATGGTTTATATAGTTCACTAGTTAGTCTGAATTCATGGCATTGGTATTTTACTAGGCACTTGGAGATGATTACTCCAAGATTGCTTTTCTGTGTGCTGATCGTTCTGTCTGCCTACATGCAAAA
Source organism: Apostasia shenzhenica (assembly GCA_002786265.1). Classification (NCBI taxonomy): domain Eukaryota; kingdom Viridiplantae; phylum Streptophyta; class Magnoliopsida; order Asparagales; family Orchidaceae; genus Apostasia; species Apostasia shenzhenica. The sequence continues at coordinate 867,930 of KZ451951.1, forward strand.
TACGGGAGCCACTACAGCTTGCGTTTACCAAGGTTGGTTTTAAAATGCAGTTTTTATGAGCTAAAAACTCATATGTTCTATACATTTTGTTGTAATGTTTCTTTGAAATTCCATCCAACTATAAACATAGGAATTGTAGTAATTGAATTGTAGATGTTATTGATGGCTTGAAGCAGTTTTTTTCCCTTTGTATTATCGTTTGTTTTTACCATATCATTATTTATATGAAGTATGTATTAGTTTAATTCATGGAAGGAATTTGTAATGTAGCAGGAATCTGTCTGTTCGAAGCAGTCATTATTTATAGTCTTCCGTCCAGCTAAAATAATTTTAGCAAAGATGTCAGCATTTTCCCTGTTATTTTGAGAGAACTTGATTGTGATAGCTATAGTTCTCGATAGTTATTTTTTTAATGTTCTGAATTTCTTGTGCTCATAATTTTGAACCACTTTAGCTTTTATGAGTACGTGAAGCGATGAATATCATGCATAATACAGTTGTGGTAACTGAAGTAGCAAAGCTTGAACATAAAAGTACTTTAGTATGAAGACTTTGATAAGGATATTCTTACGTTTTTATCTTTTTCAGGTTCTTTTAATCACGCTTTCATGCTTAAGCTTCTATTCATCAGATAGTTAACTATGCTTCTGAGCATGTGGTTTTTGTGAATAATGTTTTTTATGTTAGGATGGGAAGAGACTTAACGTATGACTGCTGGTCCTGTGACTTACTCTGTGCGGCTTCTTCTCCGGATTTATACAGAATCAATTTGGAACAGGTATGTTTTTGACTTTTTTCTCTCGTGAAGAAACAATGGTTTTATCTCAAAGTCTTCTCACATATATTTCTGTGATGAATTTGATTCATAAATCAGTTACATGATGGCCTACTTAATAACGAGAGAAATTGATGAGCCTCTTTTACAATTTTATTGAAACTAGTGAAAGTCTGTCATGTGGTGTACTTAAGAATTACGATAATATATTTGAAATTAAGCAACTGTTGATGTAAAAACTAATTATATACAACAATAATCAACATTTAAAAACAGATATGCCAGCAAGTTATAGAATTGGCTTACTGAAGAAAATTATAAAATCAGTTGAAGGATAGGTAAAATTTCAAATTTCAGGATAATTTTAATATGTAAAATAACAAATATGTAACTTACATATCACTATATAGCAATGAAATACAATAAGTAGGAAGTATAAAATTAGTAGAACCAAACTTGGATAAGAGACTCATACTGCAAGCATGATCATAATACATTCATCATCTATTCTCTTAGGCCTCATAATACATTCATCATCTATTCTCTTAGGCCTTGTTTGGTTGGTTCTTAAAAATCCAGTAAATTTCTTTAAAAATTTATTTTATCAATATTTTATATTTATCTCACATTATATATAATTTTAAATATTAAAATTTAATTTTATTTCATATTCAAATTTAAAATATAACTTTATTTCACTTTCTACACATACTTTAATAAAAATATCAATTTTATTTCACATCTAACACAATCTTTAATATTAAAATAATTTTATTTTACATCATAATATTAAAATGAGTTTCTTTTTCTATCTCTAAAAACCTTAAAACTTCCTAAATACTTACGCTAACCATACGAAGCCTTAGCGTTACACAATCAAAGAACAACCTAGTATTGTAATATGCTCTTTTAATTGAAAGATCTCCATTCATAACCCAAGGAATGAATTCAGATCTTGTTAATCATTTACTAATAATTTATATTAGATTTTCACAATCTTATTATCATTCTAGTTAGTATCATTTTTTGTACATCTTTGTTTACAAAAATTGAATACATCGAGTATATTATACACTTGATTTATGAACAATTGTCAAAGTTGTACTCCATGTTCTCTTGTATCTCTTTGTTCAACTCAGCAAAATAGAAAGCGAAGCAAAATCATTCACTAGTTACCGCTTTTTGGTCTTATACGTGGTGGCAGATAGGGTTACCTAAGCTTATTTTCTTGCTCTTATCCACAAGTCAAGCGATTCTCCAAGCTCTCTTTTCGAGCAAATTCTCCATCCTTTTCAACAAAAGTCTTATCATTTTCATGAAGTTGTAAAAGCATTGTGGTTTTGTTCCCTCGTTAGATTCTTTAACATTTTTACTGACCTTTTCTTTTGACTAATTTGACCCCACCTTTAAAATTTTTTTTTTTTTTAAATCTAAAATTTAATTTTTCATATTTATTGCTTCTCTTGAAAATTCAACAACAACAATAGCTAAGATTTTATCCCACTCGGTGAAGTTGGCTACATGAATCCTTTGTTTCCATTGCGCTCTATTGCTTCTCTTGAAAATTCAAAATAAAAAAAATATTTTAGACAATATTCTAAAAATTTAAAACTTAATAGTTTGGGAATAATTTTAGAGTATAATTGTAAAAAGTTAACTCTTAGTTGGGAGGGGGAGGAAACCATAGTGCTTTTGTAATTGCAATGACCAAAATTGAAGTTTTTCAAAAGTTGAGACCAATTTACAACACATTACAAACCACAGGAGCCTGGATATAATTTACCTTAAAATTTTTGTTGTAAGAAATTAAGAAATATGGTCAAGACTAAGAAACATCGAGGAACCAAATGATATTTTTTTGTAAGAGACAAGGGAATTTGGATTTAAGATCAAGACTAAGAGAAATCAAAGGACCAAATTATGATTTTGAGATAGGAGACCATTTTTTGGCAGGACCTAAGAACATGATTAAGAGATGTCAGAGTACTAAATTATATTTTTTTAGGACGTAAGATGAAGAATCGGAGAAATCAGGGACCAAATTATAATTATCATTGTAAATAATTGAGACCATGACAAGGATTAAGAGAAGTATAGAGACTAAATTATAATTATTGTTGTAAAGGCTTAGGACCTAAGACCATGATTAAAGACATTAGGGTACCAAATTATAATTACTTAGGATTTAAGATCATGGTTAAGAGAAATTGAGAGACCAAATTGTAATTATTATTGTAAGAATTTATGACCTAAGAACAAGGGGTAGCTAATTATTATTTCTACAAACCTATGGCAAAGATTAAGATAATTCAGGAACCAAAGTATAATTTTTGTTATAAGTTATTAGGATCTAAGATTAAAAGCAAGAGAAATTAAGGGACTGAATCATAATTTTATGATAAAAAATATTTTTGGCAGGACCTAAGATGAAGATTAAAAGAATTCAGATACCAAATTATAATTTTCTAGGGCCTAGATTAATACTAAAAGAAATTGGAGACATTATAATAATCATTGTAGGCAATTTGGACCTATGATCAAGGTTAAGAGAAATTGAGAGACCAAAATATATTTTTGTAAAGAGAGTTTAAGAATTTAGGACTTAAGACTAAGACTAATAAAAATCAGAAGACTAAATTATAATTATCATTGTAAGGATTTAAGATTTAATATAAAGATTAAGAGAATTAGGGTACCAAATTATAATTTTTTAGGACTTGAGACAAAGACAATTAGGACATAGGGCTATGATTAAAAACAATTGCGAGACTAAATTATAGTTGAGGAATTTACATGGAGGATAACTTAAATATGATAAATTATGTGTTTTATTATCAAAGACGAAATATTACATTTATCACATTGAAATCTTATAAAATTATTGATTTTACACCATTTTTGACAAAATCGCACTATCCTTCGAATCCTGAGCTTTAAAACTATAATTTATAAACTGAATGCAAATTCTTAAACTGAATTACTTTAGTATTAAAAACTGAATGCAAATTCTTAAACGTTAAGCTTCAAAATTTTATTGCAAATATCATTTATTTCGTAGGTTACCTATAAAATTCATTTTGATCTCAATTTAGTGAAATGAAAGCTTATATTATAAATTTATGAACTATAGAGAATAGAATAAGATTCGTGAAAATGCTTTAGTAATTTAATTTATAATGTTTTTCAAAAATGTCGTGTGAAATATGTAATTATGTAAGTTTTTGGTGTGATATGCATTATATTTCATTTTTGACAGTAAAACACGTTATTTTTCGTTATTGAGGTGTCGTCCATGTAAAGCTCTCATTATATTTTTTGTAGGGTGATAGTTTAACAATTTAGGAGCTAAGACAAGATTAAGAAAAATTGAGAGGCTAAATTATATTAGGACCTAAGACTAAGATTAAGGGAAATCACGGTACCGAATTATAATTTCTTAGGACGCAATATCAATCTAAAAATGCAGGTCTTCCCCTACCACACAAAAAAGTTTTGAACTAAAAAAATTATAATTATGATTATGAGGATTGAGAATCTAGAACCAAAACTAAAGAGAAATTGAGGTTCCAAATTATAATTTACAAGGATCTAACATGAAGACTAAGATAAATCAGGGATTTAAATTATAATTTTTTTTATAAGTAGTTAGAATATAAGATCAAAATTAAAAAAAATTGAGAGACAAGATTATAATTTTATCATAAGTATGTTGGACCTAATACTAAGGTTCTGTTTGGCAACTAACTAAAAAATGACTTATTTTTACCATAACTAAAATCTTAAATTTATTTAAAAAAATTTTAAAAAATTATTTTATATCTCATCCTGCACAAATTCCAGCATTAAACAATCACTTTATTTTACATTTAACACAATTTTTAATATAACTAACTCACTTTATTTCACATCATACACATTTTTTTAGAAATTTTCACAAAATTTTTTATCATCTTTTTTTCTTTCAACCAAACAGAGCTTTAGGATTGAGAGAAATTAGGGTACAACAACAATCACCACCACCACCAAGTCTTAATCCCACGAGATGGTTTGTGCTCTATTAATTAACAAATTTTTATTTAGATTTTAAGTGAATAAGATCACTTTTTATAGTTTTTTATCATGTCTTTTTTGGTCTCTCTTTTTCTTTGTATGTTGGCAAAATTTAATAACTCTAATTTTCTAACTGAAGCTTCAATCGGCCTACGATTTATATGTCCAAATTATCTAAGCTAATTTTTTCTAAGTTTATCCTCAATTAGTGCAACACTAATTTTCTCACGGATATATTTATTTCTCATTTTATTTTTTCTTGTATATTCACACATCCAACATAACATCTTCATTTCTACAATACTTATTTTATTTATATATTTCCTCTTTGCACCATATATCAATGCTAGTATTACTACAATTTTATAAAATTTACTTTTAATTCTGGATGAAAATTTTCTATCGCATAATACACTAGAAATATTTTTTCATTTTTTCATCATACTTGAATCCTGCTAATAATATTCTTATTTATTTCACCATCATTTTGTATGATTGATCCAAGGTATTTAAATCGCTTATTCTTATTGACAATTTGATTATCAATTGTCACATCATCAATATAAGTGTTTTTTCTTAACTAAATGTGCATTCCATATATTCAATTTTAGATCTACTGAGATGACCTTTAAATTTTAAAGTATTCCTCTAAAGCTCGAATTTGTTTTAGCTCTCTCTTTAGTTTTGTCAATAAGGATAATATCATCTGCGAAAAGCATATACCAAGGCACCGCATTTTGAATATGTCCAGTGAGGACTTTCATAGTTTAAGTAAAAAGATACAGACTTAAAGCTAAGACTTGGTGTAATCTGACTATAATAAGAAAATTCTTAATTAAACCTCCTTGTATCCGAACTTAGGTAACAGTTCTTTTATACATGTCTTTAATAATTAAAATTAAGCAGTGCAAATCTTTTTCTTTTCTAAAACTCTCCAAAGTACTTTCCTTGAAACTTTATTACAAGTTTTTTTTTTAAATCAATAGAAATTAAATATAAGTTTTTCTTTTTCTCCTTAAACTTCTCTATTAAGCTTCTTAATAAATGAATAGTTTTTATAATATATCTACTTGGCATAAAACTTAACTGATTATCTGACGCCTTAGTATCATGGCATAACTTATGTTCGATCACCCTCTCTAAGAGTTTTAAGGTATGACTCATTAATTTAACGCGTCGTTGCCTGGTCCCAAATTTCGGATAAGAAACGTGGAGGGTTGCGTTAGGCAATCGACAACCAGCGTAAAGCTTGTCGAATCAATCATGACATGAATCCTTTAAAAATTGAGAGAAATTAGGGTATCGATTATAGTTTCTTAGGACGCAGATCCAAGATTAAGAGAAATCGAGGGACCAAATTATGTTATTATTGTAAGTATTTAGGATCAATACTAAGACTAATGTGCTGGGTACTTATCCTATTGCGAAGAATTTTCTCCAAGCACTCAATTAGAAAGATTAAAAGTGGTTTCTAAGTGATTATCCTATCTCCTTCTAACCTCTATTTACTCTGTAGGTTCTTCAATTGTTATACATTAAGATCAATTACTCTCATTATATTTAGTTTCAATAATGGGGGCTATGTTTTTTGTTGAATTTCCTCTGCTCTTGTGTCATGTAACATGGTTAAAATCTTGTTGAAAGCTTCAGTTAACTGACATTCCATCAAGGTGTGTTTTAAAGATTTAGTTTTGTTACAGCTCCAAAAGCTTCAAGGGAAAGAGATGTTATGTTGCTGACCGCACCTTATAGGATAAAGGATTGATTGTTGTTTCTTCTTACGAGTTCGTTGTTGTCTTTGTCCTTCGGGGGCTGATATCCATTTTTACAGCTTATATCATATTGAAGTCGGATTGGGAGAAGGTTGTGATCCTTATGTTCCACTTCGTGAAGTTTGCCACCATCGGAGTGCGGTGGCTAGTAAATCGATTGGCCTTCTTGTGTTCTAGATGGAGATTGCCATATAGGGGGGGATGCGAATAGATGATTATCGATGCATATAAAACTATTCACACAAGCTTAAAGATGTTAATATATAAATAATGAAAAATAATGAAAGTATAAATCTATCAATGAGTAAAGGAGAATGCAATAGAATAAGACACAAAAACAAACAATGATATCATAGTTTTGCACCTTACTCTCTTTGCAATTACGACTCGAAGGCAAACCCATAAGTTCCACAAATGAACTCTTCTTTCTCACTTTGGTATTGGAGAAACCCTTTACATTGCTAGACAAAAAGCTTTCCTCCACTAGGTTTTACTCTCATAATTTCACTTAGCACTCTCTTTTCTCTCAAAAAGTTGAGATAAAAGGAGAAAGGAAAGAGAGAATCAGCAACAAATAAGAACAATATCACCTTCCTTCTTAGAATTAGTCTTGAGCTTATGATAAGAATGAAGGTCTTTTGCATATGTAGAATTTTGGCACGAGTATAAAGAAGAGTGAATAAATCCTAATTAAAATTTGATTTTCTTTAATACATAATATACTTAAATCTCCTTAACATCAAGCTAGCAATAAGATGAAGTATAAACACAAGATAAGTGCGAAAGTAATAATGAACACACAATATAATGAGATTCGATATCTCATGGTATCTACATCCTCAGATCAAAGACAAGCTAACTATCCATTAAAACACTTATTGACGAAAATATGGGCAAACCCAGTAGATGCAAAAGTTTTGTATATTGTGAATTAGATTGTTGTAGTATTTTGTGAATTAGATGTAAAATGTTTGCGTTCATTACATGCAAAAGTTTTGTATATTTGTGGATGAGTTTGCTTGATATGATTTATCCATTGGAAGTGAATAGAGGTAAAGTTGTTAGCTCTAGTCATTATTGACAAACTAGCATGGGGAAAGGTTTCTTGTTAAATCTCTTATAATTAAATAACTTAAAAGCTTAAGCTTGTAGGTTTTGATTGATAATTAATCTTGTATATCCAACACAATTTCTAACCTTAAAAATTAAATTTATTTCATATGTTACCTATATCTCAATAAATGAATTAATTTTATTTTATATCGTACATATATCTTAATAAAAGAATTAACTTTATTTTACATTCAACACAAATCTTAGCATTAAAAAGAATATTTCATATTATAATATTAAAATAACTATATTTCTCTCTCTATCTCTATAACAATTAAAACTTTCTTAAAAATTTCCTCTTACCAAACCGAGCCTTAGAATCTAGGAATTTTTATGGTTATAGGATGCTCTTTTAAATCACAATTGACATGTATTATTTGCAATTTTTGATTAAATTATTTGCAACTTTTTGGGTACGTGATGAATTTTACGCTTGTTTCTAAAACATTTCATCAAATCTTTTTGTTATTGGTACAACTGATGTAATAGATTTTACTTTTTCACTTTCATACTTATTTTTTTAATCTTCTTTCCTTTTTTCTATTCTTCCTTTCTTTTATATTTTCTTTTCTCTTTTCTACTTTCTTTTTTGTTTAACTTCCCTGAAATATTTCACAATATCATTTTGTTATTAATAATACTAATATAATAAATTTCACTTTTCCACCTTTATATTTATTTTTTATCTTCTTTTGTTTTCTTTTATTTGTTCTTATTTTTTCTCCTCTTTTATACTTTCCTTTTGTTCAACTTCTCTTGCCATGATCATGATCATGATCATGATCATCATCTTTATTTATTTCATAGATCTTCACCGGAAAAAATTAATTCAACGTAGAGTTGGAATATATGTATGTTTGTATATGTGTACATGCATACATATATATAGACTTATCTATGTAAATTCTTGATGAAGGAAAGAATAGTCGAGATTTGAACTATGTGAGATGTGTAGTGAGAGTATCAATATCTTGGTGAACGATGAAGACATGTAGTTTATGATGATAAAAATATTAAATTTATTTTCAATTGTTTTAAGGAGGAAAAGAATGTTGTTTTTCAACTGCTTTTTTCCAATTTCATATTAACTGATAAAATTTGTTTTCATTTTTCTCTAGGGTCGGTTTTTGTCGTCTCTTTGTTCTCATTCACCAGCCATTAATGTAGTTTCTCGTAGGTGAGTTACTTTCTTGATTTGTTATGCAAACTTCACATAAATTCAATCTCATCAAAATAATTGTGGTAATTGACATGTTCTTAAGTGTTACCCTTGATTGTTGTAGCAAGATTCATGGTCTTGTTGCTTCTGGTGGTGAGGATGGATTTGTTGAATGCTTTGACGTGAGAAAAAAATCTTCTGTTGGCAGAATTAGTGCTGTTGCCGGTGATGCAGATCAGGTATTCCTAAAATTTTGGAGGTCAAATATAAAAGCAAACCATTTAATGCCTTTTGTTTTCAGTTATGTTGTTGTACTTGCATTACAGGAGATTACATCACTGGAATTTGATGAATTTCATGGATATCTAATGGCCGTTGGGAGCAGTGTTGGGAAGGTATGAGGTTTAAATGACAAAGGATGCCGATATGTTAGAACTTGCAAAGCTTGCTTGGCTGAACTAATGTGTTTTTTGTTGTTGTCAGTTGTAATTTATTTGACATGTTTATGGAAATATGGCAAGCTTTTTTTGTTTGTTTGAAATCATGATTACCATAAAAGTCATTCATCATTGGTTAAGCATGTGAACACTGTTTGGAGATGTTAGTATTGGTTGAGCAGACCTCTGTTAAATTTCACAAAGCAAAAGCTAACTCTATGGTACTTGGAACTAAAGTAGTTGGAAATCTTGGTGAAGCTATCCGGATCTAGAGGCAAATTTATGTGAATGTGGAATAGACTTTAGGCTTGTCAAAGACTAGAACATCAGTTGAAAAAAATAATTACATGGACTCAAATTATGCTTTTGATCTATCTAGTTTGTTCTCCAGGGTTTGAATTTTTATGTCATCTCATGCAACGACATGGAAAAATATTCCTTTCAGACTCATGCACATATAGGCATGGAGTACATAGAAATTGTCATATGCAGTAACAAAAGGTAAAAATAAGAAGATGGAGAATTGTAAGTATAAGTTGTTTTAAGCTTTTTCAGGTTCGAAACAAAGTCCTTTTGTTTGATTTTTATATTGTTTCCTATTATCTATAGGAAAACATCCTATTGTTTTCCTTTAAATCTCTATTTTATGGCTACAGGCAAGGAAAAAGCTCTTTGTTTGATATATACTATTATCTCTCTCTCCATTATCAATTTTTGTCTCTTTTTGATAAGAACCATATATTGTTAAGTTTTGGACTTACGGAGAATCCATGTAACATATTTAATTTGAAAATTTCTTTTGTGAGCACATCTTAGCATAACCAGTAGTGGAAATTTCCTTATCTCGTCTTAGCCTATGTTAGGGTAGAAGTTAATAAATTAAGAGCACATCTTTTTCTTTTGATGGTAATTGAGAGCACATCTTAGCATAACTAGAAGTGAAAATTTCCTTGTCTTGTGCCTATGCTAGTGTAGAAGTTGATAAATTGAGATTTAGGGTAGAAGTTGATAAAATTGAGATTTAGGCATACTTCAAACCAATACATGGTTTTTTTTAAGAGAACTTGTAGATTGCTGGAGCTCAGATGCTTTAGAAATTGAAGTTTCCATCTTTCTAAGTGCAACTTCTAATTTGGATGGATGAATTTAATTTTCATTTTTTTGCTTGAATCCAATGCAATGCAAATAAACATGACTTCTTGTTGCACGATGGCTTTTGGTGAGTTATTTAGATCCAATTATTCTCTGACAAAGTTCTTTCACTTCAGCTTTTCCAAAGTTCTTTGACACCACTTGATGTTATTAAAGTATTGGTATTGTACCGATTAATAGGCTAAAAATGTCATAGCAAATCTTAATCCTGACACACAACTTTTGCCAACTCGTAAATCATGTTTAAAAAATGATTTTTGGAAAAAATGTTTTTTTGCCTTTTTTTGAAAGCATGATGGGAAATAAAGTTTTGTTAAATATTATGTAGAATGTGACATAAAGTTGATTGATATTTTGGGAATTGTGTAGGATGTGATATGCAACAACAAACAACTAAGCTTTTATCCCACTAAGTGCACGAATCATTTGTTTTTGTTGCATTTTTATTTTTGTTGCACTTTTATTTTTGATGTTAGTTTCTATTGCACTTTATCAAATAACTTCTTATTTAGCTTCAAGTATGTATGATTGTTCTTTATAATTTCTTACTGTCTTTTTTTGGTTTTTCTTTGTCTTTTTACATGGGATGCAATAACCTAACTCTCCTTACTGGAGCTTCTATTGGCCTACGATTTATATATATTCAAACCATCTAAGCTAACTTTATTCAAGCTTATTCTCAATTGTGATTAGTCCAATCTCCTCGTGGATGTATTCATTTCTTGTTCCGTCCTTTCGTGTATACTAGTCATCCACCTTAACATCTTCATCTTTGTTATTCTTGTTTTATTTTATGTTCCTGCTTTGTAGGTTAGTATTCAACACCATATAATGTTATTGGTCTAATGTGAAATTTTTGTATCAAATAATACACTAAATGGATTTATCCATTTTTCTACCCCGCTTTGATTTTGTTAATAATATCACAATCTATTTTACCATTATCAAAATGATTGACCTGAGGCACGTAAATCGCTTACTCATTCTGTAAGTATTATCTTTAGAATACAAGTTCTATCTTGTTTAAGTTTACATTTTATATGTTCAATTTTATATCTACTAACATGGAACTTTTACACTATAAAGTATTCGTCCATAACTCGAGTTTTGCTTTAATCCCATTTTTAGCCTTATTAATAAGAATAATATCTTCTATAAAAAACATACATTAAGGCACATTTTCTTGAATGTGTCTAGTCAAGATCTCCATAATTAAACCAAAGAGATATGAACTTAAAGCTAAATCTTGGTGTACTTAAATTGTCGTATGGAATTTCTAGTCAAATCTCTTGTGTTCGAACATAAGTAACAACCCCCTTATATATGTCTTTAATAAGTTTATTGTAAGTAAAATAGATTTCTTTCTTTTTTGAGACATTTTTAAGCACTTTTCTTGAGATTTTATCATAATTTTTTTCTAAATCAGTAGAAATCAAATATAGATTCTCTTTTTCTTTCTAAACTTTCTCGTTAAACTTTTTAATATATGAATAGCTTTTATGGTAGATCTACCTGACATAAAATTAGACTGGTTCAGTGATGCCCTAGTATTACGATATAATTTATGTTTGATCACTCTCTCATAAAGTTTAAAATATGGCTAGTGAGCCAAGAAACTCTTTTATTTCTCATGTATTTTCAAATATTTATTGGATTTCTATCCGATCCTATTTTTTTTTATACTTAATATTTTTTAAAACCTCCCAAACTTCAGCTTTACTAGTACGCCATATGTTAGAACAATTTTTATTTCTTTTTATATGCTAAGTGTACTTATACTAATTGTATTCACAATTATCATTGAAAAGCTTTTGAAAATAATTTATTCATATATATTAACTATTATTTTTCTTGAAAAATACTTTCTGGTCCTCATTTTTGATACTTTTTACTTGAGTCAAGTGTTTAATTTTTCTCTCTTATCTTAACAAATCTCTTTATATATATTTCTCCTTCTTTAGTATCTAAATCACATTTTTTGTATTACAAATTGCTTTCTTGGACTGTCATTGTTTTATTATAATTTTCTTTTAATTCTCTTTTAAATTTTTTTTATAATAAATCTTTTTTTTTTATTTTTTTCATTGCATCATGTTTTTTCTTTCGTGCATGCAATAATAAGTCTTTTTTAGATTCTGCAGGCATATCGTTCACCACTTTGCCATCAGCCATATAAGATCAGTTTTCTTTATGATATTCTACTACCCAAGTTCTAGAACCATCCTCTTAAAGATATTTTTATTCTTATTGTTTAGATTTCTCTATCAAGTTTGAGGGTATTTTTTCATTTTATGATTTCTTCTTTAGCTTTTTATCTTGAAAGCTAAGATTATTAATCGATGTTGGGTAGTTAAACTTTCACTTGAAATAATCTTATAGTTTTTATAGTCCAAGTAATCTCCTTTTCTCATAAGGAAATAATCAATTTGTGTTTTTAAAGACCCATTATTTTGAGTGATATTATGCTCATTTCTTCAACAAAGCATTAACAATTATAAATTTATAAGTAAAGAAAAATTTCAGAACTGTTTTATCGTCCTTGTTAGTCTCTCCAAAACTACCTACCGTGGATGCTATTAAATTTCTTAGTAACACTTCCAATTTATCTATTTAAATCTGAAATAAGTATTTTTTTTCTTCTGAGTTATCTTTTATGTCTATTCTTTTAAATCATTTTGATTTTCTCTTTATTCTAGCATCCACACTAACTTTGGGAGCATATACATTTATAATGTTTATAGTCTATAATTTTATTTATATTTCTCATTATTTTTATTACATGATCATTCAATCTCTTATCTAAAATTATACTCAACACATTTCTCATTTTATTCTTACCTGAGTACTAAAGCTTGACGCCTAAACTATTAATTTCTTTATAGCATAAAAATATTAATTTCTTTAGCTTTTTTCTTGACCAATTTCTTTTTCTTAAGGCACAAAATGATAATCCTCCTATGAATTATAATATCTACAAACTTCATTATTTTGTTAATCAAGATCACGGTATTTTAAGTTTCTAGTCTTATTTTAGTGCTTTGGACTGGCTTTTTAACCTGCATCGGTCCATGATGTGAGCATCTTTGCTCATTTAGCACTATATTCGAGTGTTGATGCAGCAATTCCTGCATATTTTTCACTGTATTTAGATAATACATAGATTTCTCAGTTTTCTTTTAATAATAGAAATTAACCCTAGGGCATTGCATCTCGATGGGTAGCATATGAATGTTATGTGTAACATGGCTGTAGAAGCAATAATATGTGCACGGCTAGTTCAGATGTCATTAATAGTTTGTACAAGTGTGGGATGGAAGCTTGGCGAAGAAAAGAGCAGCTTTGATAGGTGGAGCACTAATATTTTCTTTGTTTGAATGCATGTAGTTTGAAATTTCTTGGTAGAACTAAGTTAGGGTTAGTACAATGAAAGAGCTCTTTAGGAGAGATAAATGGTTTAAACCTTTTGGGTTGACTTAATTGAAACATCCACTTATATTCTCCTTTATCAACAAAGAATTTTAAGCTACTCATTGATTAAATCAACCATATAAAGCTAGAGAAATTTGGTTTCGCTTGACTAACAATTAAGGCGAAGCCCATTCCAAACAACCCCACAAGTCAATGCACCATAGCTATGCTATATTATTTTGTTCTTTTTGAATCAACCTAGAAAGTATTAGTAGCATTCAGGAGAATTCAAAGCTCGTACGTGCTCCCTAGATAAATGTTTTTCATATTTAAGCTATTGTGCATTAACATATGAAATACACATAGAATTAAAGGGAAATATTTTTGTTTTAGGATCAAAATTCACTTGAAATTAATATCTGAGTGAAATTCTAAGTGGTGTAGTAATAAATTTGTGGAAAATAAGTAATTCACATAAAGAGATGAATACGTTATCAGGCTGAATGGGTTCTTGGTTAATTTCATGATATTGGAAACATCCACAACCATGTCAGGTGTTCTTCTGAAAAAGTTATTTTCATTGAGAAAGCCATCACGTTCAATTTTGTGGTTGACTAGCAGATCATAATAAATAACTACAACAACAAACTAAGCCTTTATCCTATTAGGTGGGTCAATTATATGAATTCTTTGCTTTAATTGCACTTTTTTAAATAGCAATTTCTTTTTTTGATCCAAATATGTGAGATTATTTTTTATAATTTCTTGTCATATCTTTTTAGCCTTCCCCCTTTTTTTTCTTGCATATGCAAGATCCAATAATTCAATTTTTTTTATTGCAGCTTCTATCGGCCTACGATTTATATATTCAAACCATCTAAGCAAATTCTCTCTAAGCTTATTTTCAATTGAGGTCACTCCAACCTTTTTTTATTGGAGCTTCTATTGCATACTTATTTCTTTTTTTTTTTGCATATACCCACTCATCCACCTTAGAATTTTCTTTTCTGCGATATTTATTTTATTTATGTATTTTTATTTTGTGGGTCAGCATTTAACACCATAAGATATTGCTGGCCTTACAACTGTAATATAAAATTTACCTTCAGATCTGAGTGAAAATTTTCTATCACCCAATATACCAGATATATTCCTCCACTTTATATATCTTGCTAAATGTATTTCACCATTATTCTGTATGATTGATTCAAGATTTCTAAATCACTCGCTCTTTCTGATAATTTGATCATTAATTGTCATCTCTCCTATTATACTTCTATGTTGGCTAAATTTATACTCTATATATAAGACGAAAACTGTTTGATTTTGATATATTTCTCTATAACTTGAGTTTTGCTGTAGCTCTTTCTTTAATTTTATCATCGAGTATAATATCATTTGCATAAAGCATATACCAAGGATCTTTTTCTTGGATGTGTTTGGTCAAATCTTTATAATCAATGCAAAAAAATATGAACTTAAAGGCTGAACCTTGATGTTATACAACTAAAATACGAAAATTCTTAGTCAAATTCTCTTTTATTTGAACATTTTTAACTACCCCTTCTTTATACATTCTTTGAATAGTTTGAATATAAACAATGTAAATTTCTTTTTTTTCTTCTAAGACTCTCTAGAGCACTTCCCTTAGAATTTTATCATAAATATTTTTTAAACTAATGAAAACTAAGTGCAGAATTTTCGTTTATATCCCTAAATATCTCCATTAAAAATCTCAACAAATGAATAGCTTTCAAGGTAGGTCTACCGGCATAAAACAAAATTGAATTCTATGACTATGGTTGATCACCCTTTCCTAAAGTTTTAAGGTATTACTCATTAATTTAATTTTTTTATAATTAGCACAATCTTGTAAATTGCCTTTATTCTTATAAGTATGTACTAATATATTCTTGCTTCATTCATTTGACTTTTTTTTAATTTTTAAAATCATATTAAATAATCTAGTGAGTTAAGAAACTTCAGCTCTCATATATTTTCAAATATTTGTTAGAATGTCATTCAATCATATTGCTTTTCTATACTTTATTTTTTTTAAGGCCTCCCCAACTTCAGTTTTGCTTATACGCTGGAAGTAAGAGCAATTTTTCTCTTCTTTTTAAATTCTAAAATCAGCAAGATCAATTGTATTATCACGAAATATTTGAAGCGTAGATCACAATAAATAACTATTAGAACAAAATCAATTCTAGGAATGCATATAGAATTATGAAATAGACTACAATGAATTTTGGCACAGATGTAAGCTTGTTGTTGTGTAGTTGAGATCCTGCTATGAAGACTGTTGTATTCATGCTATGATTTTATTGGGATGCTTACGTGATTCTAATGTTTATGAAGGTCCTTTTTTCATATGTTTTTAGTTTTTTTTTAATAATTGAACTTTTAATTTCGCTATCTTTGAAAATTCTTGACTTGTATAATTTTAAAATGTGAAAGGATGCTATTATAATACCACCGAGAATGAATCAAGGAAAGATACATGATGTTGATGTATATCATGTGCAATGAAATGTGCAAAACTAATCTTCTGCTATGCTTTAGGTTCTTTGTATCCTTTACCAAATTTGGGTAGTGTCACATAAATATTGTTGTTAAAGGTGAGTGAGTCTCAAACCATATCTTGGGTTATGTGGTGTACACTATCCTCTATTGTGCTGCTACTTAATTTTTTAATTTTCTCTATGAAGTTTTTATCACTAGTCAAATGCTTTCTGTTCTTCAGTTTGTTTACAATTTTTTTTGACTATGTACTTTTGGTCAACTTTTGTTTCCTAAGAACTTATACAGATTTATACTGAAGCACATTTGTGTTCATATTTATTTCAGATATCTATCTATGACTTGCGTATGTCTGATCCTATTCAAATCAAGGACCATATGTCAGTATCATTCTTTAAGATTCTTAAAGATAAATGGGGTGATCGAGGGTGCTTGTTCCTAATCTTCTTGTGATTTAATAGGTATGGCAGCCCAATATTGAATATCAAGTGGCATCAAACTCTTAATTCTGCGGAGCCAAAGTTGATTACTTCAGATTGTCATATTGTTCGAGTTTGGGATCCTAATACGGTGAGAATATTGTTGTTGTTCACATTGGTTTGTCAAAAATGTGAAATTTTTGGTGACTTCTCGTTGTTATCTATCTTTTCTCACCTTACACTCTTTTCCATTCTCTTCAAAATGTTTCTCTGATGCATAGTATGCTGTGAAAAGCTGGACTTGTTCTATCATTTGAGGATGATTTCAGTTGTTAATATCGGTTGATATTTTTTACTCATATAGTGCTATAGCAAACTTGTGTAAGATGTATTATATGGTTGAATGGCATTTGGCTTTGAAAGTAGCTTTAGCTCTCTTGTTTCTTAATTATTACTAATTAATAGTGCAGTGAAACTTGGTCCTGCTATTTGGTCTTATCCATTTTTCGTTCTCTTGCTTTATTTGTTGTCATGGAAAATGTTAGCATTTATATTTCTTTATTCTCAGGGAAGTAATATAGTTGGTGTAGAACCAGGTGATGCTACTATCAATGACGTGTGTGTTTTCCGGGAAAGTGGGTTGATGTTGCTGGCTTTGGACGGTAGCCAAATACCAGCCTATTTCATTCCAAATTTAGGGCCTGCCCCGAAGTGGTGCTCATATCTTGAAAACCTGACGGTATGTTATGGTTCTCATTATGTTATGAAACTTCTGAAAAGGTGTTAAAAGATTTATTGTGTTTTCCATTTTTGTTCCTTTATGAAGGAGGAGATGGAAGAAAGATCTGAAACTACTATATATGATGATTACAAATTTTTGACAAAGGAGGACCTTGAGAGATTGCATTTAACAAATTTGATTGGCACAAACTTATTACGAGCATATATGCATGGTTTTTTCATTGATTACCGGTTGTACAAAAAGGTATGCAATCGTCTTGTTTTACTTGTTTATCAACAATGCAACATTCTCTAAGAAATTTAGCCATATGTGGATAAGCAGTGTTCCTATATTGACTGCCATTGATGCTGCTGTTTTATTTGTTGAAGTAATAATCAGCCAAATAAGTCGAAGGCAAATGAAATCTATTAATTTTCGAGAATTTAAATGGTTTTCTGTAGGTAAGGGATGAAGATTCAATTGAGTACCTCTAGAATACAACATTAACAATGACAATAATCAAGTCTTTATCCTACTAAGAAGGGTTAGCTACATGAATCTTTTGTTACCATTGCACTTTATGAGATAAGATTTCCTTATTTAGCTCTAATACTCTCTTCCCTTTTGGCAAACATCAAACGAAATGTGTTTTAATAGAATAGAAGCATGTGTTAAAGGCTCACTTAGGGGTGTAATAAATTCCCCATCAATTTACTGGTTCAGTCCCAATTTCAAATGTATATGCAATAAATTTCAAATTAGGATATAATCAAGCATATATATAGATTAGCATGAAAAGCATATGCTAGAATGATACTAATCTCTCCCCCTTGATGCATAAAATAATTTTCAGAATAATCTAGTATGTGCATATATAAGTGATGAATGGGCAAAGAAATCCAACATAAATAACATTGAGAAAGAACCATGACTAATATCCGATAAGCAAAAAATATTGATTTCCATTAATAATGTATGATTATGATATCAAACTAACTTTTCCCCTTTGAAAGGTAATTTGAGAATGAGGATTAGCAAGGACAAAGAAATAGAGAATAAGGTTTCAAAATCACTTTTAACATGCAATATATAAAGATGTCAAATTGAATTAATCTCCAGAAAACATAATAAGAAAGCTAAGATAACAGTATAGCTAGTAAACTCTATCATTCTTATTTAAATAGATAAATTGATTATTGACCTGAGGTATACCAAAAAAATTAACTCATCTTGCTCAAACAAGTAATAAAGGTAATCGTCAGAATATTAAAGCAATTTCAAAAAGATAGTTAATTATAAATCTATGTGAGAGAAGTATATTTAAAATAAGAATATTAACTGAATAGGGTTAATATATATCAAAATGGTAAAAATAGAATACTGAATAATGCTGTAGTCTTAATCCCTAAAATAAAACATTCTTTGATTGATGAGGGTGTTTGGTTGATTAAAGACAGACGACAGTTTTGTTTGATCTTTCTTTTAGTTGATTAATGGGTTGATCAGCTTTGGCTGTGCAGTTCCAGAGCAGGCTTTGATCAATCAAGCTCAATTTGATCAATTGGATTCTGTAATTGCTAGAATTTAAGATTTAAATCGGATTTCAAAAATTCATGAGAAATTCAATTTAATTTCAAAAATTATGAAATTTGCAATGAAGATTTGTTATGATGGTCTATACATGCAGAAAACATTTATGTCAATTCAATGCAAATTGCTATTTTACCCTTATTGGTTTTTTTGACTTAAAAATATCAATTTTGATCAGACAACTTCATAGGTCAAAATTGAAATAACTTAAAATATGGAAATACAACTTATTTGAATATATTTAGATGCTCAAAGAACATATGTTCAGACTGTCTTTAGATAACAATATCACGTATGTATAATAATGGCTTCTAGCCTCTTAAGTTATAAACAATAAACATGCTTTATATTCAAATTGATTTTAAAAATTTTAAATTCATTGAAACCATTTAAATGCATTAGAATAGATCGAATAGCTATATTAAATCAAATTAGCATTAAAATATCAAGTGAAATCAAAATTGAAGTCTAGGGCCCTAAAAATTAAAAGTTCCAGCTCATGAGATCAAACATGTTTGGAATGATAACCTTAGTATGAGTAAATTAAATTCAAGTAAAACATACATGATATGATGAAATAAATGTACACATATAATACAATTGAGAAATTATAGTACAAGTTCAAATACTCAAGTGGCAATATGAATCAATTAAATTGTTATTGCTAAACATTTTTTGAGATATCACTGGCCATATGATTCGAATGATATCTTGCCGACATCCTTGCTCTTCAATGCTTTTACTTATAAGGAGAAATCAAAAGTTTTTTGGTACCCAAAATGCTTTGGCTCTACGAGAGTTAGTTAATGATGCCATTGAGTAGGTTTTCTTTTTAGATGATCGTATATGAGTATATGAACTAAAATGACAACTACTGTATGCCTTAAGTTCATTCCTTGCAATTAAGGATGTATAATGTTTTTACATGCAAGATGAATCAAAACGTAGAACAACTCTATTGTATGTTATTCTTTGATCACCAAGCTTCATATTTAGATATGGAGCCTTGATTTAACTTTTCTAAATCTCTATTAAGTCCATCAATGGAGGGCTTAAACTCTAAATTCTCTTCCTTTAGTTTCTTAAATTTTGATTTTAAACAATTCTCACTCGTAAGTTCTTCAACTTGTGAAAAGTGACTACTAATGCTAAAGGTAGAAGATAAAATGCATGTAATTGAATTGTGGGTATTGTTTTCTAAACTAAATGATGCAAGTTTTCTTTGAAGATATCTTATTTTAGTTTTAGAAATTTCAAAATTATCTACTAATTCTTCAATGAAAATATATAGATCATCATAAAAAAGATCACTGACCTCATTTTCTTCATTGGTCACCTCTTTTTTTTCACTACACCCGGGAGCCGATGCAGCGGCCTTTTCCTATTTTTCACTGTATTCAGGCAATACAGCGCGTTGCTTCCAGGGAATGCCCTAGCATTAGCTTAATTTTCTAAAAGATTCATGTCATGATTAATTCGATAAGTTTTACGCTGGGTGTCGATTGCCTAATGCAACCCTCCGCATTTCTCATCCGGGACTTGGGACCCGGCAATGGCGATGTACAGAATTGTGCCAATTATAGGAGAATTAAATTAATGAGTCATACTTTAAAACTTGAAAGAAGGTGATCGAACAAAGATTACGCCATAATACTAAGATATCAGAGAATCAATTTGGTTTTATGCCAGGTAGATCTATTGTAGAAGTCATTCATTTATTAAGAAGTTTAATGGAAAAGTTTAAGGAGAGAAAGAAAAACTTACATTTGGTCTTTATTGATTTGAAAGCTTATGATAAGTTTTAAAAGAAGTATTTTGGAGAGTTTTAGAAAAGAAAGAGATTTGCATTGTTTATATTTAAGTTATTAAAGATATGTATAAAGGAGTTGTTACCTGTGTTCGGATACAAGGAGATTTGACTAAGAATTTTTCTATTACAGTTGGATTACACCAAGGCTCGGCTTTAAGTCCGTATCTTTTTGCTTTGATTATGAAAGTCATGACTTGACATATCCAAGATGAGGTGCCTTAGTGTATGCTCTTTGCAGATGATATTGTCCTTATTGAAAAAACTAAAAAGGGAGCTAAAGCGAAATTTGAGTTTTGGAGGAATGCTCTAGAATGTAAAGGTTTTCATCTTAGCAGATCAAACATTGAATATATGGAGTGCACATTTAGTCAAGAAAGAAATACTTATATTGGAGATGTGACAATTGGTGATCAAATTGTTAAGAAGAGTGAGCGCTTTAGATACCTTGGATTAATCATACAAAATGATGGTGAAATAGATAATGACGTTATTAGCAGGATTCAAGCAGGATGGGTAAAATGGAAAAATGCTTCTGGTGTATTGTGCAATAGAAAAATTTCATCCAGAATCAAGGGTAAATTTTATAAAATTGAAGTAAGACCAGCGATGATATATGGTGCTGAATGCTGGCCTGCAAAGAAGAAACATACAAATAAAATAAATACTGTAGAAATGAGGATGATAAGATAGATGTGTGGATATAAATGAAAGGTTAGAATGAGAAATGAGTATATCCGAAAGAAAGCTGGTGTTGCACCAATTGAGGATAAACTTAGAGAAAGTCGGCTTAGATGGTTTGGACATCTAAATCGTAGGCCGATTGAAGCTCCAGTTAGAAAAATTGAGTTATTAGATTTTGATCATGTACAAAGAGGAAGAGAGAGACCAAAGAAGACATGACAAAAAACTGCAAGGAGTGATCTTAATTACTTAGACTTAGATAAGAATTTGGTAACTGATAGAGCGCAATGGAAACAAAGAATTCATATAGCCGACCCCACCTACTGGGATTAAGGCTTGGTTGTTGTTGTTGTTGTTGTTGTTGTTGTTGTTGTCTCCTCTTTATTTTGAATTGCCATCAATGTAAGGTGGGTCACGTCTTACTTTGTCCACGTTGGAGGAGGATGAAAATGTAGAGGAAAAATCATATCATGTGGCCTTCAAGCTCTTTTTTTTTTTTTTTTTTTTTTCTTTTTTTCTTCCTTCTGGATCAACTTTGGACATTCATCTTTGACATGCTCTGCATTATTATATTTAAAGCAAGTAATTGAATTTTTATAGTTAACATCTCTCCTAAATGGTTGGGTGGCTTTTGTAAATTTATTATCTATTAATCTCTTTCTCACAATTCAACATCTTTCTAATCACGTGGGCTACTATGCTACCCTTAATATCACTCTCACTGTCATCATCATCTCCTCTAGATGATTAACTTTGAGCAAATTAGAACTATATCTTTCTTAAACTTTTCTTCTCCAGATTTACTTTTGTGTAACTCCAAATGCCTAAATAATTCATCTGCTTATAGATGTTTAAATTTTGTGATACTCTTATAGCTTAAATCTTTCCAACCAATAGGGAAGTCCTAGGGAAAGGTTCTACTACTTTGGTAATTATGTCTCTATTTTCTAACTTCTCACATAGCCCAATTCAGTATGATATATTTCTTTAAATATAGCATGCATTTGGGTCAGCTATGATATATTTCTTTAAATATAGCATGCATTTGGGTCATTCTGTCATCATCATTTACTCTAAAATTGTCAAATTGATTTCTCAATATTTCTCTTTTGGCTTTTTCAACTTCGAATGAGCCTCCATGCAAGTCAACCAATGTATCCCACATCACTTTGGCCAAATTTTGTGGTGCTAGTTTATTCACCTTTTAGTGGGAAAGGCACACAATAGAGTAGTAGTGTTCCTAGCATTGGCCATAATTTTTTTTTCATCTACTTTGCTTCATTCTTCCTCGTCTAAGATACCTCCATTTTTACTTTTAGGGAATTGAAATCCTTTCTTAAAATTTACCATCATATCAAAATTAGTTTGAATGAAATTTATCATTTTCATCTTCCAATATGGAAATCTAAACCATCAAACAAGGATGACCTATGGGTGGATTGACCTTCATAGTCTCTAGACTCTGATAGCTTACTATCAGGTTGTTAAACCTAATAATGGAGACCTAGGTTTTGATATCAAATGTAGGTTTTAGGTATGAGTCTAGGGGTGGTGAATAGACCCTAATTAAAAATTTAATTACTTTAATATATAATACACTTAAATCAACTTAAGATTAAGTTAGCAATAAAACGAATTATAAATATAAGTGAAAGTAATAATAAAATGAATTATAATTATAAGTGAAAGTAATAATAAAATGTGCAAGAATATAAATATTAATCACATGTACAAGGAACACATGGATTTAATGAGATTTGATATTTTTATGTTATATACGTCTTTGACCTAACGACAGACTTCAAACTATCCACCAACAACACTCCTTTACGGGAATATGAAGGAAAGCCGATATAATCGTCCTTTACATTTATAGGCTGTCCTTTACATTTATAGGCCCTTTTCTTCATTTAAAGGAACAACTAACACATCCCCTATCACAGAAGGGGCCCTCTTCACACTTAGTATGGAGGATCCGCAAAGCACTTCTTCTAATCACTCAATTAAATGTCTCTTCGTATTAATCATGTGAGGAAAATAATAGAAACCCAAAACCTAATAGAAAGATATAACATAAGTACATATAAACTAACCTCTCTCCTTATTAGGATTGCACCTTGAAAAGCTTGGAGAGAGTGGATCACAAATATGACCATTTGCAAGCTTGTTCACTTCTTAATTTCCCACTAATCACCTTTTCATTAGCTTTTAATCTCTCACATCAAATTAGTTCTTAGCTAATGAAGTTCAAATAATACTCACGAAGATCAACCTATCCCAAAACGTTTTATCCGGTTATACATAAAATATCTTAAATGGCTAGTAAAAGCTATCGCGAGGCTGCCTTTTGATCAATTAAACAAATAGCAATTAGATCCTTAACAGTCATATTTCAGACTGCTTTGATCGGTTAACTAATTGATCAAATGTATCAATAAAAAAGCTTGATCTATCGAAAATAATTGACCTGCAAACACATGTATTAATTTTTTCACTCAATCCAACTCTATTTAAATATGTTTTAACCAACTTATAATGATGTTCTAAGTGCTCAAATTATACTTTAAACTATCCTAGCACTACAAGAACTATCTTACAACAATTCTTCTAAAATAAAAATAATAAACAATAAGCTTGATCTTCAAATAAGCTCTTCTTGTTCTCCAAAGCCTGTTCATCAATCTTGATTACTCCAATAGTTAACTTCAAGCTTGATTTTACTACCAAGTTTTCTTTACTTTAACCATTGTGTGGAGTATTAAGTTAGCAATAAATTATCAAGCTACAAACATTAAACTTAATAGATCACTAGTTACTAACTTAAACATTATGACAAACATGAATGATTATATAATGATCACAATGGTGGAACTAGCAAAAGGTTCATTTGATGAGAAGTACAGGGGTTTCTAAGAAGTATTTTAAGGTTATTGAAGATGATTGAGGAAAGCCAGTAATTGACCATAAATTTGCAGTTATGGTAGGCCTACATTAAGGAACAAGTCTAAAACTTATTTATAGATGTGCTTACATTAGATATTTTGAAAGAAAAAAGATCCTTGGTGTAGGTTATTCGTTGATGTAGTTTTATGGGTCATACTCAATAAGAAGTTCATGATAGGTAAGAACAATTGAGGAGAGCATTAGAAGATAGTGGTCGTAAAATTAGCAGAACAAAACTTAAGCTATGAGTGGTAGTTTAGTTTAGCAGAAATTAATAATTTTTACCAACCAAAAATATTCGATGAAGTAATTCCTAGATGCCATAGTGTTAGGCATCTTGCTTTTATTATTCAGAGGAAATGAATGAGGTTATCATGAATTGGATTAAATCTTGATATTCAAATAGAGTTCCTTTAGAGGGGGACAAAAAGAATGATGCATATTTAAAGGAAAGTTTCATAAAATAGCCATTAGGTCCACTTTATATTATAGATCTGATCGAGCAATAAAGAAATCATCAACATCAAAACTTAATATTTTTGAAATGAGAATATTAAGATGGATGTATGTTATGTCTAGAACAGTTTAAGTGAAAACAAAATAGTTTGGAGAATGTTAGATAACATTTATTGAAGATAACGTGTTAGAGTATAAATTTAAGTTATATGTACAATGTAGAGAAGAAGAACCCTTAAAACAGGTTGATACAACTTGGCTAAAGGAATTGGAACGAAAAAGGGCTAGCCAAAAGTGACTTGGTTAGATACATAGTTAATTAATTATTGAAATAGAATTCATAAATATCTTATAAAAAAAAAGGATTCATAAATCTGACCCCAACCTTTTGGGATAAGTGTTGATGATGATGATGATGATGATGATGATGATGATGATGTGTTCTCTATTTGTTTAGTGCCCAAATGGCTATTATCCTTGGCATATCTTACTATAGTCAAATTGTTTTAAAAGTAAGTTAATCATAAATCTAGGATACTCTAGTTTGTCGGTTGATTAAGTTTGCTTGAGCGTAATTTTTTTTATTTGTTTTTTTTTTCTGTAAAATGGAAACTGCTGATAGTTCTGTTTGATGTGCTCTGGAATTGATTGGAAATTATAAAGTACTCATTCTAATACTGTTGAAGATGCATGACTTTTTATTGAAAGAGTGGAAGTTGGTGGTTTTGGTTTTGGCAAATTTATTGGATGTCAACAACAAAAACGAATCTCTCATAACTTATGTTTCTTTATAAAGCTTTCTACTGAATTGTGATGATTAGCAATATACTATCAGAGTGAATTGTATAAGAAACTATGGTATGCCTTTTTTAACTTTATGTTACTTTTTGGAATTATTTTGACTGAAATAAGAGCAATAATATTGTTTTAATTGTAGATAAACTTCTCTTTGTAATTGTATTTTTTCAATCTGTTTTCTTGGTTCTCTCTCCTCCATGTGCGACTCTGTGCCTTTTTTTAGTGGTTAAAATGAGTTGCAATATTACCAACAGATTGTTTTTTTAATTGTACGGCAAATTACTTCATTGCTACTTTTTCCAGGCCCAAGCTATGGCTGATCCGTTTGCTTATGAAGCTTATATTGAGAAGCGGAAACAAGAAAAGATGGAGGCTGAGCAAGCTTCTCGCATTACGGTTGTTCGACACTTTGGGAATGCTATATTGCTGTTTATTTATTGAGTTAAAATTAATTTGTAGTATTGTTTTCTGCAGATCAAAAGAAAATTACCCAAAGTAAACCGTCTTCTTGCTGCTAAACTACTTGAAAATCAAAAAGAGGAAGGAGTGCCAAATGCTGATGAACAAAATGGGAAAAATAAAGCTTCAAAGAAATATAAAGGTTTAACGAGTGAGATTTTGAATGATGAACGTTTTGCTGCAATGTTTGAGAATAAGGTATCATCTTTATTTAAGTCTTAAATAGTTTTCCTATCTGTATATTCTCCTTTTGCTTTTGGTATTTTTTGACTTTGGCCTAATGGTGTTTCCCATAAGTGCTAAATCATGTTTTCTAAAAGACTGAAAATTCACGTCGTAATTACTTGAGATATTTTGTTCATAAACAATTTCATTTATTTTTGTCTTGTTTGATCTGTAAAGTTATCGTTGTTAACACAAGAAAATGTTAATTTATGTGTATTTATTTTGGATGTTTATTTATCCATTATAACAGGTTTCATGCAGATTGTATTCAGCAATTTGAGGCTTTGATTTGCATTATGTTTTTCATGTACTGCTATTTGTATTCAATTTATTTTACTTTGCAAGCTGCTTATACTAGTACTTTCTTGAAGCCTTGGCTTCAAGTTGTTGCATTAGCGGAGTGTCATATCATATTTATGTAAATCTTGGAGTTTGGTCGAAATGTTCAATGGTGGTGTCATAAAGTCGTCTGCTTATTCGCTCTTAGTCAAGGTTATCGAAATTGAATTCAGAAGATTGTGATTCATTTGCTACCAGTCTGATCAAAAAATTAGAGCTCTGTTCAATTTGGTTAGGTCCGTTGCTACTGGCTCAAAAGGCCCATCTGGTATGCGTGGAGTTAGGAAGATTGAGGGATGGAACTTGGTTGGAGTTGGGAATCTGGACGAGATTTTGCTTGCCAAGAGAGACAGAAGGAATGCCAACTTGTTAACCTTTCTTTTAGTATTCTGTCTATGAGTGCGTTCTTCAAGTATCAGAGGGCTGGCTTCCAATGAGAACAGGTTGGAAAGTAGATGAATCTGGTGATGTCACTAATCCTTTGTCCTTTAATTGCAGCTTATATAGAAATCTGGCTTCATATGGTTGCTGTTTACAGTTTTTAGTGCTGATGAGGCCAGCCCTTAACATAGGCTTAGAGTTAGAGATTATTATTTTTGCATCCATTAAGTTTCCTTTATGGAGGCTATTTATGCGCATTATATTTGTTTTTATATAAAAGTTGCTTTGACATGACTATTAGATACAAAATTTGTTGATTGCATTTGTACGATGAACATAAATTGCAGTACCTTTACAAGGATTTGGAGTAGTCCTATAAAATGTAAACTGGTGGTTATGGAATTTGATTTAGAACCTCTATAATTGTGAACCTTGTTAAATTTACTAGTTTTTATTTTGTTGGAACAATTCTGTAATCTTGTATCTTCTCCTTATTGTACCATGTTTAAGTATCTCATAGAGGGTGAACTTTTGATCGAAAGAATCTAGTCTTCTAATATCAGTAATATCTCCCCATTCTCTATCTTCTATCCAAAGAATCTAGTCTTCTAATATGAGTAATATCTACCCATTCTCTATCTTCTATCCAAAGAATCTAGTCTTGTAATATTAGTAATATCTCCCCATTCTCTATCTTCTATCCAATGAAGCTAGTGTTTTCTGTAGTTCTTGGTGTATTTGGGATGACGGTGTTGCCTTCTTGTATGGAGGCTATTTTGAAGCTATTTATATTAAACAACTTCTAGGCTATGCTGCCTATAGAGAGAATAAATTATGTGAGCTTGGAAAGGTCATTTATGTTGTAAAATGGGGTCCTCAAGCTTTGTTTCACAAATTCTTAAGGTGGCAAGTGATGTTGGATTTTTGAGCAGTATTGCAGATTATTCTCTGTGAGACATCCTTTTGGTTTAGTTATTGTTGTTGTGCACGTGGATGATGTACTCTCCACTGGAAGTGATTGAAAAGGGTTGATTGAAGTAAAAAAACACATTTAAAGTTTGTTTCTAAAATGATGTCTGAAATATTTCTTGGGGTTGAAATTACTCATAATAAAATTGATGTTGCTCTCTCGCACACATCTTGTCTATCTGCAATTGATACTGTCATGTTTGATATTTTTGATATTTGCATGTGTCAACTTGAACATTGCATATTTATTTTTAAAATCATTATTTATTTCTTTTGATCATAATTTATTTACATATAGCAATAACCAAGCCTTTATCCTAGGTGAGATTAGTTACATGAATCTTTTATTTTTATTGCATTCTATCAATTAGCAAATCATCATTTAGCTCTAAGTGTGCATGGTCATTCCTTATAGTTTTTTGTCATATTTTTTTTATCATCTTCCGCTTTTTATATGTGCAAGATTCAATAACTGAACATTTTGGTCTGGAGCTTTAATCGGCCTACAATTTATTTGTCCAAACAATCTAAGTCCTCTTTGAGCTTATCCTTAATTGATGCTACTCAACTTTCTTTTGCATATGCTTATTCCTTATTTTATCATTTGTATATATCTACTCATCCATGTTAGCATTTTCATTTTTGTAACTTATTTTATTTCTATGTTTTCTTTTTGTAGGTCAGCATTCAGCATCATATATCACTGTTGATCTTACTACTGTTCTATAAAATTTACTTTTAAATCTGAATTGTATTTTTCTGTTACACAACATACCAGAAAATTTCTCCATCTTAACTATCCTGCTTAGATCCTACTAATGCATTATCTATTTCGCCATCATGTTATATAATTGATTTAAGGTATCTAAAGCGCTTACCCTTTGATCACCAATTATCATATCATCAACATAAGTGCTTTTTTCTTGATTAGATGCGCACTCCATATATTCATTTTTTGATCTGCTAAGATGAAAGCTTTTAGACTCTAAAGTGTTTTTTCATAACTTGAGTTTCGCCTTAGCCTCATCTTTAGTCTTATCAATAAAGAGAATATTATCTGCAAAAAGCAAACACAA
The DNA here is from genome assembly GCA_002786265.1 of Apostasia shenzhenica. Lineage (NCBI taxonomy): Eukaryota > Viridiplantae > Streptophyta > Magnoliopsida > Asparagales > Orchidaceae > Apostasia > Apostasia shenzhenica. The sequence continues at coordinate 897,186 of KZ451951.1, forward strand.
AGGCACCTCATTTTGAATGTGTCCAATCAGAACCTTTATAACCAATATAAAAAGATACAGACTTAAAGTTGAGCCTTTGTGTAATTTGATTGTAATAGAAAAATCTTTAGTTAAGGTATTACTTGTGTTCGAACACAAGTGATAGCTCTTTTATACATATTTTTAATATTTTGATTATAAGCAGTGCAAATGTTTTTCTTTTCTAAGACTTTCCAAAGCATTTTCTTTGGGCCTTTTTCTAAATCAATAGATACCAAATGCAAATCTTCCTTTGTCTGCCTGAAATTTTTTATTAAATTTTTCAACAAATGAATAACTTTCAAGTAGATCTACTTGGTATAAAACCAAATTGATTCTGTGATACTCTAGTATCACGGCGTAATTTATGCTCTCATTCTCTATCAAAGTTTTAAAATATGATTCATTAATGTAATTTTTGTATATATGTCTTTTTTCTTCTTTAGTGTTCTTCTTATACAGATCATCAAAAATTACGTTCTTTGCATTATGAATTGTTTTCTTGAGCTCTTATCGAGCCACTTTATATTTCTCTCAATTTTCTTTATTCTTCTATTTAAATCAATCTTTATAGCAAATTTTTTTCTCATTAATCTTTTCTTATACTTTTTTTTACCACCAAGCATCTTTATTATTTAAAGCATCTTGTTTGGATTCTCCCAACATATCCTTCGCTATCATGTAAATGCAGTTAGCAGCTGTCAACCACATAAGACATGTTTTCTCCTTGATATCCTGTTGCCGAAGTTCTAAAACCTTTTTTCTTAAAAATATAGCTATTATTATTCTTTAAATTTTACCATCAAGTCCCAAGGCAATGTTTCGGCTTAGTTTTCTTTCTCCAACTCTGTATTTTGAAATCTAAGATCATTAATTTATGTTGGATCGTCAAATATTTATTTGAAATGACTTTATAATCTTTATAATCTTTATAATCTAAGTGATATCATTTTCTTAGAAGAAGATAATTAATTTGCATTTTTGAAGGCATATTCTTATAAGTGATAATATGTTTATTTTTTTCTTGAATAATATATTAGCAATCATAAAATCATAAGCTAAAAGAAACTTTAAAATGGTGTTACCCTCATTAGTCTTCCCAAATTCATGCTCACCATGGATGCTGTTAAATTTTCTCAGCAATGCTTTCAACATGTCTGTTTAGATTTCCTCTAATAAATATTCTTTCTTCTTTAAGTATCCCTTTAATATTAACTCTTCTAAATTATTTCAAAAATTTTCATTTATACTTGCATTCGAACCTACTTGAGGGGCATGCATACTTATAATGTTAATAGTCATTTCATTGATTATCTATCTCAATTTTTTTTATTGTCGATTACATGGTCTTTCAAATTATTGTCCAGAATTATATCTACTCCATTATTAGTTTTGTTCTTTTGCAAAGTACTAAACTTTGAAACTTAAGATATTAATTTTTTTGGTTCTCTCCAACTTGTGTTATTTCTTGAAGGCATAAATTATTAATTTTTCTATAAATCATAATATCTAGTAATTCTATTAACTTATTTGTTATGGCGCTTATATTCTAAGTTTCTAGTCTAATTCTAGTGACTTATGTTCTTATATCTTGGACTAACTTATTTACGTGCATCAGTCTGTGATGTGAGAACCCTAACTTATTTATCACTATACCCGGGCACCAATATAGTAGCCTTTGCACATTCATAATTTATTTCAATATCCTAAATTATTTTAACACTAAAAACTAAATCCTAAACCCTAAAGCTTTAGTTTTTGTATATTAGCCGCATAAACTATATTAAACTCAACTGAGTAAGATGAAAATCTCCATTATAGACTTGCAAACCATACACAATAGGATAAGATTAATGAAAATATATCAGTAATTTATTTCATAATTTTTTTAAAAAATATAATGTGAAATATATAATTTTGTTAAATTTTAGTATTCTTCACAATTATCCCAAATATAATATGGAGTAGTTTTTTTGTTACAAAAGTCTTTCACTGCAGAATTAGTTACATTTATTTATTTATTTTGCAGGACTTTGAGGTTGATGAGCTATCGTCTGAATATCTTTCCCTTCATCCTCAATCTGCTAAGAAGAATCCTTCTCAGATTGAGGAATATTTTGACCCAGTAATGGAGGATGAGAATACTAGCCATTCTGATGCTTCGGTAGCCTCACATTCATCGGAAGAGGGGTCTGTTGAGGATAGCCAGCATAAGAGAGTTCGAAAACGAGTCAGGTATAAAAAAATCTATTAGCTCTGTTATTTTTCTTTGATGTTATAACTGAGAAGTTGCTGAGCCAACATCATGTGCCATGCATTTGATTTGATTGTTTCTTCCATGTGCTTGGATGAATGTGCATATTTGATGCTGTATCTTGCACTGTTATCATGGTATTATTTTCATAGTAAGGTCTAGTGGTGGATGTTCTCTTATAATGTGTTTGTAGGCAGAGATGTCTGACATTTTTTGATGGTTTCCACTATCAACTATTGGGATGGACATGTATATTTTAGTTCCCAAGAGTTGATCTATCCTCGAAGCTTCTACTTTTGATATACTACAACAAAAACAACCACCAAGCCTTTATCGCACTAGGTGGGGATGAATTTTTTATTTCCATTGCACTCCATCAGTTAACAAATCCTCATTTAGCTCTAAGTGTATAAGATCATTTATTTTAGTTTCTTTCCGTATCATTTTTTATCTCCTTTTTCTTTTTTTTATATGGGCATAGTCCAATAAGCTAATTTTCTGTACTGGAGCTTCAATCAGCATACGATTTATATGTCTAAACCATCTAAGTTAATTATCTTTGAGCTTATCTTCAATTGATGCTATTTCTCATGAATATACTTATTTTTTGTTCTATCATTTCGTTTATAACCATGTAGCATCCTTATTTCTACGTGATATAGTGAATATAAAAACATGCTTTACTTTCATAGAATTTTCATGTACCCCTTCTGTGGGTTTATATTTTTGCTAGCTTGTAATTTGCTATGATCTAACTTTAGGAAGAGTTTGGTCATTATATTGTGGCCTGTTTATGCCATATACTCCTTATCATTGCATTGTTCTGTTAGATCTCACAGTTTTTTCTTGCGTAGTTTTGTTGCGGTTGATCTTATGATACAGTTCTCTTTTATGGTTTGGTCATCAGTAAACTTCATACAACATTACTCTATTTGAAACCCTTGATTGTTTTACTTCACGAACCATTAGTTGAACATGCATATAACTGATCATAAAAGGGACCATCATATCTACTCCCTGGGGGAAGTGTCTTTGTTTGCCATTTGCCCTATCTTTCATCTTTATTGCCTTGCAGATTTTACGAAGTGAAGGATGAGCGCCATGCAGAAGCATTTTGGAGTGGAGTTCCTCTTGCAGAAGAGGATGCCCTGCCTCTGGGTGACAGGGTTACCATGCGTGAGAATGGACGCGGCGCTTTGAGTGATGTGAAAGCAGGCCCTGGTGGGTCGCGCGAGATTTCATTCATATCTCGAAGTTCGAAGAAGCGAGAGGAGGAGGAATTTCGAGAGGGGAAGAGAAGGGGCATCAAGCCATTGGGGTTGAAACCAGGTAAAGCAGAGTTCTATGGCAGAAAAAGGCTTGATGGCCATTCTCAGCGCAAGAGGCGTTGAAAATGGAGGGGCTCTCCTGTTTTGCTGTCAGTTCTTTTTATTCGTAAATATTGTGAGGAACCATCAGCAACTCCAAATGGGCAATATCCCAATCTTGAGTTGCTCACTGTGCTATAGATTTTGGTTTTTGTCTCTAATAATTTAATGTGGGGGGTTAGGTGACACCAAATGTTCCTTTTTTTTTTTTTTCGCATTGAGAATCTTGTATACAATTTGTTTTTGGAGCGAAAAATTTGAATTAGACTAATAACATTCGTATGCACTTTAGATTTAGGGGTGATGTATAGATGTTCCGTATTTGAAATTAAACGAGTAATAAAGGCAATTTTAAGGTGATGGTTTGTCCTTTGTACCTTTGAAAAACATCCTAATCTTCAAAATCCTTGATTTCGAAGAGCCGCTTTGTATTGGGATGGTAATATTTACTCGAGTTTTTCTTGATTTACTCCTATTGGAATGGGCATGAAGTTGTAGAGTTGTACCTATTATAATTTGTGACCCGTCATGAAATGGGTTTAATTCGGATATAACATAATTATTTTTCCCTTGATTCATGACCTATCAAATAAAACTATAAAATTATAATGTTAAAAAGATTTAAATATATATTATCTACTATTATAATAACTTAATAAGTATTATTGCTTTACCCTAGCATCTGTCCCTCTGCATCTGTCTTCTTTTCAGAATAGGTTCCCCTGGTAGTTTCCTGTTTGTTTAAGGAATGTCCTCAAGGTATTCTCGAGCTCTCGTGATGGTGTGTATATCACGAAGAGCTCGACCGATTTGTTAAACTCGAGGTTTTTGTGTTAACTTGTCGGCTGAGGCTTTGGTATTTCAGGTTATCACCGGCTACTCTCTCTTACGGTTGAGGTGGGTCTTCGCAAAAAAGATCTTATAGAAAATTTTGAATGTCCTCGGATTATCTAAGGTAATAATTCATAGAAGATTATTGTCTTCGTTGTTGAGGCAAATCCTTTAATATGTGTGGGTAGTAGTATATTTTAGAGTTTGTTTTAATGAAATGAGATTAGAATGGAATTATCTTTTCAAAAAGAATAAAATGATAATTTTTTTTGTTTATTTGGATGAAATAGAATATAGAATATAAAATAAATGAAAAAAAAATATTTGTGAATATAATTCAATGATATTTTATGTTATTTATTATTATTAAATTTAATTTTATACAAATAATTAGTTGAATAAAACTTATTTATATATAATATATATGATATTTCATTTTTGCCGAAACACTCACTTTTTCGTATAAAATTTCTTAAAATCTAGACCTGAGTCAAAAATCTAAAATTATAACATCAATTATATACACTAAAATTACCAAAAATCGAAACTACTAAAATTCTCAAGATCGTTGAAATTGATCTTCCAATTTGTTCCAAAACCCAAACCAAAGCTGAGTTTAAAAAAAAAAAAAAAAAAAAAATGCAATCACATGCTGCCAGATATGATAGCCTGGCAATTCTAATAAAAAATCTGCTTCCTTTGGTATTTACTCCCCTTTCATTATCACTACTCTGTATTTTTTCTTGTTATATATATATATTTTTTGAAATATTCTTGTTTTATATTTTTGGATTTTTGTTTAAATTTTTCTTTTTCAAAATTAAATAGTAAATTTATATAATGAGAAACTTCTTTCTACAAAAGTGGTTATTGTTAAGATGAAGACTATGAAAGCAAAGTTTTAATGAACTTCAAAAAAAGTTCAAATCAAGGAGCTTCTTTTTCCTAGAAATTTTTATTCAAAATAATAAATTATAAAGAAATTTACATACATATTTCTTAATCATATTACGAGAACATTTAGTTCATTATTATCTCGACATTATATTATATAATATACATATCATAATATTTAAATATTATCTTTTAATTAATAATTTTATAATTTTATAGAAAGTTATTTATAAATATTATTATAAAAAAATAAGTCATTTTTTTATTATTAATTTTTTTAAAAATTATCATTATATCTCTCCCACTCTCTCTCAGGTTTTAAGAGAGGAAGAGGATTATAATGATAATTTTATTTATTTTTAATAATAATATATAAAAAAATAAAAGAAATTTTATTTGATAATTTATTAAAACTTAGGGATTCGATGTTATAATTTTAAAAATTTAGATTTATATGTTATTAAGCTTTAAACTCAGAGACTTGGGTGTAATTTACCCTGAATTAAAGTTCCCGGTAGCCCAAGTTCTTCCTCTTCATGGCCGTGCCGGTTTTGTTTGTTGCTTCATCTTTCTTGCTCGCCTTCCATATATTAATAGGTAACCCTCGAGTCGACCATGAATCTCCTTCACTATCACTCGCTGGGCCATCCCCGTTGCTGCATAGTAGGAGGAGAAGAAGAAGAGTGAGGGGATGAGCGGCGCAGGGAAGGTTGTGTGCGTCACAGGGGCTTCCGGCTACATCGCCTCGTGGCTCGTCAAGTTTCTCCTCCAGCGCGGCTACACCGTCAAAGCCTCCGTCAGAGATCCCGGTAATCCCTTCCCTCTCTTTTCGGTAAAGGTTTGCCGGGATAAGTATAAAGACGCAGAACTACTGTTACATTTTGAAATCTTTTTGGGTGTTGGAGAGATCAAATCGGGTTAAACGATCTCACAATGGTTAACATCAAAACAAGAATTGCCCCCAAACACTGTGTTAAATATCTGATTACCAACTGACCTAAAAGCTTAAGCTTGTAGGTTATGGCTCTGGAATAAGTCTATATTCTAACACACTGCACTCTAGATGCACGGGATGTTTAGAGGAAAGTAAGCTACATTACTATGGTCTTTGCTATTATGGAAACAGTAAAGTTTTGCCATTTTTGCTGTTAGAAAACATAGAGATAAACATCATATACTCGATTTAGAGTTAGACAAATGTACTAAAGGCTGATGCTCTTTTCTTGTGTATTGCACTCAGCCCGTCGAGCCTTTTTATAATAGGATTTACAATTACATGCGATTACAAAAGATGGAAAGCTTTTAATATCAAATATTTA
>KZ451951.1:907303-1000375 GCA_002786265.1 Apostasia shenzhenica
AATAATTTTATAATTTTATAGAAAGTTATTTATAAATATTATTATAAAAAAATAAGTCATTTTTTTATTATTAATTTTTTTAAAAATTATCATTATATCTCTCCCACTCTCTCTCAGGTTTTAAGAGAGGAAGAGGATTATAATGATAATTTTATTTATTTTTAATAATAATATATAAAAAAATAAAAGAAATTTTATTTGATAATTTATTAAAACTTAGGGATTCGATGTTATAATTTTAAAAATTTAGATTTATATGTTATTAAGCTTTAAACTCAGAGACTTGGGTGTAATTTACCCTGAATTAAAGTTCCCGGTAGCCCAAGTTCTTCCTCTTCATGGCCGTGCCGGTTTTGTTTGTTGCTTCATCTTTCTTGCTCGCCTTCCATATATTAATAGGTAACCCTCGAGTCGACCATGAATCTCCTTCACTATCACTCGCTGGGCCATCCCCGTTGCTGCATAGTAGGAGGAGAAGAAGAAGAGTGAGGGGATGAGCGGCGCAGGGAAGGTTGTGTGCGTCACAGGGGCTTCCGGCTACATCGCCTCGTGGCTCGTCAAGTTTCTCCTCCAGCGCGGCTACACCGTCAAAGCCTCCGTCAGAGATCCCGGTAATCCCTTCCCTCTCTTTTCGGTAAAGGTTTGCCGGGATAAGTATAAAGACGCAGAACTACTGTTACATTTTGAAATCTTTTTGGGTGTTGGAGAGATCAAATCGGGTTAAACGATCTCACAATGGTTAACATCAAAACAAGAATTGCCCCCAAACACTGTGTTAAATATCTGATTACCAACTGACCTAAAAGCTTAAGCTTGTAGGTTATGGCTCTGGAATAAGTCTATATTCTAACACACTGCACTCTAGATGCACGGGATGTTTAGAGGAAAGTAAGCTACATTACTATGGTCTTTGCTATTATGGAAACAGTAAAGTTTTGCCATTTTTGCTGTTAGAAAACATAGAGATAAACATCATATACTCGATTTAGAGTTAGACAAATGTACTAAAGGCTGATGCTCTTTTCTTGTGTATTGCACTCAGCCCGTCGAGCCTTTTTATAATAGGATTTACAATTACATGCGATTACAAAAGATGGAAAGCTTTTAATATCAAATATTTACAACAATTAAATTTGATTTGGTTGCTTTCCTGAAATGCTGATTGTGCCTTAATTGCTGAGAATTTGAATGCTAAGAATCTCCTGAAATAATTGAATTCTTATTTTTGCCTTTTTGATGCGTTCATCAATGTGATTTAAGATTCTTCCTTAATATTTGCAAATGACAGTACCTTCCAAAACTCAAAGCTAAAATAGCAATAAAAATGAACATACAGTAAGTGCCGAAAAAAACAAATTAAGCCACCAAATTAGGGCATGTAACAAGAAGTTAAAACCTAATTAATAGAAAAACACGAAAGTTAGAGCAGAATGTAGATCTGAATTTTTATAATTTTTTCTTTGAGAAGCCACCCTCTTGGCGTAAATGATGCACAGTCAAGATCTTTGATCATTCCAATACTTAGCAGAAGCAGAGGAGGTTCTATAACTCAAATTCTCTGAAAATGGAGATCCATCGAGGAAGCTCTTCTAATAACACAACCTATTATAAATATTGTTTGCTTTATTCAGTGGACCTCATGGTTTTAAAATGTGTCTATGAGACTGAAGAAGTTGAAGACAAGTTATCATATATGCTCAACATCTTTCTCGTGCATTGCAAATGTGGTATTTGCCTAAGTTTTACTTATAGTCCCCTTTTGAGACATAGGATCATCTCAAATCCCACCATCTCCCATGAGGCCTATGGAGTGGCTCTGACATATGTAATGGCTCAGCTCAATGTAGATATTATTTGTTTCAGCCAAATGGGCTTTATGATTTTAACACGCATCTACGAGGCCTAATATAAGTTAATATATATAGCCAGTATCTTTCCTGTGCTTTGTAGATGCGGGATTTGCCTAAGAGTTGTTATATACATCCCCCTTTTTTGGACTCAAACGTCCTTCCTAAGGTTTGTTCCATCATTGCCTAAGAGGTTATGCAGAGTGACCTTGATACTATATGTAATAGCTTGCCTCTGCAGATAGTGTTCGCTTTGCCCGTAGACTACATGGTTTTGAAACACGTCAACAAGGGTTAAAGCAGGCTAACATATAAATATATATTTGACATCTCTTCCATATTTTGCCGATAATTGGGGTTTTAAGCATAACCCAATTAAATTTTTATTCACACTTATGTTTTTTTGTTACAAGTTTAAAATCTTACTATTTTATGGGAATTTGGATCTAAACTTGAACAAAATAGCCTCATACAATGCTGTTCTTATTTTTTTCTTGTTCTTACAAGTTTTCTAGTTGAAATCTCATTTAAATCCTTATTAAGTCTTGTACATGATACTGGAAAGTGTTCAATCATTATAGCGACTAAAGTAGAAATAGCCCATCAAGTTTGTCTAATTGGTTGTCTTCACGATTCCATCTCAGCATCAAGAGAAATGAAATTTCAATATTTCAAAGAAAGTAAGTGTTAGCAGGGTTATTGCTAGTGGTTCAGATGGATAAAATCATTGTTGAGATGAACGCTTATTCTGCTTAGGCTGAAGATGAAACAATAAGCATGTATTGTGTGTTTTAATGAGCAATGATCAACATGTTAAAGATGCCTCTATATATGTTGCATTTTGCCTAACAATAGAAACAGTTACTGGTAAGGAAATTGTTTCACTGAAGTGAATTGTGGTGTTGCATGTGGAACTTTACTGATAAATATCAAGTATGCTGCAAATGTTTTGTTTTCTACTTAGATGATGGAGACCTTTGAATTTTTAGGATTATGGTGATTATCATCAATTTTTAAGAATTTTCGAACTTGTCCTCTAGATAACAATTCAACTTTGCCTCATTGTAATAATTAGATGTTCAGTTTGACAATCTTATTTCTTATTTGCTCCCATAAATGCTTCTTGTGCTTTAGATGATCCCACGAAAACGGAACATTTGAGAGCACTTGATGGAGCCAGTGAGCAGCTTCATTTATTCAAAGCGAATTTGTTGGAGGAGGGTTCCTTTGATTCTATAATTGATGGGTGTGATGGTGTTTTCCATACTGCATCTCCTTTTTATCATGGGGTTACAGATCCTGAGGTTTGTATTGAGGAATTTGTTTAATAGAGATTCATTTATTTTCTGTCATTAATTAGACTAGACTAACAAATATCTCTCTTTTTAACAGGCATTTTCTAGTAAATAAAACAGTTATTTGCAATACTAAGTAAAAGATAACGAAAATTATGTTGTGAGTGTTTGAATGGTTTATATAACCATCAAAAGGGACCAGCTCTCGAATTAAGAAATTACTATAAATCATTAAAATTAACGTATGGAGATCTTCAAATTGATGATAAAGGTTTCGTGTTGATATTATCTTATTAGGGATAATTTCAAGCTTTTTCAAAGGCTTGTATTGTTGTTATTAGGAATGTAATGCACCTTTGTTTAGGGCTATTAACGAATTGAGTTTGAGCGAGTTCAACTTGAATTTGAACTTTTAAAGTTCAAGTCGATTATCGAGTTGAATTAAGCCTTATTTTTAATTTTATTTTAAGATATTCATATTCAAATAACATATATTATATTTTAAGTTTATTATTTTGATTAAGTTTATGTATAGGGGTTAATTACTACAAGGTCTCTATAGTTAATCCCTAATTATAATTTTAGTTCATAGTTTTTAAAATTTTACTGAAAGGTTCCTAGTTTGAAAACTTCATAACAATAATATTTCTAAAAATTAAAATTATTATATAAAAGGTCTAAATTGATGATTTCCAACAACATGTAAGGAATATTTCGTTATTGAAATTTTGAAATTCCGAATTTACTACTCTTTCTCTTTCCTCTGTTCTCTGTGTGTGTGTGTGTCGCTTGTTCCTCAGTGGGAGCAGGTGGAGGGGGCAGGCTATCCGCCCTTATCCTTTCTCTCTCTCTCTCTCTCTCTCTCTCGCTTTCGTCGGGAGCAGTGGAAGGGGGCGGGTCGTCTGTCCCCCTCCACTTTCTCTGTCTCTCTCTAAGGCGGAGGAGGGCGGCAGGCCGCCCCCCTCCCCTCCTCTCTCTTTATATCGCCTGCTCCCACCGATGAGCATAGGAAGGGAGGCAGGCTGCCCTGTCCCATTCTCTCTCTCTCTTTCAGGTAGAGGAGGGCGGCTGCCTGCCCCTCTCCACACTCTCTCTCTTTTCCTTTCCCTCTCTCTAGAACAAGGTTGGTGAAGCGGCAGGGATGAAACTGAAGTTTAGCGGCGAGGTGACGATTGCTGAAAGAGTAATGAGAGAATTTAGAATGACATAAATTTGAAAATTTGAAGAAGTGTTATGAATAAAATTGAAATTTTGTTAATGTTAACTGCGGAGGACCTTGTTTGTAATATTAAATAAATTGTTGGGACTTTTTAGCAAGATTTTAAAAATTGTGAACCAAAATGTAATTATGGTTAACTATAGGGACCTTTTAATAATTAACCCTTATATACAATGTGTACTTTTATATGTTAATCTTTTCAATATATTCCCTCTAATACACATATTTATACATAAAATTTCTTAAATGCATATTAGAAAAGCAATGTTATAAAAATGCAAATATTGAGCCAATTATGAATTGAATTAATTTTAGGGGTAATTCCACTTAGGCCCCTGAGATTTGTCTAATTTGCCATATAGGTCCACAAATATCAAAATATGTCATCCAGGTCCACAATAATTACTATATAATTCACTAGGAACCTAGTTATTTTTAAAAACTTCTAATCAGGTCCAACATAACATTTTCCTTAAAATACCGTTATTTCATAAAAAAAATAAAATAAAATTAAAATAAATATTTTTTTAATTAACATTTTATCCCTCACGAGGGCGTTCGCGCACGGGTTGCCTGCGCGCAGCCTCGAGGGCCGGCGACTTGCAGTACACTGCCGCCGGCGTCCGCGCATAGGTGGCATCAGTGCACCGCCTCGCGTGCAGGCGTTCGTCGGGCGCAGCACGCGACCTCGCGCTCAGATGCCTTGCATGCGGGCGTCCGCGTGCAGCACCGTGAGCTGTGGCGACAAGTGTGAGGCGGCGTGCTGGCGTCCGCGCGTTGAAGCCCTGCGCGTCAGCGTCCGCGTGTGGGCGGCCATGAGCTCCGGCATCCGACCACGAGCTGCGGCAGCGCGCCTCTGCGAGGCCTCGTGCGCAGGGCGTCACCGCGTTGGCGGAATGCAGGTTGTCCGCGCGCGCAGGAGGCTGCCGCACACGGCCTCCTCGCGCGCAGGCGGTCGCTGCACACGACCTCAATGACATATTTTAAAAATTAATAAATTAAGGAATGATATTTTTGTCATTTTTACAATGTATAACAATTCTTTCACGGAGGGACCGCGATGTCCTATGTAATATTATTTGTAGACTTGAATGACATGTTTTAGATTTGTGGATTTTTGTGTCCAAGTAAGCAAACCTCAGGGGCTTAAATGGAATTACCTCTTAATTTTATTTCGTGCGAGTTGACTTTGAGTTTAGTGAAAATTGAGTCAAGTTCATATTAAGTAAAATGCGAGCGAGCGAGTTTTGAGTTTCAAACATAATTAACAACCCTGCCTCAATTCAGCCAGACCAGAATCAATTGATGTATATAATCATATAGTTTATGTTTTACAAGTACATATCTCCTAGTGTTTATTGCAGCACATTCCCAATATATGAACTAATTTTCCATGCAAATTCATACCAACAGAACATGGAACACAATAAGTTCTATGTTCCTTGCTACGAGAGAAATTGTTAATGGAACTTGAAAATTGTTTGATAATTGCTTGAATTTTAGCTGATTTTTAGATTCCTATTACTCAAAGCTCACTCATTCGAATGAAAATCAATTCATTGACTTGTTTTGTGCATATTTATGCACAAGAATTGGATGAATCATGTATTTGCTTTAAATTGTGGAATGAATTGCGGTACACGCATACATGTACATTGAATAAATAATATTACATATATCTTGTTCAATTTTAATAGTGCATGATATCTGAAGTCATGTATTTTGTTATTTATCCAAACTATCTCCAAATTTGAATCAAAACCAAACAAAGTTTGACTTGAACCGAATTCATCTCATTATCTAAATTTTTTGTTTTATTTGAGATCCATTCCCTCAAAGTCGACTAGATGCCAGCCCTATTACTAGGTTTTATAAATGCATATGTGCTATATAGTTATAGTTATAGATGCTGTTTATTGCACATTTATACTGTGTTGTATCTTCATACATGGATGCTATTCTGACAATTTTGTTTTGGAAGGCTGAGCTTTTAGATCCTGCCGTGAAGGGAACACTCAATGTTTTAAGTTCTTGCTCAAAAGCATCTTCTGTCAAAAGGGTTGTTCTCACCTCATCAATAGCTGCTATCCTATTCAATGGCAAACCACGCAGTCCAGATGTTATAGTTGATGAGACTTGGTTTTCAAATCCAGATCTTTGCAGAAAGGATAAGGTTTGCGAAATCATTGTTATAAGTCTTTTATGTTCATATATGTGGAAGAATGAAAGAGAGATATTGACTTGGAATGAACATGCAAGACTTCAGTTCAATTAATTTCATGCATTGATATGCTGTTAATATTGAATCTTCATGCACAATTAGTTACTGTAATACGCCAATTCCGAGCATTAGTACATCTGATTTCTTAACTGAAATAATGGTGAAGGAGCTTATCATGTCCTTGCATTTAGTAGTCATTAACATATACACTGGCATGCATACATTGTTGTTAATATGTATTTTTTTTATGATGACTGAGATGACTAAATGATATGTGCTCATAAATACAAAGTTTATGTCTGGGCCTCAAAAGTCACTGCTCACTGGTTCTTTTTTTAACTAGAAAAAGAAACTTTTGGTTTTCAATTAATTCTACACATATCTCATGCTCTTGTTTAATGATTTTCATTCATCTTACTCATTTTCGCATATCACTGTACTCTATGTAACATATTTCTTTGTTCAATTTTATATATATACTAGTTTTTAGGCACGTGCATTGCACGTGCTTTAATTTCAAGAAATATTGTCTATAATGCACGTGCTTTAATTTCGAGAAATATTGTCTATAATGCATGTGCTTTAATTTTGAGAAATAAATATATATATATATATATATATATATGCATATGTTTCTTTTCTCTTCTTTGTTTTACTAGTGTCATATATGTGTCTATCAGCTCTGGTATGTACTCTCAAAGACATTGGCTGAGGAGGCTGCTTGGAAATTTGCAAATAACCATGGTATTGATATGGTTGTAATAAACCCATCTATGGTCATTGGCCCCCTTCTTCAGCCAACGCTCAACACTAGTGCAGAAAACATATTGAAATTAATAAATGGTGCGTCAATATTATTTTCTTATTTCTTTGTGATCCCTATGAATTCGACTATTTTCTGAGCATTTTCTATTGGTATTAAATGCACATTGTTTTATCTTTCCAATTATAGATTCTAAGATTCCTTGAACTAAACCTAATATTCAATCAGTTACCTGATCCCAATCCTAGACCAGTGTGAGCTACAGAGCTGGTCTTGTGCAATTCCACCCATAGTGGTCTCACTGTAATTTTGAATTACTCATCATGGTTTATTCTCTTTTTTTGCTTCCCAAGGAGGTAACTTAATTTTGACAGAACGTTGTTAAAATGTGTGTTTACGTGTGTTTTTGAGTCTTTACTTGCATCAATTCCGTAACAGTAGAACTAATTTTAAATGATGAGAATACTTGTAATGTTATGTGGCTCTAAACAATAATTAACATTTTATCTTGTTTTTATTATTTTGAAAGTTGCTACTTCATTGATTCCAAAAAAAAAAAGTTGCTACTTCATTATGGAATTTAAATCTCTTACGTTATCTAAAGAAAAGCTATTGTTATTTCCCCTTTAAGCTCCGTAATAAAATTAGGGTACACTGTGATTACAGGAACTCCTGCATTTCCTAATCTTACATTTGGATGGGTGAACGTTAAGGATGTTGCCGAAGCACATATTCTGGCATATGAAATTCCAGCGGCAAATGGAAGGTACGGTTTGGTGGAAAGTGTTGCTCACTACTCTGAGCTTGTGAAGATCATACATGATATCTATCCCTCCATTCAAGTTCCTCAAAAGTAAGTTACCTATGAGACTTTATCTTGTATCCATGATATTCCCTTTTTTCATCTGAATCAAACAAAAAATCTGAAACTATCTCTGGTTTTTATTATTTGTCCTTTTTTGTTTGCTTTAGTCATTGATGTTGTGATTTTTCGTAGAATTCAAGGTTTTTTTTCTCTCCAAAATCCCCCATTTTCTTATGTCTTTGTGTTTTCGGAGAGCATACATTGTTAAACTCTGACTTGATGGCTTCTAATATGAGATATTAATGTTTAAAATTTACTAATAATGTATCTATTTTGCTAAGCAATTTTGTGGAAAAACCCTCTATTCTCTGTGGCGTCAAGTTCACATGCATCAAATTACCTAGATTTTGATTATGGTTGTGTTTCCTTGTCCAAATTTATTGGGTTAGTGGTCAAAAGTAGAATGAACTGCATCCACAATTATTGTATTAGGGACAGCGTAGCATAACATTTTGTAAATGGCAAGATGAGAAAGGGATATTCGGGGTTGTTTGTCCATGCTTCTCATCGACTTCAAAAGGACATTGTTCGTAAAGTCACTATAAACAGTGAGAGGAAGATAAAAAATGAAGCAGGATGTGATTATTAGACATGACCCCTTCTCATGCTTCCACTTGGGAGAACTTTGCTTTAAAAAAAGCTGAATGGAGAAGGGAATCGAAATAAATGATCCTAAATGGTTTGACACTTAGGCTTATAATTGTATTTTTTATTGATAAAAGTTGATTTCTGTTTAGTTCTGCCATTTGCATTAACAAATATGTTTCTTTCTCTTCTTTATCTATTTTGATTGTTAAGCATAATGTTCTGTTGTGGCAGGGCTGCTGATGATAAACCCTTTATACCAACATACCAATTTTCATCGTTAAAGGCTAAGAGCTTGGGCCTCAATTTCATTCCTCTTCAGGTGAGCCTCAAGGAGACTATTGAAAGCTTAAAGGAGAAGGGAATCGCTAAGCTTTAATTTATGAAAGCACTTGTAATATCTGAAGCCGGTTTCTATGTTTTTGAGATAAATCCTGGTGTGTTTAGACATTGCGCATTTCTAAGAATCTGATGTCAATGATGCAGGATAATATTCGTACTACATGATTTTATGAATGGCATGGAATGGAATGTATGATGGTAATTCTAAATCTAGTTTTGCTTCAAAAGGTGAATTGCAGCCAATTTTTTGAGATTGGTAGAGTTTTTTTATTGGTTCATGTTTTTCGAATAGTTACTGTTAGGGTGAAATACTTGGAAGCTTAAATTGAACCTAATGGACACTCGTTTGCTCAAAAACCTAGGAGGATGGTTAAGGATCAACAGTTGTATATCACACCACAATTTGTTTTAAATCATGTAACATGGGTCAATTATTATGTGCACTTTAACAATCGTTCCCTCACTTGAGAATCCCTTTACATTGGTTCCACTTCTCACCCACTTGCCATTTTTAACTTCTCAAGTACAAGCACACAAGAGTCCACTGAACTATTCCATTGCACAGCGGGTTATTCGATCCTTTTACTTGATTATGGTGGGATCTTACCAAGGCCCTTGGCAATGTAACCCGCATGAACCAATTGATCCGTGTTGAGCTATCATCTCAAATATAACTCTTTAGGACAATACCTTGCGGCCCAAGTTGGGCCCAATATGCAAGTAAATGGACACCCATCAACCTAAATGCCTTAAAAGTTAAGAGTGAATCTTTTGTAATATCTTCTTGAAAGCTCTTGGAGAATTGTGAATTTTCTTTAGTGCAGTTGTAATCTTTTTCCAAATTTAGAATTTTTTTACTTAAATTTTGGTGCCTTAATCTTTTTGTTTTTCTTCTCCGATTTTCATGTGTTTTATCTAGCTTTGGTTTTGGTGTAAGCATTGTGTGGAATCTATTTTTGAAGGTAGTGTAATTGGTAGCATTCTACTCCCAACAATTGTTATCGGAGCGAAGGTTTATTTGCTTAATTGATTGGGATAATGGGAGCTAGCAATAAATGTTGCAGATGTAAAAATTAATTGATTTGAAGGCATGGATTGTGGGCCCAATAAGACATAGATTGAATATCTATTATGTAGAAGAAGTAGTTGTAGGATTTAGGTATGAGTTTAGGGGTGTAATAGATCCTAATTTAAATTTAATTTACTTTAATTATATCACAATTAATAAAATTCTCAAACACAAGTTAGCAATAAGATAAACAATATAGTGTGGAAGTAATAATAAGATATGTAAGAATATAAATAAGATCACATACGCAAAGAACATAAGAATTTAATAAGATTTGATATCTTATGGTATTTATGTTCTTGGCAAAAGACAAATCGATTAACTATCCACTAAAAATATTTCTTAACAGGAATATGGAGCAAATCTAATACAACCGTTCTGTACACTAAAGACCCTTTTCTTTACTCAAAGTAGCAATCAAACACCTCACCTCTTCACTCAAGGAGTTCTCTTCACACCTAGTGTGAATGATCTACTAAGCATTTTCTCTAATCACTCAATTAGAGGCCGTCCTCATTAATGTTCTTTCTTTTGGTGGATCTAATACAAATATAATCGATCTAAACTCAATTTAACTAATATCTAATGATGTTCTAAGTGCTCAAACCATAATCTACATCTCCCAGCACCCTAAGGACAATCTTGTAATAATTCTATGAAATTATATGGCTAAATATAATATAATAATAAACTCATTAGTTTTTATTTTCTTTTTATCTTAAGGCTTGTGTTTGAGTCTTGATTACTCCAACACTCCATAAGCTAAGCATGGTTCCTATCCCAAGCTTTATCACTTCAACCATAGTACATAGCATCAAGTTAGTAATGACATTTGAAGCTTACACATTAAACTTAAAGTATTATTAGTCACCAATTAATTTAAATATGGTGATAAAGATCAAAACACATGATCATACAATAATCACAATGGAGGAATCAATAATTTTTCTCTTTTTGATGTTTAATAATATCATTTAAATTAGATTGAACAATAAAGTGCATAGAGATATAAAATGATTGAAATGTGTACTGTAAACATGTAATAATATGTGAACTTCCTTCTTAATGATGCATTTTCATAAAAACAAATATGAAATTCTAACTTAAACATCTATACGCTTCCTTTTTGACAAACTTTAAATAAAATATGTTTAATAAAGTATAAGCATGCGTCAAAGGTCTACATAGGAGTGTTAAGAATTGAAATTAAAATTCCTTCTCAAATTACTGTATTATTCTCAATTTTAAAAGATATATGTAATGAATTTCAAATCAAGACATCAAGCATGTATAATTATTGACATGAAGGTCACATAGATGAATGAAGCTAATCTCTTCCTTTTAGATGCACAAAATAATTTTCAGAATAATCACAAATGTGCATGAGATAAGCATAATGAATTAGAAAAGATTGCATCAGATGCTTAACTTCTAACTCCCTCCCTTACAAAGTTGATTGGAGTACAATCAAATACTAGTAAAAATAAGAGGACAAGGGATAAGATTTCAAGATCTAACATATAGCACATAATGATATTAAAATTGAACTAAGTGATTACACAAGATCTCTAAATATGATGAGAAAGCAAAATGGTAGTATACTGCAATTTCTCATTTTTCCCTTTTAAGCACATAATAATTGATGCATAATGTAAACTAACACATCCAAGTATTTAATAAAAGTAGGAAGATATCATACAATTATTTCATTCTATTACTCTTCCAAAAGTAAATAATACATTGTTAATATGAAAGATGACTTTGAGATAAATATCCAATTCAAGTACAAGTATATAAAAGAAATGATAAATTATCTCATTAAAAATATAACTACCAAGTAAGAGAAATATGTTAAATTGTAAATATTAATTCAATAAAGATAAAATAGATGAAATAAAATCAAAGATGATGAAAACCATTGGATAGTATAACAATTTAATATTTTGCAACTGATCATGCTTTGATCGATCACTTAATCGATAAGGAAGTTTGGTCAATCAAAGACAAGAGATCATTTTATTTGATCGATCAAAGGGTTGATCAGCTTTACATGCATAGCTTCACAGTAGACTTTGTTCGATCACTTGAATCGCCTGCTTGAAATTCTGTAATAGTCAGAATCTTAGATTTTTGCTAGATTTCAAAAAATCATAATAAATTCAACTTAATTTTAAAAATTATGAAATTTGGCATGCAGATCTGATACGATGGTCTATACATGCAGAAAAAATTTCAAGTTAATCCGTTATAAAATGGCCATTGTACCCCTCTAAGTTGTTTTTGACTCAAAAGTATCAATTCTAGTCAAACAATCTCATGGGTCCAAATTAAAATAACATCAAATCTGAGAATTCAACTTATTCAAATACATTTAAATGTTCAAAGTATGTATGCTTAAGTAGAGCTCAGATGAAAAAATGATAGTTATGAATAAGCCTTAAAATTCTCAAATTAAGCAAACCATAAAATCAAAATAGTTTAAAATTTTTTAAATATATTGAAAGCCATTCAAACACATTAGAATAGATAATATAATCATGTTCAAATTAAATTAGAGTCAAAATATGAAGTATAATCAAGATTGAGGTGTAGGGCCCTCAAAAACTAAAAAATCTAACTCATGAGATGAAATATATGTAAAACTATTTGATTACATTAAACATTATTTAAACATGCTTAAAATAATAGAATGAATTGTGATATGCCAAATTTGAAGTGAGAGCATATTTACATTGGCTTGATGAGATAAGTGTACACATACAAGACAATGGAGGAACCATAGTTTAAAGTATTTAATGCTCTTGCCAATACAAATGGAACTCACATAACAGAAATTGACTAACATGTAACCTAAGCTAACAAGATTATACTTGAAACATGTAAACTAACATGCATAACATATTATTATAATAGAGATGAATTAAGTTAAAACACATACCAATTTTGGAGATGTCACTAGCTATATGATTTGAAAGGTAGCTTATTAGTATTCCAACTCTCCAAGTTTTTATTTTTACACCTACAAGGGGAAATTAAAATTTTTGGTACCCAAAAAGCTTTAGGTTCACCTGAATTAGTCAAAGATGTCTTAGGCACCCAAGCTTGAACACTCTTCTTAGATGAACTTAGGGATATGAATGACTAGAATGTGAATTAATGCATGTCCTAGATGGTTCTCTCCCAATGAGTGAGGTGTAGACTAATCTTATTTTATATTGCTCTTTGATTATCAAGCATCATATTTAAATACTTAGGGCATTGAGTAAACTTTTTTAAATTTCTATTAAGTCTATCAATGGATGACTTAAACTTTAAGTTCTCTTTCTCTAGTTTTTTGAATTTTGATTCTAAATTTCAAATCTCACTCCTAAGTTCTTCAACATGTGAAGAGTCACTATTAGTGTTAGGAATGAAAGATGGAATACATGCAGTAGATGTGTGAGTGCCGAAATCTAATCTACATGATGTAAGTTTTTTTGGAGACTTCTTATTTTAGTCTTAGAAATTTTAAGCTCATTCATTAATTCTTTAACTAAAATAAGTAAGTTATCATAAAAAAACTCATCTCATTTTCTTCATTGGTTACTTTATTTTGGATCGTCATCAATGCAAGGTGGGTGACATGCTTCGCTTGGCCATCATTGGAAGAAGATGAATAATCATCTCATGTAGCCTTCAGGCTCTTTTTCTAATCCTTTTTTTCTCTTTTTATTTTTCCTTATTGAGTAGTTTAGGGCATTTATAATGAGCATGCCCTATATTATTGCATTCAAAGCAAATGATAGAATTGTTATGATTCACTCTTCTCCTAGATGGTTGGGTGAATTTTCTAAAAATTTTTCTACTAATTTTCTTCGCATGAATTAATTATTCTACTAATTTTTCAACTCAATTAATTTATCCCACATTTTCTTAGCTGAATTTAGTCATTCTAGTTTATTCACCTCTTTTATGGGTGAGGCACACAAGAGGGTTGTAATCTCTCTAGTATTGACCATACTTAGAGCTTTGCTTCAAAACGGCCAGGCAACGGAGGACCTTTAGTCGATCCCAATTCATGCCAGCGAAGCCTTTCTTCATCACTCCGAACACTTGCCCATGCACTAACCAAATACGTCCCATCCGGAGTCAAATTGAATGGAACTCTTTCCCATTCCGACTCACTGTTCTCCATGTCGGCCTCCTTCCTCCTCTCCATCCTTTCCTAGTTCCTTTTTACCCCCGGTTTGAATGTGGAAGCTACATTGCTCCAAGGGAGCCTATCCTCTTTCCCTAGTGCCAGCCCTGACACAGACTCCTTTACCTATGCCACTGGCTCTACTAAAGGGAGGCTCTTTGTTGCAGTAAGCTTCCTAAGAAATAGGAGCCAGACCATACCCTCATCATCCACGGTGGGCGATATAGTAAGGAGTTGATTCTACATTAGGCCAACCTGCCCTAAGATTAGTGACACCTCATCTACTATCCTCTTGACGACGAAGACATGAACCTTCTTGTCGATGACCTTTGACAACCTTTGAATAGGCCTTTAGCATGTATAATTGACTCCCTAACATGTATGATTTATGACCATCCAAAATGGGAGCTCATTTCCCCATTCATTGGGGAGACGAAGATGATAGTCCCTAATATGACCTAATCTAGTATCAAGTTAGGCATGAGCCTCCAGTTGGTAACCGAATATGCTAATGGCTACTAATTACTCCTTCTCAACCCTAATGATAATGCCAGGCAATATGCCTCTGAACAGGTTGTTGGTGGTTTCAATTATGATCCTAGACATATATTACATTTTTAAATCTTGACATTGGGCTCTCATACTTGTCACATTGTCTCAAACCTTTGATGGTAGGCTCCTATGAGCTAGCTACCTATTGCACACCATTTTACAATAGTAGGTTTTTATGTCCTTGCAATACTATTCGTCCTATATTTATGATGATTATGTGAGCCTCAATATACTTAAACTTAGATAAGAATTTGGTAACTGATAGAGCACAATGGAAACAAAGGATTCATGTAGCCGACCCCACCTAGTGGGATTAAGGCTTGGTTGTTGTTGTTGTTGTTGTTGTATGTGAGCCTCAATACTTTAGTTGTTATGTTTGTAGTACCCCCCATAGTGTAGGTCCTAATTAGGCTATGTTGACTTTGACTTCCTGAGGATTTCATCTATTATGTCTATCTACTGATAGGAGGCCATCATACTCCTAGATATATTATCTTACAAACTTAAAGAACTGGGTAAATGGATGTCTAAAGGTCACAAATAAACATACCCCAATTGTATAATTGGATAAAGTAAGAATTGAAGTGGTGTGCATGGGACTTGTCCTTTGTTCCTCCCCGATTCATTGAAACGTCCTCGGATGATGAACACATAACTCTTGACGAGTGGTTCAATGGCCTCTAATGCGACTGCGTTAAATGAATTAGGTGCATGATTGAGCCATAAACGATCAAATTATAGAATCTTGATAGTGTAAATTAGGTGCATGGTTGAGCCTCGTCAAACCTATGGTCGTCTTCTTATTGGTAATGTTGAAAGCGACCTTCTTTGTTAACATCAGTCAGATCAACTCCAGCACTCATTAATCCAATGGATCCTATTCTTCTTGCTTCATCGACTATGACTTCTTCCATAACAAAGGTTAATAAAACGGTTGGTTTCTTCTTTCATAGGGTTAGATCGATGTCACCTCAAGGGTGCATTCAAAAGCATTTTGTTAGTTGTTGTATCTGTGGATGGTAACAATGGCACCTTGTCCTTTAGCTGGGGGCTAGTTGAAGCGATGACCTTGACATTTGGCAATGGTTCTTATTACTTGTTCGACTAGCTTTAAACTTTGTTGATGGACAACCACTAACAATCATTCATGATAAGACAAATGGTGAAGAAGTATGGGCAGTACTTTAATATCCCATTACTTGAAAATTATTTTGGTTATAATAAGTGCTTTTTGCTTCAGCTCTCAGTCAGTAGCAGTAATTTATGATTGAAATTGTAGCTCTTTGTTTTATTATGCAATCCATCTATCCTATATATCATATTTGTCATTAAAAATTGTTTCTGCTTGGTTTGTTGTAGGGATTAAACAATGCAATTGCTCACTACTTTCCACATGCAAGGCAGAGAGTGTGTTGCTGCCATGATTATCAGAATTTTTGGTTGCTTTTTCCTGGCCCAAAGTTAAATCAAAGAGTGTGTAGTTAATGCATAGATATTATTGAGTTTCAGAGCAAATGCAAGAAATAAAGCTGATGAATGTAGAATCATACAACTTGTAG
This sequence comes from Apostasia shenzhenica, assembly GCA_002786265.1. NCBI lineage: Eukaryota > Viridiplantae > Streptophyta > Magnoliopsida > Asparagales > Orchidaceae > Apostasia > Apostasia shenzhenica. The sequence continues at coordinate 923,798 of KZ451951.1, forward strand.
ATGGCACCAAATCTAAAGACGGGCTCATGAGCAAGTCATACATTTTGATCACGTTGTCAAGTCTGATCAATTGACAAGCAATAGAACTAAAAGTTTTAATAACTAGATACATGAAGAGAGGATATTACCTGTGCTTTCGTTGATTGAGGAGCTTCGTATAATAGACTGTTTAACATCCATTTTGGTCATACTAGTCGGTTCATCGACATTGTACTAAAACATCAGTATCGGCAGCAATAGAATAATTGCTTGGATTGTTGATGGATTGAGATTTTCGTAGTGTATTGTCGACCTTGTGTGACGGTATTGAGTATTACTTAGAGTAAATTTGAGACATCAAGATATTGAAGCTAAAAATTGCTAATATTAACTCACAAGGTTGGCCGAAAATAAGAGCATGCAAACTCTAAACCCCCACAAATCCCTCGAATCTTTTCGCGTTTACTGCTCTGTCATTGGATTGAATTGACCGCTTACCTTTTGCTGTTAGGATAAAGTCGATGACTTTCTGTTGGCGTCGTTGGCGGCTGTACACTCTGATACACGACAACAATTGTAAGCATTCCATCCAGTATAAGAAGATCTACTTGTACAAAAAAAAAAAAGATTAGGAATATAAAATTTAGATAAGTGTTTTTTTTATTGCTTCTAATGTCTGTTATATTTCAAAGATTTATTTGCACATTTAATTAAATAAGAAGATCAATTTACCCTAAAACTTAATGTATTACTCTATAATTATAGAGTTTAAGCAATCTGATTTGCATATTAAATATCTAATTATATAAATCATGTATTTTAAGTGTGATAAATATTGGACTGTGAAATATAATTTGATGGTCTTATCTTTTAATATTTACATATTTTGAATGTCATTAAAAAAAACTTTTTTATAAGAAAAAAGAAAAGTAAAGTTTTGTATTACGTATGTTTTTGAGAAATTATGAATGATATTCCACGATATAATTAAGTTAAATTTTCATACAAATATTTGATTTATTTGTTAGAAAAAATCATGATTATTTTAGTCACACTAATAATTTAATTCTCAAAAATAAAAAAATGTTTCATATTTATGCAAATTTAAATATAAATTATTTTGATATATATATATATATATATATATATGGCAAAGACGCGAGAGAGTCCGGCAGCTATGGGCAGCTTCTCCAGTGAAAACTAATTCCATTCCCGGTCCCCGGGCTGTACCGTCGTGGAATCGCCGGAACCCTCATCACTTGGCCGACGGCTCGCCGCTCTCGCCACCTCCGACTGATTCGTCTCGCAGGAGGAGTTTTAGCGAGATATCAATCTTGGAATGGCTGAAATCCGGTGGTTTTGGCCGTTGGTGGTGCTGGCGCTTGCTTTCCGGCTTCTTCTCGTCCCTTTCGCCGATAGCCTGAAGCTTGGCTCTCGGCCGGAGGTCGCCACCCCTCTCACCAGCCTTCGTCGCCGTGAGCGTCGCCCAATCTCTTTCTTAAACCCTATTCGTGTATTCGCTGCTTTCGCTGTTTGATCAGGATATTCGTAACGGTTTTTTGTTGGGAGACACTCCCATTCTGCAGTGGCCGAGGGTTACTGGCTGAAGCAATCGTCTTTGTCACCGTACGCAGGTCATTTTGTTTCTTCTTCAGTTGCTTCAGTTTCGAAGATTTTGATCTCCAGTGTCATTTGTTCATTTTTCAGTTCATAAATTTCAAGTTGTGCTTTGTTTTGGAGGTGGGAACTGTTAGGACCCTTGTTGAAGATCGGATTCTTCATGCGATAGCGTCTACCAAATGGTGTTTTTATAGAAGATTTTTTTTAGACTTCAGTTCTAATGATACATAATTAGAAGAAATATTGACCAGTCAATGCTCTGCAATTCCTTCCTATGTTTGTTCCTTCTGTTTCTCGGGAGTGATGTCTGTTGGTCATCTGGTTTTGATGAGAATTACTGTAAGTGTTGGTAGGAAAAAAAAAAGCTATACAAAACATATTCTTTATTTTTTATTCTGAAACACATTGTGGACAACGATGTTTAAAGGAGGATCAAAGAAGTAATGCGCAGGAAAACTGGAGAATCATCTCAGAGATTACCTAGTAGTGATGTAAGAGAATGAGGGATGCCTAATTTGCTACTTTAACCATTGGCCTGTTTTACTATTTAATAACCACTAAATTGTAGCGGAAGTACTGCCAGTCCTGGAGTTCTCATCAATCACATATCTTTTTAATTGTGCTTATGTAATTTTAGAAATGAAATTAAGGTATTTTATGTTTCCTTCCTCCAATAACTTAAAAAGCAACTGGAGCAATTTGGAGCAATCGCATTTTCATATATGGGTTCAAAATTTGTCCTCTCAACGAAAATGTTAGTCATCCTTTGTTTTTGTAAAGATTTTTGATTTAGTTAAATTTAAGATTAGTCAAAGTGGTAAGCTAACAGTAAGCTTGATATAATACTGCATGGAAGTTAACATATTAAATAAAGCAATGTAAGTTAACAAGGTTTTAGAGTTTAAAAATGTTAGCTTTTATGACATGGAGAGTGGTTACATGAATTTACTTGAATTATGTTTGATAAGAAAAACGAAGAAAAAGAAAGGAGAGAAAGGGAGAGGGGGGGGAGAGGGAGAATTATGTACGTAGTATTTCATGGTTGCTTTATAATTAAAAAGAGAGTAATTGAATCTGGATAGGGAGAGGGAGAGGAAGAGGGAGAGGAGGGAGAGGGTAGGGGGAGAGGTAGACTTGATCAGCCAATTATGTACATAGTTTTTCATGCTTGCTTTCTAGATTAAAATGAGAGTAACTAACAGCAATCCCCTCTTTCAGGTTCAATGTACCATGGTTCTCCTTTGCTGTTGACAATGCTTGGGCCTATAACAATGAAAAGGTTGGAGTTCCTTGTTTAAGATATGCTGCTTATTAGTCATATGTCTCCACTACTCTGTTTTTAGTGATATTAATTGACAACAGTCTTCTTCTTATACTACCAAGAAATGAGGAAAGTAAATATTAGATTTTTCTGGTAATCAAGTTGGTTCAGTAGTTCTTTTATTTTTTAACACATGGGACCATGCTGGGTTCATTTTCTTGGAAGTTTTTTAATACCTACTATGAATAGAAAATTAGTACTAAGTATTATTTATCTAGTTCACTCCTTCGTGCAGGATTCAAGGTCAACCTACTCATTTATTCTGCAGGTATGTTCTGTTATGACCGTTTTTCAAGTGCTTATTTCTTGTTGTAATTGTATTCTTTTATTGGTTTCCCCAATGTGAAGGCTATATGTTTGATGTATATCTTTGGACTTGAATTTTAATATCAGATAGTCTTCATCTTAATAAATTATTGGAGTAATGTATATTAATATGAGGGCATGCTATTCTATTGGACAAATTATAATTTGACGCAAGAAGCTTCCCTTTAGGAGCAATGCTGGTCTAATGATTTGCAAAACTGACCTAATGACATGCTTCAGGTCTACCAATAAATACCAATAAAGACAATGTTGGGTTATCATAGTCATGCATTGTATTATTAGGGTCTATCAAATTAATTTTATGTTTTTGGTTAATTAGAGTGTAATGGAAGCAAAGAATTCATGTAGTCGACTCCACCTAGTGGGATAAAGGCTTGGCTGTTGTTGTTGTAGTAGTTTTGTTTTGAATGATTTCCATTTAGGGCTGGCAGTTTTATTTGAACTCAAACAAAAGTTGTCTCAACTTGCATTTGTCTGGACATACAGATAAATGAATATTCAACGTTTGCATTGTCAATTTTGTGTAATCAAGAGTGTGTTTGAGATAGAGATTGATATGTACGTACATGTCTATTCATCACTTACTAGTACCTATTCATTCTATGACTTGACGTTGTATACTTGCTTAAATATAAGTTTACTTGAAATTCAACAATTTCAATACAACTCAATCAACTCAGTGGGGAATTGAACTTAAAGTATAGGCTGACTCACTTGAGATGGAACAAATGCCTACTTATTTTCATGTAATGAGTTTGTTAATGTATTTGTTCTTTTAAATGGTTTTGTATAAGAGTTTAGGATAGTTTTGTCTTTGATGTCGATGGTAGTGTGTGGCCTTTGCACACTCTTCCCAAATTTTCTTGCATTCCATGGACTTAGCATAAATTGGGTGATGAGTCTAAAAATAGCTTGATCAGGTTTCATTGTTTGGAGTATTTTAGGGAAGCTTTGGTTACGGCTCTTATGGTGCCTCTTCTGCTGTACTTATCTCTTTGCACCCTATCATTGGAACTAATGATGCATAAAACTATTCCTAGACATAGTACAAGGATTTTTGAGTTGTCAAAATGGAGCATTTGATGCCAGATGAGGATTCATTCAATGGGATTCTGGATTCAGTATATTTTTGATTTTTTTGTAATTTCATTACTTTTCAACTGTGCTCTTTCGAAATGAACATGACTTTCCAGAAAGTCGGCAAAGATGATTGATTTACATTTATTCTCTAGGTTTAGGTAAATTTCATTACATATTGTGACCTTGTGGTCAGATAACATCTTTTACATTACTTTCTACAAATTCACATGCTCTAAAAAATTTATTGTCATCATCCGCAGTATCTTCATCATGACTGTTTGGCTTTAGCTTCATTCAAAGATTTAATTTACTCAAAGAATGTTGTTTTGCTGCATTTTGCAAGCTATTTGAAGCTTTTTCCATCAGTTTTTTGAGTATTGGCATCCTTGCATTCAACATGATCATTTTTACATATTGTTAGTGCTGGCATGCTTATCCATGCAAATGCAGTTTCATCTTTGTGTTTGTAGATTTCCTCACTGCTATGCTTATTCGTGCAATTGGTCAGAAGCTTGTGCTGAAAAACTGCAAAAGTCTGAAGTTGCTCGATCTTTCTAAGCTAATTGAGAGTTTTGGTAAGTTCTAGCTTACCTTTAAGCAATGCAGTTTAAATTTTTTCAAGCAGTAACCAGGATAAAGAAAATTTTAAAGGTATCTCCTACTATATGGATATGCAAGGCTTATATCTATTTCCATTGGTATATTATGAATATGCTTCTTTGATAGGATTTTCTAGCTATACCATGCCTCTCTTTCGATACCTTCTTACTTCAGCAAATTGATGTGAAATGAGTGCATAGATGATGGACTAAAACGATAAGATGTAAAAGAAAATCTTTTGCTGTTAACCTCTAGCCTTTCTGCAATAAACATTATGGAATCTAAGATATCCATTGCGTAGGTTGATCGAGACATCTGTCACTGATGTTTACTTTTAGAAATGTATAGATTCTTTGGAATACTTGGGTATGCAAAGCTACTTTTTTTTTTGAAGTTGGCCAAGGCCTTTAGATTGAACTAAAGTAAGTACAGAGTACATCAAGTTACATCCTTATTGAGGATGCTACAAAAATCTATAAGGAGGAGCACATCCTTTTCCCAACAAAAATCTCCAAATGTCATAATGTGCATCAAATAATCAGATGCATTATTTGCGTTTATGTGCAAGTGCTTATAAGCTTGAAATGAAAAGATGATATTTATTATGCGCTCCAACAATAGGTCTTGTTGCTACATTTACTAGCCTGAGGCATTAGGTCTTGAGTTTTTGTCATTCTCTGCTGAATAAGTTGGAGGATCTCCATGGAATCACCCTCTAGCCAAACTCCAGCTACATGTCCTCGTTATAGTTGTTGCAGCCCTTAACCCTTCAAGTGCTCACTTCTTTACTGTAGATACTACACATGTAATGAGTTGCTTGCTACATCCTTTGATAAATTTAGTTTCGTGATCCCTGATGATGCAGCGTGCATTAGCAATGCCTCCACCTTGTACTAATCTGTCATTGTTAATTTTGAACCATTTGGGAGGTGGGGGAACTCATATATATGCCCCTAATGGGGTAGTAGGGTTCCAGTGACTTCCAAGATAATTCAAGATATTGGTTGTGTTATTCAGCACCATAGTTGCAATAGTTGTGGCTGACGGGACTAGTCCCCTACGCACCTTGGCATCATGGCATGCCAGCAGTAATAAAGAGTTGCAGCTTCAATTTGCGGTCGATCATCCCTCTGACTTAGCCATTATTTCCATTTTTTCCTGCAAGGAAGAGGTTAGAGGAAACAAAATATTAGTTCATATAAGAGTATTTCTTACTTTGTTGTAAAGTCTACAATCGCTGGCGAAGTGATCAATGCTCTCCTCCACTCCGTAGTCCCACGGACAAAGGTTTGACTCCACTAAGCCTCTCTGGTGCAGCCATTCCATCATAGGAATGGCATGCTTGCACAACCTCCATTGGAACACCTGGATTCTTGGTAGAGTAGGGATCTTCCAACACCATACTCCTGTGGGCGGCCCTACATTATCAGTAAAAATGTTTGCATAGAGCTTAGCTATGGGGATCTTCATAGACTCAATCTCTGTCCACACAAGTGTATCAGCTCCAGAGTTATAATTCCTTCTGACAGCCATAACTCTCTTCTGTAATTCCACCTTAAACAACTGCTGAATTCTTCTATTGTTTCAGTTAGGTCCAGAAATAACATCTGCCACAATAGAGGGCGGGTCAACTACTTCCATATTCAAATAAGTGGGCCATCTGTTTAGTGATACAATTGACAACTAAGGATCATTCCAGTAGGAAACTGCATCTCCATTTCCAATTAGCCTTATCATGTGGTTCTCAATCACTTTGCCTCCCATACAGATGAGTTTCCAAATCCATGAATCTCCTTTGCGCTTCTCAAAGGGATGGTTGCAACCACCATAGTTGGTTTGCACACTGTGCTGCCAAATGCAGCTTGAATGGTCTAGGAATCTAGCAGCATATTTAGCTACAAGAAACTCCCTCCAACGTTTAAAGTTGTGTATACCCAAACCTCTTTTACTCTTTAGTTTGCACACATCCTCCTAGACCATATAGTGCATGGTTTTGATCTCTCCATCGCCACCCCAGAGAAATGTCCTAATAAGCTTCTCAATTTGTTCAAGGACACCCAATGGAACATAAATGTGTGATATGGCATACATAGGCATAGATGTGAGGTTACTATTGATGAGGAAAATCCACCATGTCAGTGATAAACTCTTTACTCCCCAACCACTGATTCTTCCTTTGACCACGACAATTATAGTTGAAAACTCTGCTCTTACTGGCCTGCCCTTAGCAAGAGGAATGCCCAGATAGCGTCATCGTTGCTCCTGCATTCTGAACTTCCTCATAATATCATTCTTTTTGATTCTACTAGTAGCACGACTGAAGATGATGAAAGATTTCTCGATATGCATCAATTGTCCTGAGGCGACACAGTAACAGTTCAACACCTTCACACAATCTGCTTCTAAGAAAGTAGCCTTGGTAAAGAAGAGTAAATCATCTACAGACATAAGGTATGAGTGTATAGGTCCTCTAGGTGTGATCTTTATGCCAGACATAGTACCTCTTAGCATCTCTATACAAATCAAGGTGGAGAGATCCTCTGAGTAAAGAATAAAAAGGTATGGGGATAATGGACAGTCTTGTCGAAGACCTCTTCTGGCCACGATCTATGGTGTTTCTCTTCCCATTAATCAACAAAGCGAACATCAGGCCTCTTAACACATATTAACCCATCTCCTCTACTTTTGAGGGAAGCCCATTTGGGCAAGCACACTATCAAGAAATTCCCAACTGATCCTATTATAAGTTTGCTCCATATCCGCTTTAATCATCATATAACCATCCTTTGATTTAGTAGTCTTTAATTTGTGCATGATCTTTGGTGCCAATATACAACTGTCTACAATAAGATGACAAGGAACAAATGTACCCTGCTCGATAGACACCAAGCTAGCAATATGATCTTTGAGTCTATTCACTAGCACTTTGGCAATCACTTTATAAAAGGTGGTGCATAAACTTATAGGTCTAAATTGCTTAGGATGCTTGGTGTTACTAGTCTTAGGAATCAAGACCACAATTGTCTTTCCACACCTACGGTATGACCACAAAGTAGAAGATATGTTCAACTGCTTCTATCACTACTCTCTCCACTGTTGGCTAGTATCCTTTCAAGAAAGACCCTGTGATGCCATCAATTCCTGGTGCCTTATTATTAGCCAGAGAAAACACAGCAGATCTAATTTCCTCATTAGTGACCTGTTGGACAATCTGCCTTGTTACCATTGTAGAGAGAGTAGTCATAGGTTGCAAGCTAGGAGGCAAAGTACTGATTATGTCCATCGTGCTCCATTTTTTGGTGAACAAATCCATCATCGCAAAGATAATTCCTTCCTCCTCTGTAATTCTATTCCCGCCAATATCCACAATATCCCGAATGCAAAGCTACTTTTGACTACTTAATATGATAGCTTGTAATCCTCCTTTTCGGTTAGCTTTCTGCCTAGTTTTCTTCAACTGAATACATTATTGCCTGATGGGGACCAGGGATGTTTCACCTTAAGGTTAAATTGCTTTTATAATGTTCACATCACAGCAAATATGTATGTAGTTGATCTTGCAAGTTGCATGAGATTAGCTATTTGCAACTAATAATGTCTGCTATTAATTCGACTACTTTGATACTTTGCAATAGCACTATTTTTAATGCATTCTCATCCATGTATCATCTTTTGCAATTATCTCACAAATTCTCATGTATATATATGATTATCTTGTCATATACCAGTATGATTCTCATTGCTTTGCATCCTGGTTAAGTTCTACATATTTTTACACATTTGCTTGCCAGATTTTTGTTGTTGTATTGTAAATGAAAGAAAAATGAAATTATACAAAATAGTTAAATGCAATAACAGATGATGTAGGACAAAAATTGTATGCTTTAATCTTTACCGACCTGCCCAAATCATATCATTATCAAATATCAACTTGCCTACAAGCTGCACTCCCCCCTTCTGTTTACTGCATCTGTTGCGACTTGCGAGCGCCGTCGTCACCTTTGCTGGCGGACTCCTTCGCCAAGCCTGCGCTCGTGGCTGCCGCCATTTCTGTCTGCTGCTCTCCAGGTTTGACTAGCGTTGACCAAGGAAGGAGAGCTAAGAAATAGGCGCACGGGCGGGAGGTCGCCCTCCCCGCTGGAATCCCATGGCCGGCACTGCAAGGAGGAGGAAGGAGGGCAATAAAACCAGCAAACAGGTCAGCATATTGAAGTTGTTCTCATCATCCTTGTCCGGTGGCTCCAACCTTGCTTCCTCTAATCTAGTTGGGAAGGTGAAGGCCAGTCAAAACCAGTGAGCTCTGGCCCCCTTCCATGGCCGATTGGAGCAAGATGTTCAGATTGCAGAAGGTGGCGCTGGTGAAACAACAAGCTGCGGCAAAAACAATGAGGCCGAAGGGAAGAAGGAACTTAAGTAAAACCTGCAGATTTCAGCCTCAGTCAATGGCTGTTTTGGACAGAACATAATTCCCACTGCTGCAAGCGCAGCTGGAATCGTAGGCAGCAACAGTTCCAACGAAAATGAAGGGCTGAGATCAAGTCATCGCATGGAAGAAGAAGCCCAGTTGCTGGAGATTTCCCTTTCACAGCAAGCTTATTTTCAAGCTCACACCCAATTTCACTCTCGGTCAAGCCAGTGCCCACTGATTCCCTAGACTGCAGCTCAACAATTCTGCATTCTAGATCTTTGGCTTTGGCATTTATATTCCCAAACCTGTCCCAACTCTTTAACATTTTAGTGCATGGAGGGTGCGAGCAAACTTGTGGTTGAGAATGGTAGATGAGCTACCATGAGTGGGTTTCTGCCATTCTGTAATCACAATTTCCTTGGATGCCTGTTCTTCAAATCAAGCATCTTCGAATTTGTGGGTGCCTTGCGGTTTAAATTCCAAGCTCTTACCTTGAACCAAAAGCAGGCAATGATCTAACCTAATTCTGGTAAGGTGAGTGACAACAGAGCTTGGGAGAGCAGATGAAGCGGCCTAGTTGAAGCAAACTCTGTTCAATCTGACCCACTTACGAGCTTTTCCCTTCCTGTTGTTGCACCAAGTGTAGCGCTGTCCTCCATTCCAGCTATCATGAAGATCATTGTTGGCTAAGAAATTTGCAAATTCAGTGTGGACTTCTGTAGGAGTGAATTGAAAAGAATGCAGAATTGCTGAGCCCCGGACTGCAAGGTGGATAGAACCCATACTTTCGAGATTTAATTATATAATAAATCAAGAAAAAATCAAATCCTGTAAATTAAAGCTATTTGTAATTTAAAATTTCAGATCAATGTCAAACAAGAATTTACCGGGTAAGATTAATCGGCTTCCTTCATCAAATTAGATAATAGTTTCGAAAATTAAATTAGGTTCTCTGAAAATTTAAAGTCAACAATAATTCATTTAATAATATTTCATGGTTCACTCATGCAAGCAATCGAGTAATCTAAATGATGAATAATTCGAATTTGTTCTCAAATAACTGCAATATTTGAAAATCGTAGAAAAATGACTTAATAGAAGAAATTGATTTGAAATTCTGCTAAAGCATCAACTGGCGGCTTGTTTTTATCATTATTTTTTGATGCTTTGGTGATCCCTAATGTGAAGGCTGCAATGAAAAGCTGTTGGCTGTAGCAATGCAAATCTTGATGGACTTAGAAATGAATTGGGCCTGTCAATTGGATATTGGCAACTGCTTCTTAACATCAACATTATAGGCTTCGAAGGCTTGCACCTTGAAGTTTATGTTTATCAAAATAGTTACTTCACTATTTAATGGTTGTCTAGGCGGCTTCAATCAGGCTTTTGACGTAATCTTCTCACAGATTGCATGAGGATGATCTCTCAGAAAGATGGGTATTGGATAGAGTCACAGTTCATGAATGATGAAGACAGGCATGGTGATGTCGCTTTATGTGGTGGGTTGGAGCTCATTTTTGCTTTGTCACGCTCTATGTTACATATGCATTGGGGAATTGACATGGGTTGGAGTCGGTTGTGGACTGAGTATCAGTGAACGACGTGGCAATATTGCTATTATAGCGAGGACTATGATTTTCAAAGAGGACTTTTTCTTATATCTTGACAACAAATTAATGATGCGGGACAGATGAATGACGACACGGTTTAGAGATCAGCAATTTTATAAAGCAGATTATTTACAAACTAATGATAAAATATTAGAGAACAATTTTGTAATGACTGAAATTAATTACACCCGCAAAACTGATTTCTTTCAAAATTCTAAATAAATTAGGGCGCGATTCAGTTTTAAACAAATCAGAAACGAGGTAACAGGAATATGGGAACTCACAATATTTAACCAACAATAATTAAATTGCGCTCAATAATGATAGGACGCACAGGCGGAACAAGTTCGAGCAAATCACAAGCGAGCAGAATAATCCAGAGTACTCGATTTAACCATGTTAAAAGAATGCTGAAATTCGTACCCGAGTCAGAAAATTCCAGGGACCACGATGTAATTTCCCAAAAAAATTAGGGTTGAAGGCGTGGCTCTGGTGTGGTCGCAGGGGCGCACGACCGCGGGCGCAGGCAGGCTCAGGCGCGGGCGCAGGCTGGCTCAGGCTCGAGCGCAGGCGGGCTCGGGCGCTGGCGCAATTTATTGGAAATTGGAAATTTAGATCACATTATTACCTTTGTTTCCCTGAGCTTGTCCTAATTTATTGGAAATTTGCAAGCAGGTGCTGGATGCTTTTGATTTAGTCATAAACTTCCTTGACTAAGTTACATTTCCTTGGGAGGAGTTACTGCTCGTTCTAAATCGTGCTCGATTTTGCTCCATCCTATGTGAACCTTTATTATAGTGTAAAATATTCTCCATTGGCTTTCATTTTCGTAAAAAAAAAAATCTTACTTACATCGTGTCCGATTTACTTAAACCTTGAAGGGATTAGTTTTACGAGTTTAATTAATTCTTAGCCATTATAAAATTATATTTTGAAATCTTTTGCATTTAACTGAGATAATTCTCCTTATTACGTTTGTTGATCTCTTAACATATATTTTATCCACCTATAATCCTCTTCTTGGTCATAGCTATTGGTCTTGTTACGAGGGACTAGGTTTATTGAAATGAGTGTCTTGTGATCCCATCCTTTATATTAGCAAATGAATTTATCCCATTCTCTAGAAAAACTTATGAAAGATTCCATGTTTATTAAGTCATTTATGATCTTTTTATATTTTTAAAAAAAGATGGTGTGCTATTCAATAAATTTCTCCTCTGTGATCCTATCCTTTATTCTAGCTAATGGATTCTAGTCATTTTCTTCATTTGTGATCATTTAAAATTTTTTAAAAATGATGTGTGCTACATGATATCTTTGACTTATTTATTGTTATGTCATATGGATTCATCTCATTTTCTTGTAAAATTATGGAAAATGTCAGGTTTGTTACATCATTTAAGATCTTTATATATTTTTTAGAAATATGGACTGCTATATCATGTCATATTTGTAGGAAAACCTATGAAATGTGCAAACCTTGTTTCATGTTTCATTATTGTTCATCTCTTTTGCAGCTTTGCCTTGATAAATGATCTACTAACTCTAGTTAATGTAAATCACGCAATGAATAGTGACAAGCTCAACAGAGAACTCTGTTGCTAACATTCATTTGCTAGTTGCAATGTTACGTCTGTGAGATGTCACATTATAGCATTCAATCAACAAGATTTATAGATTTAAGCTTCTCCACGTGCAGCCTTTTGGCTTCTTAGGGTATGCGTTTTTGCAGGTTTATTTTGTAATTTGTTGTCTAGAAAAATATGGTGTTGAATCAAAACAATTTAAATAGCTGTGGTCCACTAATGCTGTTTTGCAAGTGATTGTGTGGATTTCAGTTTACTCTTTGATTTATCATAATCACCTTTATTTAGCACTGTTTAATTGACATTATTTCTTTTTTTTTTTGCTGTAGAGTCTTCTTGAAGGACATATTATGTCATTTTGAGGTTCTAACTAGTTGTTGGTTTATTTTCAGTGTGTTTAGATGCTGGAGGTGTTGCATCTTTGATCTACTTGTGGAATCCCTTCACAATAGTGTCTTGTGTTGGGTCTTGCACATCACCAGTTGAGAATTTTATGGTTGTTATAGCCATCTATGGAGCTTGCTCACGTAAGTAGTGAAAAAACATTCTATATTTAGCCATGATTTGGCCTCACAGACATATTTACTGCTAACCCCCCTTATTGAAATTGTTGGAGCATGTCCCCTAAAAAGAATATATCAATTGAATTTTTTCATGGTATTATTTTGTTCTCTAAATATTATTGAGAAAACTAAAGAGGGAGCTAAAGCGAGACTCGAGCTTTGGAGGAATGCTCTAGAATCTAAGGTTTTCATCTCAGTAGATCAAAAATTGAATATGTGGAGTGCATATTTAGTTAAGAAAGAAATACTTATATTAGAGATGTGACAATTGGTGATCAAATTGTCAAGAAGAGTGAGTGCTTTAAATACCTTGGATCAATCATTCAAAATGATGGTGAAATAGATAATGACGTCATTAGCTATTTCAAGCAGGATTTAAGCAGGGTGAGTAAAATGGAAAAATACTTCTGGTGTGTTGTACGATAGAAAATCTCATTCAGACTTAAGGGTAAATTTTATAAAACTGTAGTAAGATCAGCGATGATATATGATGCTGAATGCTGGCCTGCAAAGAGAAAACATACAAATAAAATAAATATTGCAGAAATGAGGATGCTAAAGTGGATGTGTGGATGTACACGAAAGGATAGAATGAGAAATGAATATATCCGAAAGAAACTTGGTGTTACATCAATTGAAGATAAACTTAGAGGAAGTCGGCTTAAATAGTTTGGACATATAAGGCGTAGGCCGATTGAAGCTCCAGTTAAAAAAATTGAGTTATTGGATCTTGCCCATGTATAAAGAGAAAGAGGGAGACCAAAGAAAATATGACAAGAAGCTATAAGGAGTGATCTTAGTTACTTAGACTTAGATAAGAATTTGTCAATTGATAGAGCGCAATGGAAACAAAGGATTCATGTAGCTGACCCTACCTAGTGGGATTAAGGCTTGGTTGTTATTGTTGTTGTAGTATTATTTTGTTCTCTAACTAGTACTAGGAGGTAACTGTTATTTTATTTATCAAATTTCAATTAACCATCCACATACATGGTTATTTTTTACCATAAATGTGGAGTATCTGTAACTAGATGGGAGATGTCTTACTTTTATATTTTATTAATATCTCTTCCAGATGACATACTTATTTAGTAGTGCATATTTAGAATACAAATCTTGAAAACTAATCTTGCTGGCCGCAAAGTCGGATGTTGTATGCTCTTTTGTTTCGAAGCTGTCTTTACCATATAAGCTTAGAGCCGTAATGTTACTTCAGGTATTTTGTATGCCCTGTTTTCATTATTTTGAATGCTCAATTCATAATGTTACAGGAATAGCTCCACTGGCTGCGTTTGGTTGGGTGATGGCAACACATTTCTCCCTTTATCCTGTGATATTGCTGATACCAGTATGACATCTTTTTTGTGGCATTAATTTATATTCTTTTTGAAGAACATGTTGATTACTGTCAGCATTTGTTCGTATTAGTCATCACAAGCGTTTAACTTTTGCTTCTTTTTAGTACTTGTGATCAATTGGTTTAATACTCTATTTTCTTATAGGTAATTCTTCTTTTGGGATATGGTCCAGATGCTCCTCCTTCAAAGTTATTCCTGCACAAGAATCCCAGTGCAACCAGAAGTTCAATTCGGATATTCTCATGGAAGCCGGTTGTGTACTTCACCATATGGGCAGCTATTTGGTCATGTTATATTCTACTCTTGATTAGCATTTTTCTCAAAGGTTTTGATGGTTTATCTGAGATGTTGAAGAAGTAAGACTACTTTTGGGAGGTTTATATATATCTATATATATATATATATATTTATTTATTTATTTATTTTTATTTATATACCCCTTATTATCCACCGAGGCCTTGCATGCCATTCTTACCAAACAGGCTCTCTAAATATTTAATTATTTACTGTTAGTTGACTATTTTGTAATGGACGTTGCATAAATCTTGAGGTGAAGCATGACAATTATTGATCAGGTTGGGCGTGAATCGTGAATAAATATTATTGAGTTGTACATAAATCGTGCTAATTAAATAAATCATGGATTGGTGGTTGACTAACACCAATCATAATAGTTCATCGAGCATTCTTCCGAATAACCTAGTAAAGCTGTATCTTTCCTTGGTAATATGCTGCATTGCTACTATAATAGACATTTAACAAATTAATGCAGTGTGATGCTTCTCGACATGTCATTCATTATCTCTCTTTCCTAACATTTGAATGTGTAAACGTCTCTACGAGTTTAGCATTTCGTTCAACCATTGATTCTGTCTTTAAAGTAAAATGTTGTTATATGAGGTTTCTCAACTGATGGTTGTTGCATGATGACTATATTTTGCACTTGTGAAATGTGCCTACTTTTGATTGCCACAAAAAGAAAGAACCTACTTTTAGGCCATGTTTGGCAATAGGCTAAAAATTATGGCTAAAATTATTCATGATCAAAATCTTAAATTTATTTTAAAAAAATATTAAAAAATTATTTTATATTTCATCTCACACAAATTCCAACATTAAACAATCACTTTATTTCACATCCAACACAATTTTCAATAAATCAATCAATTTTATTTTATATCCTACACAATTTTTAATATAGCCAACTTACTTTATTTCACATCATACACATTTTTCAAAAATGGCTAAAATTTTTAACTAAATCTTCTTTTTTTTCTTATTACCAAATAGAGCCTTAGGTGAATGCTCTCTCCTAATTTTTTGAATATAAATGACATCTTTCTTGGAATTGCATACTGGAATGTCATTATTAAGCTTCTGGACTTGTGGGTGCTCCATTTACAGTGAAAGATATGTGAAGATTTCTTTTTTTATATTTTTTCTTTTGATTGTGATCATCTTCTGTAGGACACATGGTTTTATTCTTAAAGTCGAGGATTTGTCCCCAAATATAGGTGTTCTGTGGTGAGTTCAATAGTGACTTTCATTGTCAAATCAATTTTAGTCTCTCTATTTATTATGTTTCTGTAAATGAATGCAGGTATTTCTTTGCAGAAGTCTTTGACTTCTTCAGGGCCTTCTTTCTAATTCTATTCCATGTGAACATATTATTTATGGTTTTGCCATTGGCAATACGGTTGATGCACCGGCCTTGCTTTCTAGCATTTGTGTACATTACGATTTCATCAATGCTGAAATCCTATCCATCGGTAAGTTCTCTTGCTAATTAATCTTGCAACGAATAATACTGCTGCTATTGTAAATGACTCATTTTTGTGAATTACTGGCTAGTCAGAGAATCAAAATAATGGAATGACAAAAAGCTTTATGAATATATTGGAGATGTCTTCTAAGTTCGCAAATAACCATTGCAACACCTTCAGCATGAGAAACCTCTGATAGAACAAATGTGTCAATTTGTCATCCCGTGTCTTCCCATTGAGCAATGAATAAGGTTGCTATTATTTCTTGCTTGGGAAACCTCTGATTAGAGCAAGTATGTGTCAATTTTGTAGGTTGGCGATGCTGCTCTATACTTGGGTCTTCTTGGCCTATTTGTCAACGAGTTAGCAGGTATTAACTCAGGTTGATCGAATTAATGTGATCCTTATTTTCATTGTGAATCAATCTATTTTATTTGCAGAGATGAAATTTTCCTTCTTCCTGTTTTGTGGTTATATTGGAGTCTCTCTCCTTAGCCCAGTCATGCACAATCTTTGGATATGGAGGGTATTCTCTCTCTCCCCCTAATATAATGTCATTATATTTATAAGGACTAACAAATTAAAACTGGCAGGGAACTGGAAATGCTAATTTCTACTTCGCTACCGGTCTTGGTTACGCTTGCTTGCAGGTACCCTTACTGCCTTCGTGAAACAATGAGAAGATTGAAGCTTATACCACTAAATATCTAAAGTCGTAATTGTTGTTATCCTTCCTATTAGTTCATCTCATTTGTTACACTCTAGTTGAATACTCTCGGATACTTCATAGGTAGCTAGCAAACGTGTACCTACAGTACTCAAGGAAGCATAAGGATGTATAATTTTGTTCCCTCCTTTCTTGTTTTGTTGTACTGCTCACCTTGTTTTTTTTCTTTTGCATTGATTACAGACTGTACTTGTTGTGGAGAGTGTGAGCAAAATGTTAAATTATGACAGAATCCTGAGGAAGCAGTTGCACACTGCATGACATTACTTCGGCGCTTGAATCTTACCGAAATGATCAAACTTCTTCCTTGTCAGACTGTTGCAGTGAGAATTTTCTATTGTCAACCTCATTCTTAACTGTTGATTTCTACTTGTGAATTCTTATCATTGCTTGAGATGTTGACATCCTACAGCTGGTTTTGTTCGTAACTTTATAAATTTGATTAATTCATTTGTTTGTTGGTCCTTGTATCTTGCTTATTTTGTGCAATTTCTGTGTTTTCTTTCTTACGTAAGCAATCTGTTAAAACATAATGTTTATGAAGTAACTGGAAAATTACATGTCACCCTTAAAAAAAAAAATCTCATTTAATTTCTAAATTTACATAAAAAATCTTTCCTTTTGCTCCGCCTACTTGACGGTGGTGACCTCTCTCCCTTCAAGTAGATGGAGGTTGAGTCTCCTGTGGGTGTCGTTTTCCTTTATTCACTTGTAGAAGTCTTCGAACTGGTAAAAAGCCTCTAGTTTGACAAGTGGAGAGTATACTTCTCGTTTTATGGGCATAACTGCTTCCCCATCATAAACTAGCGGGTAAACTGTTTAGCTTGTTGTAGTGGATGGAGTCGTATTCAAGCTTCATATGATACTTGGTAGTTCAGAGACCCATAGTTTACCACGCCTTCGATTCAATTCTTGAGAGCATTCATAAACCTTTTATTCAGTGCCTTTGCTTGTTCGTTTGTTTGAGGGTGTCGAAAAGAGGTGAATTGTTGTTGAATTCTATGGGTGGAGCATAGGTTAGCTTGTAAATGCGGTGCTATTGTCGCAAATAAAACTTATGGGGACACCAAATTTTCATTTGATTTGACTCCAGATGAAGCTCCTTATATGTGCGCCTATTGGGTGTGCCATGGGTGCCGCCTCAATCCACTTAGTGAAACAGTCAATCCCCATCAGTAGGAATCTTTGATTTTGTGTGGCTTTCAGGAACGGTCCCAAAAAGTCAAGGCCCAAGGCGGAGAAAGACCAAGAGATCTGTATGGGTCGTATCTATGATGCAATTCTCGTCCCGAGGAATGTGTATTTCTTTATACTTGAAGTGGGAGAGCGCCAGCTTAGACTTTGAGAGGTACTTCTTCAACACTTCGTCTAATGTCAATTTAAGGTTTCCGCCTTGCTGGTGATTTGCTCGAAGACCTCACTTTTGACTAGGATATTATCTACGTACACTTCAAGGCTCTGGCCTTGCTGCTGCTTGAAAATCTTGTCCACTATCCTCTAGTATGTGGCTCTGACATTTTTCAATCCGAAGGGCATCACTCAGGGTTAGGAACCAATTACTTATTTAGGAAGACTATTCGGCCAGGCATTTGACCATATCAGTTTAACTAGCTCACGTGACATCCACCTAGCTCGATTCGTCTTCACCTAGGGCCTCATGATTGTTTAACGACTATGTTCAAGGTCTATGCGGCTCATGCTTAGTTTGATCTCTTTTATGCGTCAGTTAAGCTGGCATGACAATTTTGCTATATAACAAATATAATATTGTTTAGATAACATATGTGAGTGCTTTATTTTTATAATGATGTTCCGTGTGTATTAACGCGAAATATTTGAAAATTTTATATTTTAAAATGGTAACGGAATGAAATGGATATCTTAGAAAATTTATACATTTTGAAGTCATTTCGAGTTAAATAATGTTAATTTGGGCAAATTGATTTTATATCATTGAGTTTATTTTAATTTAATTGAGTTTTAATTTTTTTGAGATTAAAAAATTATTGTAATATTATAAAGTGAAATAAAATTATTTATTATTGAGAATTGTATTAGATATATTATAAAGTTAAATTTTTTATTTAAATATATATGGAATGTGAAATAAAATTAATTTTAAAATTTGAATTTGTGTAGGGTGTAAAATAAAATTTATTTTTTTAATATTTAAATTTTATATGATATGAAATAAATATAAAAATTTGTAAAAATTTTTTTAGAAAAATTTAATAAATTTTTTTACTTTTAACCAAATATGAAAATTGCTAAACTATTTTGAGATTTGAATATAATTGGTGGTCCTACAAATGTTTGAAAGATTTTCATAATTTTTTTTTATGAAATAACAATAAAATTATTTAAAAATATAAAAAATGTATTTTATATTTTATTTTTAATAAACTTAAATATGCATCACACATTATTTTACATATATTGATTAATTTATTTAATTTTATTTCTCATTATTCCTATTTTTTAAAAATATTCATAAAATTTTCAGACAATCATGAAATTATAAGGCATTAAAATCGAGTGACTTGATTCAAATTCTAAAACTTTAGCTCGATTTTAAATTGATGAGTTTAATTTCATTTGATATAAAATTATGTTAATGGCATTTTTGTGATAAGATCTTAATGACTAAATTTAAGCTACAATTTTAATAATTTGAGTCAAATTTAATGCGAAATTCGAGTTATAATTGATTTTCGGCCAGCAGCAGCCGATATAGTTATTTGCGTGTATGACCGCATAGATTATTAAAAATGGGATTTCCGTACGGGAACATTTCATTTCACCTCCAATTTTGTGAGTGATCACGGTTTTTGGCCAGTCGCACCGTGTTTATTGTGCAACCGGTCGCAGAGAATACTAAATACATTTATTTCGTGCGGGACAGTTCACACGCACTGCACTGCGGTAAATGATGCAGCGGGCACGTGCGCCAAAAAGTTTTATGTGAATTTAACATTTTATCCTATTTTAAAATTTTTAATGTGCCTAAATTTCTTATTTTGACTTCAAAAAATTTCCATAGTTTTTTCAAAAAAAGGAAAAAAAAAAAGAAAATTTATGATAAAATTTATAAATATTTTAATTCTTTATTTTATATTTTATGCGAAAGTGAAATATAAGGAGAGAAAGTTTGCATTTTATATAGTTTTATTTTAATTTATTCATTTTAAAATTTTTTAAAATTTTTTTTAATATTAAAATATCATATTTTGTAATAAATATTAAAGGGTAAATTGCATTTGGGCCCTTAAGATTGAGATATCGTTGCAAATTGATTCAGATTTTAAAAAAAATTAATTTTTTTTTTCCAAGAACGTAAAACTATTGCAGTTTGATCACTTTTTTAGAATGTTGCTATTATCACTATCTTTTTGGAATAAAAAAATAATAAGTTTAATTATGTTTTATTACTTTAAATACTTTATATATTTCAATAGATTATTACTTACCACTCTTTAAAAATTTAATAATATTCTAAAATTTAAATTCTACCTCTTTGTTTTTTTTTTTCTCAAAATTACATTTATAGACTTATACTAGTGTATTGTGTTTTATGTTATAATATTATAGTGTCATATTATAGCATTATGCTATTATAATATTATAATATTATAGTATTATTTGCACGAGAATAAAAAATCATCATAGTCATCCACATAGCAGCGGCTGTAGGAATACTTTCTAGCATTAATTTAAGGTATTTATATGAAGGAGAATTGTGAAGGGGGCTGATGGAGTGGATGACATTAATAAGGAGGTCGTTTGAGTACGAATAGTGATTTAGCCATCTCACACTTAGGGTGTGTTTGTTTGTAAGGTTAAAATTAAATTTGGATAAAGATATTTTTTATTAGAAGTTGTGAATGATGTGAAATAAAATTAGTTATTATGTTGAGATATGTGAGGGATGAGATATAAAATTAGTTATTATGTTGGAATATGTGAGGGATGTGATATAAGTTAGTTATTATTTTAGTAATATGTGTAGGATGTGAAATAAATTTAATTTTTAATATTAAATTTTATGTGTGATGTAATATGCCTGGTTAAAATTAAACCAGGTTAATTTTAAACTTCTAGACAAACGGGGCCTTATAGTTAGCCTTTTCATAGGGAGAGGGGAACCTACTCGCAAGCTATGATCTATCAGGTACACTGTAGAGATATGATGGGCACTACAGGTATTAGTTGCTGGAGCATTAGAGCAAGCTGAGTGTTAGGTGCAAGACTATTTTGCCAAGCATTTGACCAAATCAGTTTAACTTGCTCACGTGACATCCACCCGGTGCACTTTGTCTTTGGTTAGGGCGTCATGATTGTTTGACAATTATTTTCAAGGGCTACGCGGCCCATGCTTAGTTTGATCTCCATTGTGTGTCAGTTAAGCTAACATGACAATTTTGATATAAGTACTTCATTTTTTTTTATAAAAAGTACTTCATTTTTATAATGATGTTCCATGCGTGTTAATGCTAAATATTTGAAAATTTTATATTTTAAAATAGTAACGGAATAAAATTGATAACTTAGAAAATTTATACATTTAGAAGTCATTTCGAGTCAAATAATATTAATTTGGGAAAATTGATATTGTATCATTGACATTTGAGTTTATTTTAATTTAATTGAGTTTTAATTTTTTTTGAGATTAAAACATTATTTAATATTATAAAATAAAATAAAATTATTTATTATTAAAAATTGCATTAGATATATCATAAAGTTAATTTCTTTTATTAAAATATATATAGAATGTGAAATAAAATTAAATTTTAAAGTTTGAATTTGTGTAGAGTGTGAAATATATTTTTTTTAATATTTAATTTATATAATATGAAATAAATATAAAATATTAATAAAAATATTTTAAAAAAATTTGATAAATTTTTTAGCTTTTAACCAAGTATGAAAATTGCCAAACTATTTTGAGATTTGAATATAACTACCGGTGGTCCTACGAATGTTTGAAAGATTTTCATATTTTTTTTATGAAATAACAAAAAATATATTTAAAAATATAAAAAATGTATATTATATTTTATTTTTTATAAACTTAAATATGCATCATACATTATTCTCCACATATTAATTATTTTATTTTTTATCATTCATATCTTCTAAAATTATTCATAAAATTTTCAGACAATTATGAAAATTATAAGACATCAAATCGAATGACTTTGTTCAAATTCTAAGACTTTAGTTCGATTTTAAATTGACGAGTTTAATTTGATTTGATATAAATTTATGTTAATGGCATTTTAGTGATAAAAACTTAATGACTAAATTTAAGCTACAATTTTAATAGTTTGGCAAATTTAATGAGAAATTCGAGTTATTGTTGGTTTTTGACCGGCTGCAACCGATACAGTTATTTGCGCGGTTGACCGCATAGATTACTGAAAATGAGATTTCCGTACGGGAACATTTCATTTCACCTCCAATTTTGTGAGCTATAGATCATGGTTTTTGGCCAGTCGCACAACTTTTATTGTGCAACCGGTCGCAGAGAATATTAAAATATTAATTGCGTGCGGGACAGTTCACACGCTGCGATTTGGTGCAATGGGCACGTGCGCCACAGCTCATTGGCGCTGCCACGCTGGACCATTAAACTTTCGAAAACTTTTATGTATCTTATTTTAAAGTTTTTAATGTGCCTAAATTCTTCATTTTGACTTCAACAAAATCCATAGTTTTTTCCAAAAAAAAATGCCGAATCAAAAGAAAATTTATTATAAAATTTGCAAAAGTTTTATATAAAAGTGTATGCATTTTATATATTTTTAGTTAAAAATTAACAATTTTTACCTTAATTTATTCATTTTTAAATTTTTTTAAAAATTTATTTCTAATATATCTTTAAATCACCTAAATTCTCATATTATTTATTTTCTATGCTTTACTATTGTTCCTCTCCCAATCCACGGTCTCCCTCTTTGTGTCAATTATCAAATATCTCTTATTTGTTAGTAAAGCTCTTTCGTTTTTTCCGTTAACAAGTGTTACAAAATTATATTATAGTGTTATAGTACAGTATAATAACTGTAATGATATTAGTGTTATACGATTTTGTGGTTCTATATTGTAGTGTTGTAGTGTTGTAGTAGTTATAGTGTTATTGTGAGTGCAAGTGTTATAGATTAATAATGTAGTATTATAATGTTACATTATAGTGATAGTGGTGTATAGTGTTGTAGTGTAATATCATAGTTTTTATAATATAGTATTACAATATTATAATATTGTGTTATAATATAGTGCTATTATATAGTATTATAGTGTAGTGTTATAATTTGGAGCATGTTTGTTTAACTTGATTTATATCACATTCTACATATATCTCAAAATAATAACTAACTTATATCACATTTTTAACATATTTCTCACACATCTTAATATAATAATTAGGGCAAATTTCACCTAGGTCTCTGAGTTTAAGGGTTATTATCAAACAGGTCCACGTTTTTAAAATTTTATCTTCAGGGTCCCTTGATTTTCAAAAATTATCATCTAGGTCCTTTTTTAATTTTTTTATTATTAAAAATATATAAATTACAATTATACCCTTGCTCTCCCTCTCTTCTCCAGATCCGGCCGCCGCGCAACCCCGCGCCGCAGATCTCGATGAGAGAGGGAGGGTAAGGGTATAATAGTAATTTGTATATTTTTTAATAATAAAAAATAAAAAAGGGACCCAGATGATATTTTTGAAAACCTAGGGACCCGAAGATAAAATTTAAAAAACGTGAACTTTTGTGATAATAACCTTTAAACTCAGGGACCTGAGTGAAATTTACCCTAATAATTAACTTTATTTCATATCATTCACAATTTTTAATAAAAAAATAATTTCATCTAAATTTAATTTTAACTTTATTAAAATTAATTTTTAAAAATAAATAAATCTTTAATCTTATATTATAATATCATAATATTATAATATATAGTCATAATATAGTGTTATAGTATAGTATTATAATATAATAATATAATATAGTGATATAAAAAAGATATTAATCCCCCAATGTCCTAAGGTGAATGAAAATAAAATAAAAATAGGATAACAGTCGCTCAATCAAAGCGAAGGCAATGAAATCTGAAAATTTAATTTTATAGTATAGTATTATATATAATGCTATAGCATATTGTTTTTGTATTACAATATTAGAGTGTTATAATGTTATATTTGTGTACAAGATTATAATGTTATACTATTATTGTGGTGTATTATATTATAGTATTATAGTATAATTATAACATTGTATCACAAATATAGAGATATTATTCGCTTTAATTTTAGGGAACTGTGCGACTTAAATACTTTCAAGAATTCATCCGTCTTAGTACTACTTTAGTTTAAGTATGCATAGCTATCGAGTTTTCAAACATTAACTTCATAGTTTTGCCCTAAAAAATACCTCTATAGTTTAAAATCATACTATTTAATCATACAGCTTAAGCACTCCCATTCCATTATGATATGCTACAATACATTTATGTACCCATCTGATCACTCATTATATAGTATTATAGTATAGTATTATTAATATTATTATAATGCTACAATGTAGTATTACAATATAATACTATAGTATTATACTTTTATAATGCTACAATGCGTTTTAGTATACTATTATTATATAGTACAATAGTGCAATATTAAAGTATTATAATATAGTATTATAATGTAGCACTATAGTTTACTATTATAATGTGATAGTGTAGTATTATAATAGTATTATAATATTTTAGTGTAGTATAATAATGTAGCAATATATTATAATGTTATAGTGTAATGTTATACTATTATACTATAGTATTATAGTTAGTGCTATAATGTACTATTATAGTATATAATATTATTATGTAGTATCATAATATAATATTGTAGTACGGTATTATAATATAGTATTATAATATACTGTTATAATACAACATTAAATTATTATAGTGTAATGTTATAAGGTTATCGTATGATTTTACAATATAGTATTATAGTGCTATAGTAAATCTTTATAGTATAGTATTATAATGTGTTAACACGTGGTTCCTGTGCTGCATTCCGGCCGTACACGTAGCGCCTGGCTGGCCTCAAACTCTTTTTATTTTAAAAAATTACTAACTCCTTTGTTCTCGCAGGTTCTTGACCAGGTCAAAACTCGACCACGAGGGTTCAACTATCCTCGCCCACGAGGAGCCAAGAAAACCCCCGGTAACATCGGCCACGAGGTTACAAAGCGGTGCCTGTCACAATCAGCTTGACCCAACTGCGTCGTTTCCAGTACAAAGCACCGTTTTCCAGACCCACAAACCAAGGATCCGCATGCTCCAAACCATCTCGAATCCCCAGAAGAGGTACCAATATTAAAAGATATCATCCTCCTTTCATAGCTTTCGGCCCCTCCAGCAGCCGACAAACGGCGCGAACCCAGAGCTTGTCCACCTCCTTTCCTCCGGAAAACCAGGACGAAGCCATGCACTCCATCACCTACAAATACCCCGGAACAGTCTCCAAGCAAAGGATCGATCCTCATTGTATCAAAGCCCCAACAGAGGAGCTCTCTCTCTATTACTTTCTTCCAGTAGTGAACCTTCTTTGCTGATCGCTCGATGGACGTAGGGGATCTCCTCCCTGAACCATCTTATATCTCTGTGTGTTCTTCTGGATGCCCTGAACATTCTCTCTCTCTCTTTCTTTATTAAGCTTCCTCTAACAGGCTTACCCCTCTGCGTGCCGCCGTCTCCTAGAACTCTCTTTCTTTTTCGGTGTTCCTTGAGATTCCCTATATCCTACGTCAACATCTTCTGGTGCTTTCATTGAGACACCAGAACGCGCAGAACCAACTCCGCTGCTTACAGAGCGCACGCAGGGGAACCTTCCGTTCGAGCACCGGACGATAGAACTTCGGCCTCGACTTCTCGGCGTCACGCCGAATCTGCTTCCTCCTCTAGGGGTACCCGTGTCTCAGAACTTCAGGGGATGCTCGCAAATCTCACTGACCTGGTCACCGGTCTTACAGCCCAGCAGGCCGTGATTCTCAGGCAAACACAACCAGTATGTGCAGTACTCCCTTTCCCGCCGGTATCGGTGGTCCCTGCTCTTCTGCCGATCGCGGTGGCTCCAGAACCTCCTCCGCCAATCGTGGCGGCCCCAGAGTTACTCCCGCCGGTAGCGGCGGTCTCCTCCGGTTGTTGAGGATCCCGCTCCAGCGCCTCCGGTCGTAGCACTTTCCGTTCAAAAGTCTGGTTCTTCCAGACAGCCCAGACACCCTTTTCGCATCTAGGAGGCTCGCCAAAATTCTTTTCCACCTGGTCCATTACCACAACCTGCTTTCCTTCCACCTGCCATCCCCCAATTTCTCGCCGGAAGAAATCCCCTCTTTCTAGGCGCTCAGACCCTACATCATGTGCCTGACCCATTTTTCAAGCCTATGGATGACAACGCTCTTTTTTTCGATGCCATCTGACTAGCCCCAATCTCGGAGGACTTCAGGCCACCCAGGCTTGAAGTCTACAGGGGTGTGACTGACCCCCGTGAGCATGTACAAGAGTTCGAGGCTGCAGTCCGTTACCGTCAGCCGGACGAAGCCACTAGGTGTCACCTCCTGGCCAACACTCTGAAGGGGGCAGCATTCAGCTGGTTCATCAAGTTGCCCAGGGGTCACATCTCTTCCTACGAACATTTGAAATGGGAGCTGATCGCCCGTTTCATCGGTCGGACCAGAATGGTCGTCTCTGACATGGTGCTCGCCAATATCAAGCAAGGCGAGAGAGAGTCTCCAGGATTACACCAACCGCTTCTTCGCTGCTGCAGCAAAAGCCGAAGACGTAGACCCTGCAGTGGCCATGCACAATTTCTGAAGGGGACTCAAAGTAGGGGGTCTGTCCAAATCCCTGCAGTTGGCCAAACCTCAGAGTTACCCAGAACTGGTGGCCTGGCCAGCCAATTTATGCTTCTCGAGGATGCTGAGTTCTCTCCCACAGACGCTCCCAGAGTTAAGCAGGAGAGAAACAAGAGGAAACATCGAGGCACCAAACCCCCGACCACGAGGATGCGTGTGGCCAAAGATCGTGACAGAGATGAAGGAAAGCCTCGACACATCCAGCATCAAAAGCTTTTCCTTTCTCGACCGCTCCCCGAGGTCTATGCGGCGGCCATTAAACAGGGATGGATCCGACCTGCGGGACCCAGGCCAGCACCTCCGGTCGGGGTGGATCCAGACAACTATTGTGAGTTCCATGGGAACTACGGGCACAGGCTTCACAAGTGTCGAGGCCTCAGATCCCTGCTCGAGAAACTGATGAATCAAGGCAAGCTAGAAGAATTCATGCAGATGGCGCTAACATTCACTGCTGTCCAAAAAGGAAAGGCTCCCGAGGTTGCTGAAGCCGCGGCTAAAACCGTACCATCATCAGGCCCCAGCCAATCAGGGCGCCCTTATCCTCTGGCCACCAGGACGATCAACGTGATCTTTAGCGTTGACCCTACCGCTCGCCGCCGAGTAGTTGAGGTTGGAGGTATCTCTGAGCAACATTCTTCGTCTATTCCCCTCACTTTCTGTAGTGGAGATCTCCCCCAACAGGGCAATCTGCACAACGACCCGATTGTGGTTTTCGCTCGCATAGCTGACTTCGATGTTCGACGAGTGCTCCTCGACTCTGGGAGTGCCGCTGACATCCTGTTTGAAATTTCCTTCCTTTAGATAGGACTCAAAGAAACAAACCTCCTCCGCGCTGGAACCACTTTGCTTGGTATCTCCGGGGAAAGGGTCCAACCTTTGGGATTCGTTACTCTGCCCGTATCCTTTGGCGATGATAACAGCCACGCTATGAACATGGTCAACTTTGCTATCATCAGAGCTAAATCTGGCTATAACGCCATCCTTGAAAGAACGACACTAAACTCCTTTGGGATGATGATTTCCACGCCTCACTTATGCTAAATCAGGCTATAACGCCATCCTTGGAAGGGCGACACTAAACTCCTTTGGGATGGTGATTTCCACGCCTCACTTATGCGCAAAGTTCCTGACCCCCAGCGGCATTGTCACCATCAGAGGAGACGCCAAGCAGGCTACCCGCTGTTTCCAAATAGCAGTGCAGCTAGTAGAGACCAATTGGATCCCAAAGAGTCTCTGCCAGTTGTACCACATGAATGGGTCATCAATGTAACCTTAGGGGGGGGGGGGGGGGAAGACTCTTCTAAAATTGTAAACATATCATCTTCATTGAATGATAAGCAATAGGCGAAAGTCATCACCTTGCTTTTTGAGTACATCAATATCTTCGCATGGTCTCCCGAAGATGTTACAGGCATTGGCAGGGCTATCTGCGAACATCATCTGAATGTATCTAAGACTGCCTCCCCTATAGCACAGAAGAAGAGGGTAATGGCAGGAGAGAGGCAAGACGCCATCAAAGAAGAAGTCAATAAATTACTCGGAGCAGGCTATATCAGGGAGGTTCAGTACCCTCAATGGCTAACAAATGTAGTCATGGTGAAAAAGACCAACGGGAAGTGGAGAATGTGCGTAGACTTCCGAACATTAAACCAGGCTTGCCCTAAAGACACTTACCCTCTCCCCCCTATCGATACAATGGTAGACCGTACTTTCGGGTATGAAGTTATGAACTTCCTGGATGCTTTCTCTGGGTATCATTAGATCCGAATGACCAAGGAAGATGAAGAGAAGACTGCCTTCATCACTGACTACGACACGTACTGCTACAACGTCATGCCTTTTGGTCTCAAAAATACCGGTGCTACCTACCAGCGCATGATTGATGCCGTCTTCAAAGATCAGAGGGGGAGAAATCTTGAGGCCTATGTAGACGACATTCTGGTCAAAAGCAAAATCTTGGAGGGACACCTCAACGATCTCAGGGAAACCCTCGACACCCTCCAAAGGTATAGTCTTAAGCTTAATCCTGCCAAGTGCACATTCGGCGCAGCTTCGGGAAAATTTTTGGGCTATCTGGTTTCAGCCAAGGGAATAGAAGCCAATCCAGATAAAATATCGGCTATCCTAAACATGCCCTCTCCGAAGATTGCGAAGGAGATTCAGAAATTAGCGGGGAGGATCAACAGTCTGGGCAGATTCATCTCGAAACCCGGTGATCGATGTTCCCCATTCTTTTGATGCCTGCGCAACAACAAGAGAGGCCAATGGACCGACGAATGCAAAGCGGCTTTTACCAAGTTGAAGAAATATCTTACCTCGACGCCAATATTAGTAGCACCAAGGGAAGGGACGGTCCAATCTCTTTACTTGGGAGTATCCAGCACTGCGGTCTCGGCAGTCCTCTTAGACGATGATAAGGGGGTACAACATCCAATCTTCTACACCAACCATATGCTCCTAGACGCTGAAAGCCAATATCCTACATTGGAAAAGCTCGCTTTGGCTCTTCTGATGACGGCAAGGAAGTTGCGGCCATATTTCCAATCCCACACTATCCAGGTTGTCACTGACCAACGCTTCTGAAGATACTGTGCACCCCTGAGGTCTCCGGAAGATTGCTCAAATGGTCCATTGAACTGGGTGAATACGATATCAAATTTGTCCCACGAACAGCAATCAAGGCTCAGACCCTGGCAGATTTCATCGCCGAGCTTTCTACTTCGGAGCCACCACTTGTCGGGCCCTAGGTAAACCTCTAGTCCCTCCATGTCCAGGGGGCTGGGATCCTCCTAACCAGCCTGATGGGGACCACGCTACATCAAGCCGTGACACTTCAATTCAAAGCGACAAACAACCAGGCAGAATATGAGGCTCTCATTGCAGGACTGAACTTCGCACTCACCATGGCTATGAGGTGCATACAGGTGTTCTGCAATTCCCAATTGGTCGTCAATCAGATAAACTGTACATTTGAGAGAAAGGACGAGGTTCTGAAGAAGTATCTACAACTGGACCGATCCTTGATCTCTCAGTTTGAGGATTTTTTCCTGATATACATCCCCCGAGAAGAAAACCAAGTGGCAGACCAGCTGGCCAAGGAAGGGCTCCCCGACCTCCGTCGGACTCAAACATTCGAAAAGCCTAGTTTTGAATGCGCAGAAGTTTCTTCTGAGGAACGACCACCTTGCTGGATGGACAGGATCCTCGATTACTTAAAAGATGGGACCCAGCCCGACAACAGACAAGAGGCAAAGAAATTGAAACATGATAGTGCCAAATACACCCTTATCGATGGGGAACTCTATAGAAGATCTTATGCCAAACCCCTTACCAAGTGCTTGGGACCTGGAGAGGCCCAAAAGATTATGGAAGCTGTGCACCGAGGGGAATGCGGAACCCACGCTTGTGGCAGAAGTCTGGTTATGCGAATCCTACGCCAGGGATTCTTCTGGCCAAACATCCACAAGGACGCTCAGATGTTTGTGGAAAAATGTTCTCAATGCTAATACTACGCAGATATGCACAGGCAACCTGTAGGCTATCTCAAACCCATCAATTCATCTTGGCCCTTCGTCATCTGGGGGCCGGACTTCCTAGGCCCAATGTCTACGGCCATGAAGAACTACAAGTGGATACTAGTCGCCGTTGACTATTTCACAAAGTAGATTGAGGCTAAGCCACTCACCCATCCTACTTCTCAGAATGTGGAGAATTTTCTATGGGCCAATATCGTCTGCAGATATGGCATACCAATGGTGATCATCACTGACAACGGTACCCCGTTTGCTAATCAGCGAATCCACGACTTCTGCGGCAAACACCAAATCAATCTTAAGTATACATCCGTCTGGCACCCCCACACCAACGGGCAGGCAGAGGCCGCTAACAAAAATATCTTAAACATCTTGAAGAAACGCCTTGAAGGCGCCAAAGCCCGCTGGCCAGAAGAACTACCAGGCGCTCTCTGGGCCTACAACACAGCTCCTTCCGAGGTCACCCAGGAGTCTCCTTTCTCCCTATCATTCGGGACAGATGTTGTCATACCAGTTGAGCTATAGCATTACTCTCCCAAGGTTGAAACTGCAGCCAACTTCAAACTCGAGGATATACAAAACTGGGTGAGCGAGAACGATGATTCACGGCGCATCGATCTAGACCTCTTGGAACAGAAGAGAGAGCTGGCTGCACTCAAACGCCTGGAGCACAAACGTCGAATTGAAAGATATTTCAACCGCAGGTTAAACCCAGGGCTTTCATTCAAGGCGACTTGATGCTTAAACGGAGGCTTCTCGCTGGCAGCAATTTAGGGGCTCCTAAGCTTGAGCCCAACTGGGAAGGCCCTTATATCGTGCGCAAAGTTGCTGGACCTAACGCATACTATCTTATGACTTTCGAAGGCATCCAGCTCCCCAGAACCTGGAGTGGGGACAATATAAAGAAATTCTATGCATAATCTTGGACAGCAGTTCGTCTTTATACTTCTTATACATCATTCATCTGTACAGTTTCACTCAGAAAGTCATTATGAAACAGAAGGCATTCTTTATCGAACACATCTGGGCCTTCTTTTGTCTCTTTCAAAAACATATCTGAATTTCATCTGGGGTTCTTGGAGCGACGAATCTTATGCTGGTTAAATATCGAGGTATTCCATAGCAAGCCTAACGCCGCTCAGGTATGATTTCAAACCTCAAAGCTCGACCCTCGTACCCGAGGTTCCGGACCTCGCACATGATGGGCATATCATAACTAACCTTCCATATATGGCGATCACTGAGCCTAGTTATGCCTGGCAGGCGGGATTTCCTACATACATCTGAGACCCTTCCATAAGTCCATCTGGCTAGCGGAAGGTCTGAAGGCCTGCTCGTAATCTTAGGGCAGCCCCTGTTATCTACCCATGATACAGGTCCCCCCTAAGCAGAGTGTCTTCGCTTCCCACTAGGATCTGCCATTCCAAGGGGGTCAGCCCTCGCCTTAAGTACAAACATCAAACATGATGTTTCAGACGATCAAGTCCTTTTGGTGTTGGGTCAGATAACTCTCCCTAGGCAGGATCTCTACTATTATTGTTACTTCTTTCCTGTGCAGGTATGCAAAGGAGTATTCTTTGAACCCAAATTCGGATATCCTCGAGGTCAGCCCTTGCCTCAGGATCAAATATCGGACACGATGTTTCAGATCCTTTTGGCACCAA
The DNA here is from genome assembly GCA_002786265.1 of Apostasia shenzhenica. Classification (NCBI taxonomy): domain Eukaryota; kingdom Viridiplantae; phylum Streptophyta; class Magnoliopsida; order Asparagales; family Orchidaceae; genus Apostasia; species Apostasia shenzhenica. The sequence continues at coordinate 955,860 of KZ451951.1, forward strand.
GTCAGATAACTCCTCTTGGGCGGGATCCCTTCTACTGTCATTACACCCTCTCTATATGGGTCTGTAAAGTTTCAGAAGTCAAACTCGGGGTATTCTACATGATTTAAAGTTCCTAATTATCTTATTAAGGGGTTTTCTCAGAATTACAGTCAGAATATCTCAGGCTTCATGCAAAAGTATGAAAGTCGAAGTAAACTTTTTATTAATTTTCAAAGATTACAAAAATTGGGATTACAATTCACTCATCTTATAAGGGGAATGGGTTACCCTCTACTAATCCCATCCAAAAGATTGAATACATGATGGATGAGGTCGTCAGTTAAGTCGAAACCCTCCTCCTTGTAAGAAGGATCAGAGGCCATGCAAGGGAAAGGATCCACTTCCCCAAGTTCGGCGGCAGTAACCTTACCCCATTGGATCAAAGTGGAAGCTAACCCCTCCCATGATCGCTTGATCCCTTCTAAACTTAATTTCCTGCACGGTAAACTCGTCTTGTAGGCCTCCACAGCAGCCGTGGACCTCTCTACGACGACGACTTCTTGGTGTTCGGCGACCTCGATAAGATTCTTCTGCAGGGCTTTATTGTCACCCTCCATCACGCCCACGGCAGACTGGCGCACTGTAAGTTCCTCCTGCAGTTTAGCCTTCTCCTCCTGCAGCTTATCCTTCTCCTCCTTCAGCTTGACCTTTTCCTCCTGGGCTGCATCAAGCTGAGAAGACTTCACTGCGAGCTGGGCCTTCAAAGCCTCGATCTCTTCATCCCTTTGATGAAGCTGAGACCCTTGCTCCAAACCTGCTCCTCGGTCCTCAGAGCCCTGTTCAAGGCCAACGGCAAGCGAGCAAGAACCTGCAGCAAAAACAAGTCAGTTTATGAGAATAAAACTGGAAAGGAAACCTGGGAAGGGATCCTTACCGTGGCTATCCTGTTGGCTAACCCTGAGTATAGCTCTGGTGTGGAGGTCGTCTCTATTTTCTCCTCCAAATCCTTTGACACCAGGCCGCTCCCAAGGGCCAATCCTACTTCTCCTCGATAGACTCGGCCTTTGTTCTCGAATGGCACGGTGACAACAGTCAGTCTTTTGCCATCCCCTTTCATTCTCACCGCCATCCTTGTACCTTCGTCCCCAAAAATTCCGGTATAGCTCTGGTGTGGAGGTCGTCTCTATTTTCTCCTCCAAATCCTTTGACACCAAGCCGCTCCCAAGGGCCAATCCTACTTCTCCTCGATAGACTCGACCTTTGTTCTCGAATGGCACGGTGACAACAGTCAGTCTTTTGTCATCCCCTTTCATTCTCACCGCCATCCTTGTACCTTCGTCCCCAAAAATTCCGGTGAAGTTAGTGCTGTAAGGGGGCTCTACGCTCCGCTGCCAGTCATGTTCTCCCTCGGCAGCAAAACCTTCCGCCTCAACACTCCTCGCTTTCTTTTGTGGGGGCTTGGGGCCTGTGTTTCCGGAGGGACCCCTTTTTTCTCCATAAGCCTCCACTGGGACAAGTTCCAGACAATGTCCCTCCACCCTCTCCTTTTCTTGGCCTCTGTCGGCCTTATTCCCTTCCTCCTTTTCCCCTATAACAATCCCTATAGCATCTTTAAGGATTGCTCGGGGCTTGGCAGCTGGCATAGGTCCCTTTCCCTTTCCCGTATACCCCAGCTCAGCCAAGGTCTTTCTGTTGTCTGTAACATCCTCAGGAGAGGATACCACATCGACGGCGGTTCCACCACAGATTGGCTCTAGAACCCTTATCTCCTCTTCGCCCCTCACCTCAGTAACCTCTTTACTGAGTTGGGCGGCATGGGGTTGCCCCCTCCTAGTCCTCTTCATCAAGACCGTGCTGTAGGGGAGGGTGACTTCCTTAAGGACGCTGTATCCCAACACCTTGGCATGCAGGGATACATCATTCCTCACATGCTTGAGGAAGTCCTTCAGGGGCCAGCTCTGCCCCTTCAACCTCTCTAGAGCCCTCTGGGTAGCTTGCCCAACCACCCACATAGCATCGCCAATGAACTCAGGAGGGCACACTCCAGGCGTCAAGGAGATTCCCAGGTCCCCTCCGACAAAGAAGTAATAGTCCCTCCAGTCCGAATGAGAACTACTTGCTCCTGAGAACATTGCCTTCCTCGTCTTCGACCGCAAGGCCAAGCACCCCCCATACCCTGGCACCACCATCCAACTGAACAAACTCCTGAACAACGTCAGAGTCCACGGTATTCCCTGAGCCTGCAGTAGCTTCAAAAAGGAATACACGTAAGCAATGGCGTTGGGGGAGAGTTGCGCTGGAACAAGTTGGAAGGAGTTCAGAATCTCCTTAAACTCCGGTTGAGGCGGCAACATCAGACCGTATTCCACCTGTGCCCGGTACATGCATATCGCCCCCTCAGGAGGACGATTCGGTTGGAGGTCGGTGGTAGGGGGGATAATCGTCAGGTTAGGGTTTTCTCTAAACCCCCTGGCCGTATTGAGCACTTCATGCTCCATCAGAAGACTCTCTTGGTAATTACTATCCTTGTAGAACTGGTTGGCCAGCTCGGCCCACTCAATCTCTTCTCCTCCCATGGCTTGATCTCGCAAGGGACAGGGCGATGTATTTTCTCTCTCTTTGTAAAGTTTGAAGACGGGCGGGCACACCAACTGCCCCCCTTTGAAGGAACCCTTTATGGGGAAACAGCTGTGCCCTTTCATCTTCTGGCCGTCTGATCTCTTCGATCGGCGTGTGAACGCAATCAGACCGCTCGTACCTTCTGACAAACTCAAAACTCAAAGTGATGCACGGTTCTCAAAGCGTTGCTTCTCCTCGTTTCATCGTATATCGTCTACAATAGTTTACAATCGTGCACGGTAGTTCGAAATGGTGGTTATTTTTATCACTATCATCCGATGCTTTATGATCGGGCACTAGGATAATAACTTTACCCTTCTTTACTTAGAACCTGCCATTTGGTTTACTTTTATACTTATGAATTCTTGTTCTCTCTTTCCTAATCTCGTGGTACCTGTTTCAAACACGAAGGAAAAGACATACAAATAGAATTCATGCAAGATAAGTTTTTGAAAGAAAAGTACAATTTCATTAATGATAAAACTTATTACAATTTTATTTTCTTTGTTCTTACATGTTCCTCTCATGAGTACAGGAAAGACGGAAAATACAAAGCCAGAACTTAGACACCGAGCATAATAGCTTTGATCTCAATATTGGGGGAACCTCCCTCTTTGAGACTAATCTATTACTCTCCTGACCACGGGCAGCAGACCACCCTGGGAACCACCAAACCTCATCCCACCTCGACGATAGTTCCGTCAAACGCAGGTGTTGATGACGAGGCTAAGAAGCTGCTAAAACCCCTACCTCGACTATAGTTCCTTCAAACATAAGGTGTTAATGATTAGGCTGAGGAACTAGCCGAGAGCGGGGGCAAGTCACTTCTGGCTCCCTGGTTGACCTTGTTGTTGGGCTTCAGGGGGAACCCTCCGGCCCAACCATCTGGCCTCAAGAGGAGTGGTTTGACCCTCTTCAGGACTCCCGAGAGAGAGAGACAGATGATACCCTAGCTAGCATAGGATCTTGGTAGAGGAATCTCCTCCGGACAGTGGCTCCCAATGTCGAAGAACCTTTCTGATCCCTTAGGACCACAAAAAGGAAGAACCGCAGGGCTTCTGATGCTCTCCTGATCCAAGATATTTTCATCAACCAATGTTTGCAGAAGAACATCGAAGGCAGCCTGACTCTTCACATGGTGGCCCACCGGCGAGGTACTGACGATCTTCATCGCCCTCCTCATTGCTTCCTCCAGATCCTCTATACATCATCCCCTCCATCCAGAGTTGTTCCCTACCAGGGCTCGCAAGGAGTGAATCTTAGACTTCAGCAGCTCCTCCCGACGACGAGCTTCGGAGGCCGCCTCCCTCGCACCCAACGAAACCTCTCTGACCTTGGCTAGCTCATCCCTTAGCCACCTCCTCTCCTCTTTCAAAGCCTCCCTCTCATCATCTAACTCTCTTATTCTCTTTTGGAGGTCTTTGACATGAGCAGAATGGGCCTGAGTCACATCCGACAGGCTGCGGTGGAGCTCTCCCCTTGCAGCCTCACTTTTGTTGGCCCATACTGCATTATTCAGAGCTAGGAAAGCCAACTTGTCTTCCAGTTCGTATAGCTTCCCTAGCTCCTCCCTGTGATCATTTTGAGAGCGCTTTGTAACTTGCAGTAAAGCACCCTCCAGCTCCTTTATCCTCTGAAGATGGCAGGTCTCCTTTTCCTCCTTACCCTTCAGAGATCTCACCACCTCCAGAACCTTAGAGGTATTCCCCAGAATCTTCTCCTCTTCCCTCCTTATTTCGAATAATCGGTCTCCCAGCACGCTCCATGTCCCTTCAATGCCAAGGGCGGCACTGGAGATAGCTGGGGAAACCCTTCCCTTCTCCTTAGTCGCTTCCTCCATCTTGTCTCATGGCCCTTCAATGCCAGAGGCGCTTCTAGGAGCAATATGGGGGGGCACTTCCTTCTCCCCTTAGTCACCTCCTCCATCTTGCTGCCTTCCTCCTTCCTACCCTTCTCTTTCTTCTTCTCATCATTCCAGGGGCATGATGGTGGGAGAGAAGGGAAGAGAGGCTTCCTTTTCTTCTCAGGAGGAGGGACTAGGACACTAAGGGAAGAAGGACCACAAACTAGCAGGGGTGACTTCTTCACGCCCCCTTCGAGAGCCCCAAACTTGGGAAGGAGCTGCTCAACCTCTTCATCTTTAAGCAGGACCTTCCCAAGCACTAATTTCTTCCATGTGGCTGTTTCACTCACCAAAACCACCTCCTTCACTTCCCTGGCCTGTGGGGGCGGTTTGACCGGAGAGTCGGACACAACCACCACCTTTGTGCTCATCGACTCTCGCACTAATTGCAGCGCCTGCTCCAGGATAGCAGCAGTCCTGGTCGCCGGAGCATTCGCCCCCGGCTCTACCGCCCTGGCTCCCACTTCTTTTAAGGGCACTTCTTCAGGTTTCGCCGTCGCCGATTTCGACAGTCCTTCAGAAAGTCCCAAAAGCCTTCTCTTCTCAGGAGGAGAAACATAAGCCCGAGGCAGACCGACTCTCTTCTTCGAAACGCTTTCCAGGGTTGCCCACTCCATCTCCTCCGCCTTTTTTTTTCTAACGAGTTCCTTTGCAAAGATTTTCAGGAGACAAAGTGAGGGAATACGAATCGGCGCACGCCGCCTCCATCTTATCCTCCACCCTCTCGACGGTTCGCATTCCAGGACCCATATTAATATTCGCGCCCTGACAATGCGGGGGGCTGATGTTAACACGTGGTTCCTGCGCTGCATCCCGGCCGTACACGTGCCGCCTGGCTAGCCTCCAACTCGCCTTGATGATGAATCAGATGTAAAATCACAGCAATCACCTTTCAAGGATTACTGTTCAGATTTCTGAATTTAAAGTCATAAAGTAATATGCAATATAATATTACTAACATCTTTTATTACAACCTTGCATGTTGTCCTAGAACTCAAACAACTGCAGTAGAGGATTCAACTCAGGAATGTTAAACTTCAACTAAATTGAAGACCAGAGACCAAACTTTTTGATCATGATTACAATGTCAAATAATATGAAACACATCCTCTTCACAGCCACAGCCCCAGATACATTTAGAAACAAAATCGAAGCAGTTCCTTTTAAAATTAACCTCAGTAGGAAGATAATCGGAAATGACTTGCCAAGCAAAAAAAAAATGATATTTTAGCAGGAAACCTTTTTAACCAACCACTTTATATTTCTCCTACTTATCATTATTTTTGTTTTTAAACTAATCTCTATAACAAATTTTTTTCTCCTTAATTTTTTCTTGTACATCATCTTTTCACAACCAAGTATCTTTATTATTTGGAATCATTCCTTTGGATTCTCCCAGCACATCCTTCGCCATCTTACAGATACAGTTAGCAACTGTTAACCACATAAGATCAGTTTTTCCGTTAATGTTCTATTGCCCAAGTTCTAGAACGTTCTTCTTAAATATACATTTGTTCTCATTCTTTAGATTCCACCATCGAATCCGAGGATAGGATTTTGACTTATTATTTCTTCTCCAATACTTTATCTCAGAATCTAAAACCATTAATCAATATTGGGTAGTCAAACATTCACTTGGAATGACTTTACAATCTTTACAATCCAAACGATCTTGTTTCCTTATAAAAAAATTATCAATCTGAGTTCTTGAAGTTCCATTCTTATATGTGATAACATGCACCTCTCTCTTCTTGAATAAAGTATTAGCAATTACAAGATCATATGCTAAAGAAAACTCTAAAATAATTTTATCCTCCTCATTTATCTCTCCAAAACCATATCCACCATGAATACTATTAAATCCCTCAACAACACGTCCAACATGTCCATTTAAATCACCTCCAATAAATAATCTTTCCTCATGAGATATCTCTTGTATTAACTCTTTTTTTCCCTTTATGCTCGCATCCAAGCCAACTTGGGGAGCATACACACTTACAATGTTAATAATTATTTCATTAATTATAATTTTTAAAGCCACAATTCTATCACAATTTCTCTTAACTTCCACTACGTGATTCTTCAAGCTCTTATCCAGAATTATACCCACTCCATTCTTGTTTTTATTCTTACCAGAGTACCAAAGTTTAAAACCTAAGCCATCAATTTCCTTAGCCTTCTCTTCAACCCATTTTGTTTCCTGCAGGCACAAAATATTAATCTTTCTATGAATCATAATATTCACCAACTCCATTAGCTTGCCCATCAGGTTGCCTATATTCCAAGTTCCTAATCTAATTCTACTGACTTGAGTTCTAGTATGATGGACTAGCTTCTTTACCCGCATCCGTCCATGATGTGGGGACCCTTGCGCATTTTTCACTACACTCGGGTGCCGATGCAGCGGCCCTTGCCCATTTTTCACTGTATTCAGGTAATACAGCGCGTCGCTTTCAGGGAACGCCCTAGCTTTAACGCAATTTTCTAAAGGATTCATGTCATGATTGATTCGACAAGTTTTACGCTGGCTGACGACTGCCTAACGCCACCCTCCGCGTTTCTCATCCGGGACTTGGGACCCGACAACGGTGCTAAAGCTATTAATAAAACAGATAGTAAAAATTAAAATCAATTAATAAAAATAAAGTTAAATTTAATGCGCATAAAACATTTTGAATATTTATCAATTAATAATTATTAATTTAATAATACTGTAATACTTTTATATGATTGTTGACGTAGGATGGAGATTCCAAGGAACACCGAAAATGAAAGAGAGTTCCAGGAGATAGCAGCGCGTAGGGGAGGTAAGCCTGTTAAAGGAAGCTCAAGGAAGAGAGAGAAAGAGTTCGGGGCATCCAGAAGAACACAGATTTAAGGTGGTTCAGGGAGAAAATTCCCTACGTCCACCGAGCGATCAGCGAAGAAGATTTATTAATGGAAGAAAGTAGCCGCGAAGGCTAATACAATGCTTCTGAGAGAAAGAAAAAGAAGAGAGAGCTCCTCAGTTGGGGCTCTAATACAATGAGAGTGGAAGAATCTGAGAGGTTTGCTTTTTTTTCTGATCTCCTTTGTTGTGCTCTTTATGGTTCGTCCTCCCTTTTTGAGAACTGTTCAGAGGTATTTGTAGGCAGTGGGTGATCCAGCTTCATCCTAGTTTTCCGGAAAAAAGGAGGTGAACAAACTCTGGGCTTGTGCCGCCTGCCGACCGCTGGAGGGACTGGAAGCCGTGAGAGAAGGGTGTTATCCTTTAATATTTGGTACTTCTTCTGGGGATCCGTGACGGCTGTAGCATGCGAATCCTTGGTTTGTGGGTTTGAAAAAAGTGCTTTGTGCGGGAAACAGCGCAGTTGGGTCAAACCGATTGTGACAGGCACCGCTCTGTAACGTCGTGCCCGACGTTACCAAGGATGATCCTGGCTCATTGTGGACGAGGCTAGGTTAACCCTTGTGGCCGAGGTCGGACCCGGTCAAGAATCTGCAAGAACAGAGGAGTTAGTAAATGAATGAAAGTGGCTGGAGGCCAGCCAGGCGCCACATGTACGGCCGGGATGCAGCGCAGGAACCACGTGTTAACATCAACCCCCCGCATTGTCAGGACGCGAATATTAATATGGGTCCTGGAATGCGAACCGTCGCGATGGTGGACACGCTGCTCGAGGCCTATTTAGGATACGATGGGGGCGACGCTCGCCGATTCGTATCCCCTCCCTTTGTCTCCTAAAAATTCCTGCAAGAGAAGATTTGTTAAGGAAATGGCGGAGAAGATGAAGTGGACGACCCTAGCAAGCATCTCAAAGAAGAGAGCTGGTCAGTCTCCGGCTGATGTTCCTCCTCCCGAGAAGAGAAGGCTTCTGGGACCTTCTGAAGGGTCGCAGAAATCAGCGACGACGGAACCTGTTAAGGCGCCCCCGTCTAAAGAAGTGGGAGCCGGGATGGTAGAGTCGGGGGTGAATGCTCCGGCGGCCAGGTCTGCTGTTGTCCTGGCGCAGGAGTCGACGAGCACAGAGGTGGTAATCGTGTCCAATTCCCCGGTCAAGCCGCCTCCGAAGGCTAGAGAAACGAAGGAGGTGGTCTTGGTGAGCGAAACACCTGCTGGAGAGAGGCTGGCGCCAGGGAAGATTCTGCTCAAAGATGACGAGATTGAGCGGCTCCTTCCTAGGTTTGGGGCTCCTTCAGGAGATGCGAAGGAGTCACCCCTGATGGTTTGCGGTCCTGCTTCTCTTGGTGCCTCAATTCCTCCTTCTGAGAAGAAAAGGAAGCCTCTCTTCCCTTCCTTCTTTCCAGCGAGCCCCCGAAATGATGAGGAAAAGGAAGAGAAAGGGAGGAAAGAAGGGGGCAACCAGATGGAGGAGGTGACTAAAGGGAAGAAATCCAGTGCCTTTCCAGGTTGCTCCTGGAAGCACTCTTGGCATTGAATGGCTAGGAGGCAAGATGGAAGAGGCGATTAAGGAGAAGGAAGGGGTTCCTCTAGCTGCTTCCAGTGTCGCTTTTGACATTGAAGGGACCTGGAGTGTGCTGGGGGAAAGATTGTTTGAAATAAGGATGGAAGAGGAGAAGATTCTGGGGAATACCTTCAAAGTTCTGGAGGTAGTGAGATCTCTGAAGGGCAAGGAGGAGGGGGAGGCCCGCCACCTTCAGAGAATAAAGGAGCTAGAGGGCGCTTTGTTGCAAGTCACAAAGCGCTCTCAAAGTGATCATAGGGAGGAGCTAGGGAAGCTATACAAACTGGAAAACAAGTTGGCTTCCCTAGCTTTGAGCAATGCCGAATGGGCCAATAAGAGTGAGGTTGCGAGGGGAGAGTTCCACCGCGGCCTATCGGATGTGAGCCAGGCCCATTCTGCTCATGTCAAAGACCTCCAAAAAAGAATAAAGGAGTTGGATGATGAGAGGGAGGCTTTGAAAGAGGAGAAGATTTGGCTAAGGGATGAGCTAGCCAAGGCCAGGGGGGTTTCGTCGGAGGCAAGGGAGGCGACCTTCGACGCTCGTCGACGGGAGGAGTTGCTAAAGTCTGAAATTCACTCCTTACGGGCTCTGGTGGAGAACAGCTCTGAATGGCGGGGACGACGTATGGAGGATCTGGAAGAAACGGTGAGGAGGGCGGTGAAGATTGTCAGTGCTTCGCCGGTGGGTAACCACGTGAAGAATCAGGCAACTTTTGACTTTCTTCTGCAGACATTGATCGATGTAAGTATTTTGAACCAGGAGAATATCAGAAGTCCTGCTGTTCTTCCCTTCTGTGGTCCTAAGGGACCAGACAGGTTCTTTGACGCTGGGAGCCACTGTCTGAAGGAAGTTCCTCCATCAGAGTCCTACGCCGGCTGGGGATATCATCTGTCCCCCCTTTGTAGGAGTCCTGAAGAGGGCCAAATTACTCCCCTCGAGACCAGATGGTTAGGCCAGAGTGATCCTCCCAAAGTCTAGAAGCAAGATCAGCCAGGGAGCCAGAAGTGATTTGCCTCCACCCTCAGATAGTTCCTCAGCCTCATCATCAACACCTATGTTTGACGAAACTATAGTCGAGGGGTGGAGTCATAGCAGCTTCTCTAGCGTGGTCTGCTGTCGGTTGTTAGTAGTGTAATGGATTGGTCTCAGAGAGGAGGGTTCCCTCGTTCCCGAGGTCGATACTATTACACTGGGTGTCTAAGTTCTGAAGTCTTATATTTTCTTTGTTTTTCCTGTACTCGAGAGAAACATGTAAGAACAGAGAAAATGAAATTGTAACAAGTTTTATTATTAATGAAGTACGTTTTCTTTCAAAAACTTGTCTTGGATGAATTCTGTTTATGTTGCCTCTTTTCTTTCGTGTTTGAAACAGGTACTATGAAGTTGGAAAAGGGAGAACAAGAATTCATAAGTGAGTATAAAACCAACGGTAAATCCTAAGTAAAAAGAGAAATAACTAGCCTCGTGCACAACTATAAAGTATCGGGTGATAGTAATAAAAACCAATTCCAATATATCGGGCATGAGCTGTGGACTGTCGTGCACAATGGACGATGAAACCGGAGGAAACGATGCTTCGGAAACTATGCGCCACTTCAAGTTCTGAACCTGTCAGAAAGTGCGGACGGTCTGATTGTGTTTGCGTGCTGATCGAAGAGATCAGACGGCCAGAAGACGAAAGGACAGTTGTTTCTCATAAAAGGTTTCTCCAAAGGGCAACCGGCGTACTTGTCCGTTTTCAAACCCTAAAGAGAGGAGAAGAGACTTCGCCCCGTCCGTTACGGAATCAGGCCATGGGAGGAGGAGAGATTGAGTGGGCCGAGCTGGCCGGTCAGTTCCTCAAGGATACTAGCTACTAGGAGAGTCTCTTGATGGAGCACGAAGTGCTCAACGTAACTAGGGGGTTTAGAGCAAACCCCAACCTGACGATTATCCATCCTACCGCCGACTTTCGACCGAATAGCCCTCCTGAGAGGGCGATATGTGTGTACCGGGCACAGGTGGAGTACGGCTTGATGCTGCCGCCGCAACCGGAGTTCAAGGAGATTCTGAACTCCTTTCAGCTTGTTCCGGCGCAACTCTCCCCCAATGTCATTGCCTACGTGTATTCCTTCCTGAAACTGCTGCAGGCTCAGGGAATACCGTGGACTCTGACGTTGTTCAGGAGTTTGTTCAGTTGGATGGTGGTGCCAGGGTATGGGGGTGCCTGGCCTTGCGGTCGAAGACGAGGAAGGCAATGTTCTTAGGAGCGAGTAGTTCTCACTCCAACTGGAGGGACTACTACTTCTTCGCCGGAGGGGATTTGGGGATCCCCTTGACGCCCGGGACGTGCCCTCCTGAACTCATGGGTGATGCCAAGTGGATGGCTGGGACGGCCACCCTAAAAACCCTAGAGAAGCTGAAGGGGCAGAGCTGGCCCTTAAAGGACTTCCTCAAGCATGTGAGGAATGATGTATCCCTGCATGCCAAGGCGTTGGGATACGCCGTTCTCAAGGAAGTCATCTCGCCTCCTGGTATGGTTCTGATGAAGAGGGCTAGGAGGGGGCAACCTCCTACCACCCAGCTTAGCAGAGAGATAACTGTGGTGGGGGAGGAAGAGGAGATAAGGGTTCCGGAGCCGGTCTGTGGTGGAACCGCTGTTGATGAGATATCCTCTCCAGAGGATACCTCATATGATAGAAAAATCTTGGCCGAGCTGAGGTACACAGGAAAGGGGAAGGAACCTATGCCAACCGCCAAGCCCCCGACGATCCCTAAGGGGGCCACAAGGATTGTCATAGGGGATAAGGAGGAAGGGAATAAGGCCGACAGAGGCCAAGAAAAGGAGAAAATGGAGGGACCCTATATGGAGTTGGTCCTCAGGGAGGTTGCCAGAGAGAAAAGAGGTTCCTCCGGAAGCCCAGGTCCAAAGCCAGAGCCCCCACTGAAGAAGGCGAAGAGTGTGGAGGAAGGTTTTGCTGTTGGAGGAGAACATGACTGGCAGCAGAGCGTAGAGCCCCCCTTTAGTGCCAACTTCGCCGGGCTCTTCGGGGATGAGGGTACAAGAATATCGGTGAGGACGAAAGGGGATGACAGGAGACTGACTGTCATCACCGTGCCAACCGCGAACAAGGTCTGCGCCTACCGAGGAGAGGTAGGTCAGGCCCTAGGGGGAGGTCTAGTATCAAAGGATTTGGAGGATAAATTAGAGATGTCCTCCACGCCAGACCTCTATTCAGGTCTTGCCAACAGGGTGGCCACGATAAGGATCTTCTCCCAGAGTTTCTCTCTTTTACTCCTATGAGCTGACTTGTGTTTGTTGCAGGTCCTCGCTCGCTTGCCGTTGGCTTTGAACAGGGCCATGAGGACCGAGGAGCAGGTGCTGGAGCAAGGACGTCAGCTTCATCAAAGGGATGAAGAGATTGAGGCCTTGAAGGTCCAGTTGACGATGAAGTCCTCTCAGCTTGACGCCGCCCAGGAAGAACTTGCAGTGCGCCAGTCTGCAATGGGCGTACTTGAAGCAGACAATAAAGCCCTGCAGAAGAAACTCGCCGGAGTTGCCGAACACCAAGAAGCCATTGTCACAGAAAGGTCTACGGCTGCTGTGGAGGCTTATAAGACGAGCTTACCTTGCAGGAAATTAATATTAGAAGGGATCAAACGATCATGGGAGGGATTGGCTTCCACTTTAATCCAAGGGGGTAAAGTCATTGTCGTCGATCTTGGAGAAGTGGATCATTTTCCTTGCATGGCCGCTGATCCTACTTTCAGGGAGGAGGGTTTTGACTTAACTGATGACCTCATCCACCAAGTGTTCAACCTTTTGGATGGGATCAGTGAAGGCTGATCCTCTTTTCCCGGAAAGATGAGTGAATTGTAACCTCAATTTTTGTTAATTTTTAAAAATTAATAGAAAATTTGCTTTGCCTTTCATACCTGTTTTGTTCTGATGTGCATGAAATGAACAAGTACCTTTGTATGAAACTTGAGATATTCTGATTGTAATTCTGAGAAAACCCCCTTGTAACAAAATGATAAGGGATTTTGAATCACATAAAATACCCAAAATTTGACTTTTGAGATTTTGCGAGTCCGCATAGAAAGTAATGATAGCAGGAACCCCGCCTGAGAGGTATTATCTGACCCAATGCCAAAAGGACAAAGTGTCTGAAATATGGTGCCCGATGTTTGTACTTAAGGCATGGGCTGACCTCGGGGGTTTCCTAAATTTGGGTTTAAGAGTATACTCCTTTATGCACCTGCACAGAAAAGAAGTAATGATAGTAGTGGAGATCTTGCCTAAGAGGAGTTATCTAACCCAATGCCAAAAGGACTTGATCGTCTGAAACATCGTGGCTGATGTTTGTACTTGAGGCAAGGGCTGACCTCCGTTAGAGCGGCAGATCCTAGTGGGAAGCAAAGGCACTCTGCTTAGGGGGGACCTGTATCATAGGAAGATATCAGGGACTGCCTTAAGGTTACAAGCGGGCCTTCAGACCTTCCGCTAGCCGGATGGGCTTATGGAAGGGTTCCAGATGTATGTAGGAGACCCCGCCTGCCAGGCGTAACTAAGCTCGGTGACCGCCATATATGGAAGGTTAGTTATGATAACCCATCGTGTGCGAGGTCTGGAGCCTCGGGCACGATGATGGAGGTTTAAGGTTTGGAATCATACCTGAGCGATGGATGTTAGGCAGATATGAATACCTCAAAATGAATTAATAGGTGTAAGATTGACTTTTGCAAGACTTCTGAAGTCTGAGATATAACCTCTAAGACATTATGAAGAAATCCAGATATTTTGGAAAAACCCAAGATGTCTTATTAATAAAGAATGTCTCGAGAACTTTCTGAATGTGTAATAAATTTCTGAATGGATCTGCAGAAACGAATGTTGTATAAGGGGTATGAAGATGAATAGCTGCTGAGAATCAGGCATAGAATTTCTTTAGGTCATCCCCACTCCAAGTTCTGGGGAGTTGGATGCCTTCGGAGGTCATAAGATGATATGCATTTGGTCCAGCAACCTCGCGAACGATGTAAGGGCCTTCCCAGTTAGGCTCCAACTTGGGAACCCCTAAATTGCTGTCGGCGAGAAGCCGCCGTTTAAGTACCAAGTCTCCTTGGATGAAAGCCCTGGGGTTAACTTTGCGGTTAAAATATCTTTCAATTCGACGTTTGTGCTCCAGGCGTTTGAGTGCAGCCAGCTCTCTCTTCTGTTCCAAGAGATCTAGATCGATGCGTCGTGAGTCATCATTTTCGCTCACCCAGGTTTGTATATCTTCGAGATTGAAGTTGGTTGCAGTTTCCACCCTGGGAGAGTAATGCTCCAGTTCAACTGGTATGACAGCGTCCGCCCCGAATAAAAGGGAGAAAGAGGACTCCTGAGTGACCTCGAAAGGAGCTGTGTTGTAAGCCCAGAGAGCGCCTGGTAGTTCTTCTGGCCGACGGGCTTTGGCGCCGTCAAGACATTTCTTCAAGATGTTCAAGATATTTTTGTTAGCGGCCTCTACCTGCCCGTTGGTGTGGGGGTGCCAGACGGACGCATACTTATGATTGATTTGGTGTTTGCCGCAGAAGTCGTGGATCCGCTGATTAGCAAACGGGGTACCGTTGTCGGTAATGATCACCATTGGTACGTCGTATCTGCAGAAGATATTAGCCCATAGAAAAATCTCCACATTTTGAGCAGTAGGATGAGTAAGCGGCTTAGCCTCAACCCATTTTGTGAAGTAGTCAATGGCCACTAGTATCCATTTGTAGTTCTTCATGGCTATGAATGGCTATAGGCATTGGGCCTAGGAAGTCCAGCCCCCAAATAGCGAAGGGCAAAGATGAATTGATGGGTTTGAGATAGCCTGCAGGTGCCTATGCATGTCGGTGTAGTATTGGCATTGAGAACACTTCTCCACAAACACCTGAGCGTCCTTGTGGATATTCGACCAGAAGAATCCTTGGCGAAGGATTCGCATAACTAGGCTTCTGCCTCGGGCATGAGTTCCACATTCTCCTTTGTGTACAGCTTCCATGACTTCTTTGGCTTCTTCGGGCCTCAGGCACTTAGTGAGGGGCTTGGCATAGGATCTTCTGTAAAGTTCGTTCTTAATGAGGACATATTTGGCGGAGTCAAGTCTCAGCTTCTTCGCCTCTTGCCTGTTGTCGGGTTGGGTTCCATCTTTTAGAAAGTCGAGGATCCTGTCCATCCAGCAAGGTGGCTGTTCCTCAGAGCAAACTCCCGTACACTCAAAACTGGGTCTTTTGAACATCTGAGTCCGGCGGAGGTCGAGGAGCCCTTCCTTTGTGAGTCAATCAGTCACTTGATTTTCTTCCCTGGGAATATGCATTAGGGAGAAATCCTCGAACTGAGCAATCAACGACTGGGCTTGTTGCAGATATTTCTTCAAGACTTTGTCCTTCGTCTCGAACACACGATTCACCTGGTTGACGACCAACTGGGAATCGTTGAATACCTGTATGCACTTCACAGCCATGCTAAGTGCGAAGTTCAACCCTGTAATGAGAGCTTCATATTCTGCCTGATTGTTTGTTGCTTTGAACTGGAGTGTTATGGCCTGGTGCAAGGTGGCTCCCGTTGGGCTGGTCAGGAGGATCCCAGCCCCCTAGGATTGCGATCTGGATGCACCATCGACACGAAGGGACCAGAGATTTACCTAAACTCTGGCGAGTGGTGGCTCTGAAGTAGAAAGCTCAGCGACGAAGTCTACTAGGGCCTGGGCCTTGATTACCGTCCACAGGACGTATCTGATGTCGTACTCACCCAACTCAATGGACCATTTGAGTAGTCTTCCCGAGACCTCGAAAGTATGCAGTATTTTCAGGAGCGGTTGGTCGGTGATGACCTGGATAGCGTGAGACTGGAAGTACAGGCGTAGCTTCCTTGCCATCACAAAAAGAGCCAGGGCGAGCTTCTCTAGTGTGGGGTACCGGCTTTCAATATCTAGGAGCATGTGGCTGATGTAGAAGATTGGACGTTGTACCTCCTTGTCGTCGTCCACGAGGACTGCGGACACTGCAGTATCAAGTACACCGAGGTATAGAGATAACACCATTCCTTCCTTTGGTGCTACTAATATCGGGGCCGAGGTTAGATATCTCTTTAGCTCTGTGAAAGCCGCTTTGCATTCGCTGGTCCACCGGTTGCCTTGTTGTTGCGCAGGCACCGAAAGAACGGTGAACATCGGTCCCCGGCTTTCAAGATGAATCTACCCAGGCGGTTGATTTGTCCTGCTAGCTTTTGAATTTCTTTCGGCGTTTTTGGAGAGGGCATGTTTAGGATCGCCGATATTTTGTCTGGATTGGCTTCTATTCCCCTGGCTGAAACTAGATACCCCAAAAATTTTCCCGAGGCAGCGCCGAAGGTGCACTTGGCAGGGTTAAGCTTGAGGCTGAACCTTCGGAGGGTGTCGAGTGTCTCCCTGAGATCGTTGAGGTGCCCCTCCAAAGTTTTGTTTTTGACCAAAATGTCATTTACGTAGGCTTCAAGATTCCTCCCCCTCTGGTCTTTGAAGACGGCATCAATCATGCGCTGGTAGGTAGCACCGACATTTTTGAGACCGAAGGGCATGACGTTGTAGCAGTACGTGCCGAAGTCAGTGATAAAGGCAGTCTTCTCTTCATCTTCCTTGGCCATCCGGATCTGATGGTACCCAAAGAAAGCATTCAGGAAGCTCATAACTTCGTACCCGAAGGTATGGTCTACTATCGTATTGATACGAGGGAGAGGGTAAGTGTCTTTGGGGCAGGCCTGATTCAGTGTTCGAAAGTCCACGCACATTCTCCACTTTCCGTTGGCCTTTTTCACCAAGACCATGTTGGTGAGCCACTGAGGGTACTGAACTTCCCTGATATAGCCTGCTCCGAGCAGTTTGTGGACTTCTTCCTTGATAGCGTCCTGCCTCTCTCCTGCCATTACCCTTTTCTTCTGTGCTATAGGGGTGGCAGTCTTGGATATCTTCAGATGATGTTCACAGACAGCCCTGTCAATGCCTACAACATCTTCGGAAGACCATGCGAAGACATCAGTGTACTCAGAAAGCAAGGCGGTAACCTTCGTCTGTTGCTTGTCATTCATTGAAAATGATATGTTTACAAGTTTAGAAGAGTCTTCCCCCCCTAAGGTTACATTGATGACCCCCTCCTGTGGTACAACTGGCTGAGACTCCCTGGGGTCCAGTTGATCGACAACGAGTTGCGCCGCTATCTGGAAACATCGGGTGGCTTGCCTGGCGTCTCCTCTGATGGTGACAACGCCACTGGAAGTAGGGAACTTCGCGCATAGGTGAGGCGTGGAAATCACCATCCCGAACGAATTGAGTGTTGTCCTTCCAAGGATGGCGTTATAACCTGACTTAGCTTTGATGACAGCGAAGTTTACCATGTTCATGGCGTAGCCGTTGTCATCGCAAAGGGAGATAGGCAAGGTGATGAACCGGAGAAACCGAGCAAGGTGGTTCCAGCGCGGGCGAGGTTTGTCTCTTTGAGTCCCATCTAAAGGAAGGCAAATTCAAACAGGATATCGGCGACGCTTCCCGAGTCGAGGAGCACTCGTCGAACATCGAAGTCCGCTATACGGGCGACGACCACGATTGGATCGTTATGTAGATTGCCTTGCTGGGGGAGATCTTCCTGGCAGAAAGTGAGAGGGATGGTCGAAGAATGTTGTTCAAAAATACCGCCAACTTCGGCTTCATGGCGGCGAGCAGGGTCAATGCTGAAGACAACATTGATTGTCCTGGTGACAGGTGTGTAAGGACGCTCTGGTCGACTGGGGCCTGGAAACGGCGCAGCCTTAGCGGAGGCCTCAATAACCTCAGGGGCCTTCCCTTTCTGGGCAGCAGTGTAGGTCGGCGCCATTTGCATGAATTCCTCGAGCTTGCCCTGATTCATCAGTTTGTCGAGCAGAGCTCTGAGGCCCCGGCACTTGTGAAGTCTGTGCCCGTAGTTCCCGTGGAACTCACAATAATTGTCGGGATCCACTCCGATCGGAGGCGCTGGCTTGGGCCCGGCAGGTCGAACCCACCCTTATTTAATGGCCACCGCGTAGACCTCAGGGAGTGGCCGAGAGAAGGAATGCCTCTAGACGTGTCGTGGCTGCCCTTCTCAGTCACGGCCGTTGGTCACATGTATCTTCGTGGCCGAGGATTCATCGCTCTGATGCTTTCTCTTTATTTTCTCCTGTTTGGCTGTAGAGGTACCAGAGGGGGAGGACTCAGCGTCTTCTAGGAGAATGAATTGGCTGGCTCTAGCCACTAGCTCTAGGTAACTCCGAGGTTTAGCCAGCTGTAGGGATTTGGACAGCTCCCCCACCTTGAGTTCCCTCCGAAAGTTGTGCATGGCCACTACTGGGTCTACGTCTTCAGCTTCTGCTGCAGCGGCGAAGAAGCGGTTGGTGTAATCCCGGAGACTCTCTCTCTCTCGCCCTGTTTGATATTGGCGAGCACCATGTCGGAAACTACCATCCGGGTCCGACCGATGAAACGGGCGATCAGTTCCCATTTCAAATGCTCGTAGGAGGAAATATGACCCTTGGGCAATTTGACAAACCAGCTGAATGCCGCCCCTTTGAGAGTGTTGGCTAGGAGGTGGCACTTGGTGGCTTCGTCCGGCTGGCGGTAGCGGACGGCAGCTTCGAACCCCTGAACGTGCTCTCGAGGGTCGGTCGCACCTCTGTACGCCTCCAGCCTGGGCAGCCTGAAGTCCTCCGGGATCAGGGCCAGTCGGATGGCGTCGGAAAAAAGAGCATTCTCATCCATCGGCCCGAAAAACAGGTCAGGCCCATGACGAGGGGTTTGAAAGCCTGGAAAGAGGGGATCTCTTCCGGCGAGAAAAGGAGGGAAGGCCGGTGGAAAGAAGGCGGGCTGTGGTAGCGGACATGGTGGAAGAAGATTCTGGGGAACCTCCTGGAGACGGAAAGGGCGTCTGGGCGGTTGAGAGGAGCCAGACGTCTGAATAGAGGGCGCCGCGGCAAGAGGCGCAGGAGCAAGAACCCCAGCGACCGGAGGAGGGGGTACAGGGGGCGCCGCTACCTGCGGAAGAGGTCCTGGGGCCGCAGCTACCGGCGGAAGAGGTCCTGGGGCCACCGCTACCAGCGGAAGAGGTCCTGGGGCCACCGCTACCGGCGGAGGGGGAAGTACTGCGCATACCGGCTGGGTTTGCCTGAGTATCACGGCTTGTTGGGCCGTGAGGCTGGTGACCAGGTCTGTTAGGTTTGCCAGCATCCCTTGGAGTTCTGAGACACTAGTCCCTCTGGAAGAGGAAGCATATTCAGCGTGACGCCGAGAAGTTAAGGCCGAAGCTCTGTCGTCCAGCGCCCGAACAAAAGGCTCTCCCGAGTGCATACTGCGAGCAGCGGAGTTGGTTTTACGCATTCTGGTCACCATCTTTTTGAGGTCTCAATGAAAGCACCAGAAGATGTTGACATAAGATGTAGGAGATCCCAAGGAACACCGAAAATGAAAGAGAGTTCCAGGAGACGGCGGCGCGCAGGGGGTAAGCCTGTTAAAGGAAGCTCAAGGAAGAGAGAGAAAGAGTTCGGGGCATCCAGAAGAACACAAATTTAAGGTGGTTTAGGGAGAAAATCCCCTATGTCCACCGAGCGATTAGCGAAGAAGATTTACTAATGGAAGAAAGTAGCCGCGAAGGCTAATACAATACTTCTGAGAGAGAAAGAAAAAGAAGAGAGAGCTCCTCAGTTGAAGCTCTAATACAATGAGGGTGGAAGAATCTGAGAGGTTTGCTTTTTTTTTCTGATCTCCTTTGTTGTGCTCTTTATGGTCCGTCCTCCCTTTCTGAGGACTGTTCAGAGGTATTTGTAGGCAGTGGGTGATCCAGCTTCATCCTGGTTTTCCGGAGAAAAGGAGGTGAACAAACTTTAGGCTTGTGCCGCCTGCCGGCCGCTAGAGGGACTGGAAGCTGCGAGAGAAGGGTGTTATCCTTTAATATTTGGTACTTCTTCTGGGGATCCGTGACGGCTGTAGCATGCGGATCTTTGGTTTGTAGGTGTGGAAAAAGTGCTTTGTACGGGAAACAGTGCGGTTGGGTCAAACCGATTTGAGAGGCACCGCTCTGTAACGTCGTGCCCGACATTACCAAGAATGATCCTGGCTCATCGTGGATGAGGCTAGGTTAACCCTCATGGCCGAGGTCGGACCCAGTCAAGAATCTGCGAGAACAGAGGAGTTAGTAAATGAATGAAAGTGGCTGGAGGCCAGCCAGGCGCCACGTGTACGGCTGGGATGCAGCGCAGGAACCACGTGTTAACAATAATATTATATATATATTTTATCTATGATAAATATAGTAAATATATTTATAATTATTTTATGGTATTATTAATATATAATAAGAATAAAAGAGAAGAGGCGGCAAGAGAGAAAAAAGAAAGAGGAGAGAGAGAGAGAGGAAAGAGAGAGAGAGAGACGAGAGAGAGAGAGAGAGAGGGGCAGTTGTCAGTGGGTATGAGGACAAAGGGGAGAGAAGAGCCAGAGGAGAGAGGAGAGAAAGAGGAGAAAGAGGAGAGAAGGGCATGAGCAACATGCCACATAAGAGAAAGAGGAAAGAGAGATGGCCATTACTTGTAAGCACAATCAAGTCGAGTTTTAATGCCTTTAGTAGAAAAAACACTACTGTATTCCCACGGTAGTCACCCCTAGTGCAAAAGAAATATTATTGATGAGCAATCTACCCACGATGATCAACACTCAACTCTTAGAGGCAGATCTAGACTTGAGAAAAGGCCCAGAACGTCTGTCACCACTAACCCACTTTATTTTTTTCTTTCATCCTTTGTAGAAAACAATTGCATGAAGGATATTGAAGGCTAACCCAGCTCTTCCAAGACCTTATGGGTTAGTGAACCCCAAGAAACCAGAGCTTTAACCGCAAATCTGACGGCGCACCCTCAACACCTCACCCGATTGGAGTTTATACAACACCTTGGAGCCCTAGAAGTCAGATTTGAAATCATAGGTCTTTAAGGAACCCAAAAGCCCCTCAAGCTTCAAGACTCCTCGCAGCTTTGTACCATATTTGGAAGGCGCGCAATAGAAGAGACCACAGAGTACACTACCCGACATCTAGAGTTATAGCAACACTAGTTTTATCAACTGTGGCCTATGAGAGATCTGAATATAATTTAGGGTACTGGGGGATCTTATTAGCCTTAATAACTATGGTAACCCTTCCTCCTCTTGGTGAGATCCTCCACCCACAAATTAGGTCAAGGTGATCAAAGATCATCACGACACCCTCCTCAAAGCCACAGAGATTAGACTCCACACTTACGTCGCTTACTTAGCAGAGATGACAGAAGCTTTGGAAATAGTGAAAGCAGCTCAAAAGTAGGCGAACACATCCGACAGGATTTGGTTGTAGGGAGACTCGTTGTTGGTGATTGCAGATATCTTCAGGACATCCAGAGGAGATAGTACTTATGGTAGCCCTCTCTTCAATATTTTAAGTGTTTTTTGTTTCTTCAAAGCTTTATAGGATTATACACATAAATAAAGTTGCCAATAGAGCAGCTAACTTTATAGCTTCTTTTTATTACTCTAGTGACGTCGCGATTCTTGCTGAGGATCGTTTCTTTTGAACTTAATGTACTTACTTTACTTTTATAGCATTATAGGCTATGGCTAAGTTTCGGAAAGAAGAGAGAGAGGATGAGAGGGGCGGTGGGTAGGAGGAGAGAAGAGAGAGAAGGGGGAGAGGAGAATGGAGAGCAGAAAGAGGAGAGAGAAAGAGAAGCGATAGAAGAGAGCGGAGAGGGTATTTTAGGAACTTCAAAATTTAACTAGGTTGGTACCACTTTTAATAAGATACTAAAGATGATCAAAGAAAATATCCTTAACATTCTCATAAAAAAATTGTGCAGCCAAGATACTTAACAGGAAGATGTACAGGCTTAAAACTAGTAATCCTATGCCAAACCTAAACAGGAGAATAACGAGCCTTCTTAGAGCAAATAAACCCGCTTTTGTTAGCATTCACAATTTTCCCAGAACAAAGCTGATACCTGTCCAAGAAACCTAATACAGCCTCAATAGAACCATTGCAAAATATAAGGCGGTCATCCGCACAAGGTGAGAAATAGATAAAATAAATCTAATGAAAAACTGAAAGCGCTGATTTCTACCCATAAGACAATTCATATCTCTAGAAAGAAACTCGAAAGCAGTAATAAACAAAAATAGGGATAAAGGATCACCCTACCTGAAACCTTTGTAAGAGTTGAAGAAGCCAGACTGTTTGCCATTAATAATCAGAGAAAACCACAAATTGCCAATAATTTCTTTCTCCAGGTTGCAAACTTTGATGGAAAATCCATATTTACACAACCGCTGGATGATAATGCTATTCCATTCTATCATAAGCTTTCTCCATGTCCAACTTAAAAGCTAAATTATGACCACGAATATCAGAACTAATAGAGTGAAAAACTTCTGAGCAAGCAAGATGTTATCCAGAATCCCCATTCTGGAACGAAACCAGTTTGGTGGAGAGAAATAATATTAGGCAGCAACAGTCTCAATCTATTAACAAGAATTTTAGAAATAAGTCAATCTCTTCCAGAATCCTTAGGCTAATCCATTTTAAAATTAATTGCACATAAAGTAAATTTCATTCATCAAAAATTCTCTAAATATATACAGACATCAATTTATTTATAGGTAAATAAAATAAAATAAAATAAATGGATAACTACACTTTAGATAATTATCCAAATGAGCTAGATTTAACTAATTTTAAATTAATTAAATTTATCTATTTAAACGATATTATCTAATATGATTAAATCAATTTGGAAAAAGTTATTTTGGATAAATACAACCAATTAAAACTAAAAATATATATAAATAATTTGCATAATTCAACAAGAGAAAGAAATAAGATCCAATCTAGACTGTCCATCATCTTGATGTCCCCATCAATCAACATAGTTGATTATACATATTATTTACTGGATGCCTTATTACATACCATTGTATTTATTTGAAATAGTTAATTACTTTCATGTAAGAGTATATATATTGCAAATAGTTATCGATCGATCTCTCGCTTCTTCACGGTATATGAAATGTGTAGGAGTATATACATCGCAACTTGTATAGTGCACGTGATATTTATTGTATTCTTTTGATAATAATTTTATTATATTATTATTATTCTTATTTAATTATAGGGATAATTACCTACATGCCACACCATTTAGTTTTATTTATGTCTTACCCATCCATTCTTAGTTAATTACACTATGCACACTCAAAATATTATAAAATCTTACATACACACATTTTAACTTATTTCTTTTATAATGAGTAATCATAATTTTTCAATAACCTAACTATAATTAAATTACAAAAAATCTGAGCCGTTCATCATATTATTTTAAGGATATTTAAATATATTTTGAATGAAAATCCTAAAACCTTAATGTTTAGGTGACGGCAAAGGAAGGAGACATCCGCGACGTGAATTAATTTTAGGACAAATCAGTGCTTTAGTGTGGTATTGAGGAAGAGAAAAATATGTATCATTAAGAGTAAAAATATAATTTTAATGGTTTACTAACAGAATTTTTTTTTTCAAATAGATTTTGATTAAGTTTTAACTCAAGTGTGTGTATGTAAGATTTTATAATGTTTTGAGTGTGCATAGCGTAATTAATTAAGAATGGATGGGTAAGACATAAATAAAACTAAATGGTGTAGCATGTAGGTAATTATCCGATTTCACATAGTGGGATAAAAACTTAATTTGTTGTTGTTGTTGTACTAATATTTTTGTTTAATTAAAAAATTTTGCTGTAAGACTTGTATGAATTATCATTCGATGGTTCATTTCATTTGTTTTGATCAATGAAATAATATACGTGAAAATAATTGATAAAGAATGTCATTCAAGTGATATGCACAGCTAGAGCATTTCATGGTGTGGTCATTACTATTTGTTAACAGTATAAGAAGAAATTGTGGCAATAGTGCTAAAGGTACAACTCATTTAAAAAATCATTTAAGAACATGTCTACATAGAAATGCTTCTTCATTTAAACAACAAAACTTACATTTGACTAAGACTAAAGAGGAAGCTATTAAAACTTCTAATACTTGGAAAGATTGCTCGAGATATTCCCGTAGTTTCTACAATAATTGTAGCATCTAAATTAGCTTCTAGTATAGGTGGAATGATTGATGATGAGAAGAGGTCTTGTTTAGATTCTGCGGTGGTACAGGCACTCATATGCACAAATGATTGGGTTAAGCTAATTTCTAAAGGTAATTTTTGATCTTATTCTTTTGCAATGGTGAACATAGATCGATATGTACTATATTTTTTGTTTGTGTAATTTTGACGGAATTAAAAAAGTACCTGGTACGAGTTTAAAATGCAGAAAAGTTTGAACTTTATTTTTATATATAGAATGCTAATTAGTGATTGACATTCCAATGTTGTTACATGTTTAAATTTTGTTTAGAATTATAATTTTATTTGACAGATACTGCAATGTCTTTAAGCTTTCGTTGCCACTCCACTTTTATTATTTATTGAAATCTTGTCTGGATATATTTTATTTGGTAGTATTACATATATAGCTCGAGTGAATATTTCTATATTTTGAATGAATTAAGGATATAGAGTACATAATTATATGGGAGAATCGGCTAAGATTATTTAGACATATAAACCGTAAGTCGATGGAAGCTCCAGTAATGAGAGTTAAGTTATTGAATTTTGCCTGTATTAAAAGAGGAAAAGGAAAAGGAAGATCAAATAAAATATGATAAAAAACCATTAGAACACAATAGAAACAAAAGATTCATGTAGTTAAACTCACCTAGTGGGATGAAAACTTAATTGTTGTTGTAAGTTTTGTCCAAATTGATTTAATCATATTGATATAATACCATTTAAATTAGTTAGAATTATCCCATTTAGATTGTCATAGTTATCTAGTTTTTTATTTTTTATTTTGATTTATTTGCCAATAAATAAGTTAAAGTCGGTACATATTTAGAGAACTTTTGATGAAATAAAATTCACTTTATGTGCATTTGACCTTGGAATAGGTTAAGCTAGGGATTCTTAAAGGGATCGACATCTCAGAAGGGAATAAAATGGGACTTTAGGCGAGATCCTAGAAACTCTAGTTATCCACTTTTTCTCATATTTTCCACCATCCTATAAACCTTAGTCACCTCCTCTTTGTTGTTCTGTATCAAGTATTAGAACGCATTGTCTTCCATCAGTTTTGGTATCAGAGCGCACTGTGTTGCATCAATAACAATACAATAATACGACACTACACAACATGATAATACTATACTAACACTACAACACATTATAATAGTATACTATAACATTACATAGTATATTATAACACTATAACATTACATTATACATTATAACACTACATTAACACTATCCTACAATATGATACTATAATAATATACTGAAACTACTCTACACAATAACACAACAACACACTATAACAATATAACATTATACCATAATATTATAGTATAACACTGGACCATAATTGGTGTTATTCAACCATTGATCCATGATTTATTTGATTAACATGATTTATGTACAACTTAGTAATATTTATCCACAATCCACCCCCAACTTCAATGACTTTGTCATGCTTCACATTCAGATTTCTGTAATGTGCATTACAAAATAATCAACAGTTGTTAACGTTTGATTCCAGCGCTGCATCTCAGCAGTACACGTGGCACCTCGAGAGGCATGCTAATCCTCCATCTTGATAATTAACCACTAATTAATGGGCTTTACTCTTGCAGATCTCAAACCTCCATCACGACAATTCAGCCTTCCCACAAACATCATCGACGAGGATTGGGCTACAACAGCCTTGTAACATCAGCCACGATGTTACCCAGTTTTCTCCAAACGTCGGACACGATGTTATCCAGTTTTCTCCAGACGTCGGCCACGACGTTTCCCAGTTTCCTCAAACATCAGTGACGATATTTCGAGTCAGCTTCCAAGAATATCGGCCACAATGTTTCGCAATTGCACCTGTCACTGTCAGCGTGCCGCGACAGCACAATTTCCAAAGGCGCATGCTCCTGCCAAGTCACACAAACCAAGAGCTCGCATGCTCCAGCTGCTACGAATTCTTAGGAGATTTACGAAGATCAAGGAGTCAAGCTCTCCACCCATTGCTTCCTACTCTTCCAGTGGCCGACAACAGTGGGACCACTAGTACAGACTTAGCAATTGTATATATTACTTTCCTTCGGAAAAGCCGAACGGAGCTCCTCTTCCTTCCGTCTATAAATACCCTTGAACAGGCTTCACGGAGAAGGGGAATCCGACAAAACTTTTCTTCCCTACTATTTCTAACATTGTACTGAGCCCAAACGACTCTCTTTCTTTCTTGATATATAGTGGAAGACTCAAGCTGATCTGGTGGACGTAGGGGATTTTCATCCCTGAACCACCTTAAATCTCTGTGTGCTTTTCTGGATGCTTTTCTCTCTCGTTTAGGCCATAATTATCAGGCTTAGCCCTCTGCGTACCGTTGTCTCTCAGGTCCCCCTCCTTCTCACGTCAATATTTTTGGTGCTTTCATTGAGACATCGAGAAGATGGTGGCCAAGACACCCAGAACCAACTCCACTGTCCGCAACACACAAGCAGGTGAACCTTCTGTCAGGGCACCAAGAGATGAAGCTCATCTTCGACATCCCGGCGTCGCGCCGGATCTACTTCTTCCTCCAGAGGCACCCGCATTTCAGAGTTGCAGGGGATGCTGGCCAACCTCACTGACCTAGTTACTGGCCACACAACCCAGCAGGCCGTGATTCTCAAGCAGACCCAGCCAGTCTGTGCTGCCATACTGCCGTTTGCGGCGGCTTCAGTACCTCTCCCGCCGGTTGCGGCGGCCCCTGCACCTCTCCCGCCGGTTGCGGCGACTCCTGTTCTCCTCCCGCCAGTCGCGGCACCTTCTGTTCAGTTGTCTGGTTCTTCTCAGCCGCCCAGACACCCTCTTCCTTCTCAGGAAGTTCACCGAAATCACCATCCTCTTCCACCATCTCTCCCATGTCCACTTCCTCAGCCTGCTTTCTTTCCTCCAGCTTTCCCTCCTTTCCTTGCTGAGCAGAACCCTCTCTTCCCAGGTGCTCAGGCCCTCTAGTACGGACCTGACCCCTTCTTTGGCCGGCTCAATAGCAACGCCCCTTTCTCTGACGTCATCCGATAAGCGCTAGTCCCAGAAGAGTTCAGGCCACCACGCCTTGAATCCTACAGAGGTATTACTAATTCCCGTGAACACATTCAGGGGTTCGAAGCTGTTGTTCGCTACCGCCAACCTGATGAGGCCACCAAGTGTCACCTCCTGGCGAACACCTTGAAGGGGTCAGCTTTTAGCTGGTTTGTGAAGTTGCCCCAGGGACACATCTGCTCCTATGAACATTTGAAGTGGGAGCTGATCGCCCACTTCATCGGCCGGACGTGAATGGTCGTATTCGACATGGTGCTTGCCAACATCAAGCAAGGCGAGAAGGAAAGCCTGCGAGATTACACTAACCACTTCTTCGCAGGAGCAGCAGAAGCAAAAAACGTTGACCCCGCTGTCACCATGCACAACTATCAGAGGAGACTCAGAAGCGGAGACCTGTCTAAGTCTCTACAGCTGGCGAAGCCCCGCAGTTACCTGGAGTTGCTTGCTAGGGCCAGCCAGTTCGTGCTGCTGGAGGATGCTGAGACCTCTCCTCCTGATGTTTCCGGAGCCAAAAAGGAGAAGAGAAAACATCGAGGTGACGAACCATCGGCCACAATGAATTGCACGGTCAAGAACTACAGCAAGGATGGAAGGAGACCACGTCAAACCCATGAGCAGAAGCACTTCTTCTCCCGGTGGCCCACCGGAGTAGATCCGGAGAACTACTGCGAGTTCCATGGGAACTACAGGCACAATTTTCACAAATGTCGCGCATTCAAGGCCCTACTCAACAAGCTAGCAGATCAGAGCAAACTTGAAGAATTCATGCTACATCCAACGCTGGTCAGAAGGGCAAGGCCCCAGTAGACGTGGGGGCTCCGACCTAGGCTTTACCACCACCAGGCTCCGGCTAGCCAATGCGGTCCTACCCCCTACTGCAAGAACAATCAACGCATCTTTAGCGTTGATCCCGACATTGCTCGCCGCCAAGTGATTGAAGTAGGCAGCATTTCTTTTCAACCCTGTTCCTCTATCCCGCCATGACCCTCTGAACAGATTTATCAGGGATTCTTTCACGTTAATATACATTCAGAAATTCACTTGTTCATGATTTTCTGAAGTTATATTGCTGGAACCTCAGCTACCTCCGATTATTGACAGCAGATAACAAAGGCTCTTCTCAAATACAAGGTCCTCTGTTCAGGCATCTCATGTTTTGGAATTCTTATGCTGATTAATTCTAAATAACTCATCTGAGGTATTCATATTATTTAAAGCACGAATAGCTTAGCATCGTGCGATAAGTATGATTCTAACTTCAAACTCTCTAACATCGTATCTGAGGTTTCGCACCTCGTAAACGATGGTTCATTATGCTCACAATCCATATACGGAGGTTACTGAGCCTAATTACGCCCTGCCAGGCGGGGTTTTTTCTCAGTACTTGGAGCCTCTCCATAAGCCCACCTGGCTAGCAGAGAGCCAGAAGGCTTGTTCGTAACCTTAGGGCAGTCCCTGCTATCTACTTATGATACAGGTCCCCTCTAAGCAAAGTGCCTTCGCCTCCCACTAGGATCTGCATCTCTGACAGAGGTCAACCCATGCCTCAAGTACAAACATCGATCACGATGTTTTAGACGATGTAAGTCCTTTTGGCATCAAATCAGATAACTCCTCGGCCCC
Source organism: Apostasia shenzhenica (assembly GCA_002786265.1). Taxonomy (NCBI): domain Eukaryota; kingdom Viridiplantae; phylum Streptophyta; class Magnoliopsida; order Asparagales; family Orchidaceae; genus Apostasia; species Apostasia shenzhenica. The sequence goes on from KZ451951.1 coordinate 984,676, forward strand.
AGTAGACGTGGGGGCTCCGACCTAGGCTTTACCACCACCAGGCTCCGGTTAGCCAATGCGGTCCTACCCCCTACTGCAAGAACAATCAACACATCTTTAGCGTTGATCTCGCCATTGCTCGCCACCCAAGTGATTGAAGTGGGCGGCATCTCTCATCAACCATGTTCCTTTATCCCGCCATGACCCTCTGAACAGATTTTTCAAGGATTCTTTCACATTAATATACATTCAGAAATTCACTTGTTCATGATTTTCTGAAGATTGCTGGAACTTCAGCTACCTCCGATTCTTGACAGCAGATAACAAAGGCTCTTCTAAGATAAAAGGTCCTCTGTTCAGGCATCTCATGTTCTGGAATTCTTATGCTGATTAATTCTAAATAACTCATACTGGGGTATTAATATTATTTAAAGCACGAATAGCTTAGCATTGTGTGATAGGGTATGATTCTAACCTCAAACTCTCTAACATCGTACCCGAGGTTCCGCACCTCGTAAACGATAGTTCATTATGCTCACAATTCATATACGGAGGTCACTGAGCCTAGTTACGCCCTGGAAGGCAGGGTTTCCTCTCAGTACTTGGAGCGTCTCCATAAGCCTACTTGGCTAACGGAAGGCCAGAAGGCCTTTTCGTAGCCTTAGGGCAGTCTCTGCTATCTACTTATGATACAGGTTCCCCCTAAGTAAAGTGTCTTCGTCTCCCACTAGGATCTGCCGCTCTAACGAAGGTCAACCCATGCCTCAAGTACAAACATCGATCACGATGTTTCAGAAGATCTAAGTCCTTTTGGCATCGGGTCAGATAACTCCTCCAACGCAGGATCTCCACTATTATTATTACTTCTTTCCTGTGCAGATGTGTGAAGAAGTATGATTTCAAGATAAATCTAGGGAAATGCCCTATCAGTTCTATTTTATTCTTAACCCGCTGCAAGGGGAATTAACCAGATTATTTCTCAATCAGAGAGTATATTTTTGACAGCTCTTTCCACTCAATTGGTCCAGTTTAAACTTCTGAGTGGAGATCACAAATTGATTTTCTGAATCAAATGTCATATCGGAATTTCGAATAATTTGATTTCGGAATCAGGTTAACATGCTGGATATTCCAAATGTATCTCTCATACAATCTAGAGTCTTTCAAGGTACCTGTTTATCTTATCCGAGAGATCATCAACAGTGATCTTGCCCTCTCGAATCAAAGTGGAAGCGAAACGTTCCTACGCCTTCCCGATCCCATCTAACCTCTCCTTCCTGCAGGGTAAGCTTATATTGTAGGGCTCCACGGCTTCTGCAGACTTCGCCGCAATGGTGGCCTCCTCGTCTTCGGCGACCCTATTCAGCTTCTCTCGCAGGGCCTTATTGTCCGCCTTCAATTGGACTTTCAAGGCTTCTACTTCCTCGCCCTGTTGCTGAATCAGACGCCCTTGCTTGATCACTTGCTCCTCCACCGCCTCAGTAACCTCCTTACTGAGCTGAGTGGCTGGGGGATGTCCTCCCCTGGCAACTGAAGTGGCGCACGAATATCGAGGAGTCTTTTCATTTGAACTCTTCTTGAGCTCGTGCACGATATTTTGAAATATCGAATCGCACTCTCATTCCTCAACTATCGTTTCAAGATGTTTCACCAGTTTGATAAAACATCGTGGACGACGATAGTTTATTTTCTGTCTTGTAGAAATCCTTAATTTTTATTTGCAGTTTAGGGAATTTATCATATGTTTCATACTTTCATTTTGCTTATGAATTCTTGTTATTTTCTTTCTGATCTCATAGTATCTTTTTCAAACAAAAGAGAAAAGAGACAAAAGAAGGAAATCACAATAAACAGAATTCATCCAGTTAACAAGTTTTCAAAGAATACGTTTTCGTTCTTAACAAAACTTGTTACAATTTATATTTCCTTGCACCCTCATATTTCTCAACGAGTTTTCAGGGACTATTGGAGAGGAATGCAGATCGGCGGGATGCCGCCCCAACTTTGTCCTGACAGGCCTCGGGCAGCGTGTCCACTATCGCGACGGTTCGCATTCCAGGACCCACATTAATGTTCGGTAAGGCCACCATTGCGCGTCAACTTCTGTGGCCTTTCGGTGAGGCTGTCGCCTGCTCTGCACCTGCTTCCTCTTCCTTCTCTGACCTTAGGTTAGTGTTTTGCGTCCCACTTCCTTCGCTGGCTGTTCAGATAGGTGGGTCAGAAAAACGATCACCCACCTCCTCCGCTGTGCAAGATCTTCCACTTGTTCCACTGGGTTTAGGCAAATTTTTTAACCCGATCTCCCTCCACCTTCTTCCCCTCTAAATCTTCTTCTATATCTTCCTCTATGGGCTTGATAAGGCTTTTTTACCTTGATCTCCTTCCCTCTTCTTCGACATCATTATTTCGTTATTTTGCACAGCAGTTATAGGTTTTTTTGGTTAGAAATGAGATCTGATTTTGGTATATTTCAATCTCATTTTGGCTACTGATGAGAGAATTTTCATGGCTGCAATAACATGATCTTGGATTCGCTTTTATTTTTTTTATATGTGTTCATATTATGATGCCCCTCTATGATGTTGCTGATTAACAAAAGGATCATCTTGATATGATTTCATTCTCATTTGACTTACAAATAATTTATCTACTGCTGAGAAATTTCATGTGTTCATCTTGAGATAGAGTTCACTTTTTATTATTAAGCTTCATTACAAATTGAGGCTGATAACTTCTCTAATAGACTTGCTCGATTTGTCTCATGCATGCCATGTTACCTTTTCAAAGATGACATGTTACCCCTATAACATGCCATATTACTCTCAATTACAATATATATTTTTTTGTTATCTTAAAATTATTGTCCAATTGCTATTTTCATTAATTATAATTGGTTGGTTGTTTGCTACTTTGATTATTGTTGTTTTTTTAATTTTATTAGTGGATGTCATGTTAATTAGATCATGAACTTGGATGTTTATTATTTTATATTTAGTAAGTAAATCATGATTTTGAAAAGTATGTGAATGTATTCTTTCTATTTTCATCTTTTCTTTTGTTTACTATCCTGAATTACGTTATTAACTTACCAAACAGAATACAAAGCTATCTCAGGTTAACCCAGGTTATTATCCAAACAAAAAATTGCATTAACTCACTTACCCCTACTGGGGTAAGTTATTAATGGGGGTAGGCTATCCCGGGTTAGCTTGTCCTACCTCCAATCCGAACTGCCCCTTAGGTGATATCCCAGTGTAGCAATCCGCAGCCTCTCTGCCTCTCCTCAGTCAAATCCAAGTTCCACCTGCGCTGGGACAGCAAGCACTGAACTCGTCTTCATTATACTCTGAAGATCACAGTGAAATTTCTCCAAAACAACAAGATTCCTCTGCCACAACAAGCAACCTGGAAGCGTTAAATAGAAAGACTACGAGAAGGAAGAAGACCACGTACAACAAGTGGAGCGTAGCGGTCATGCGCTCGGCCACAGAAGAAGCGCTGCGTGGTCGCGGCGTTCGGCTTCGTGGCGCCGCGGCGTTCGGCTTCGTGCGCTGCGGCGGTCGGCGTCGCCCTCGTCGAGAAGTTCCCACTCGTGTGCACGCACGGAAGAGACAGGCTCCAGCATTTGCGAAAGGATGCAGGGGTCGATTAATCTAGGGCTGGAATTAATGTAAATAATGAGATAATTGCACCTTGGTTCTCCTATTTGAAGACTCATTTCAAATTATCCTAAATCAACCTAAATTGAATCCAACTTGACCCAAGTGGACTCAAATTGTAATATCACAGGCCTATCAGCTTTCAGGTTTGTTTTCGAACCGCATCATACTGCGGGGTCAGCTCTGATATTATATTGTAATATCTTGTGATCTCAATATAAAGGTATTATCCGTTTTGATTTTTGAAAAAATACGTGACTTAAGTACTTCCTAGGAGTTCACCAATTCCAGTACAATTTCAGCCCAAGCACGCTTAACTACGAAGCTTTCATCGCCCCAAAAGACGCCTCTACTATTTGAAATCATGTTAACTACTTATACAACTCAAGATCTCCTTCCTTTTTCGATGTGGGATGATTCATTCTCGTTCCTTTCTCACCATTCATTATTCAACCAAGAAGCCTATCAAGAGCTGCACTTTGTCTTATTGATTTTTTTTTTTTTAAAATATCATCCAGTGATTACTCTCCGCCCTCTTCAGTCACAAGTATCACATAAATGAACTCAAAATATATACAAAACACAAAGTGGACAATCCCATTAATATAATAAAATTCTAGAGAGTTATTGGATTAATTTTACGTAAAAAGCCTACTAACCTTTTAAGGCCTAAAACCCACCTATTTTAATCATGACAATTAAATACACTTAAAATGATCTAATGGCCATAAGGCCTTGTTTGGTTGGGTGTTAATTTTAAGTAAAGAAAGAGAAAATATTTTATTATATAAAGTTGATGGGAAATAAATTTATTTTAATATTGGGAAGCGTGTAAGATATAAAATAAAATTATTTTTAAGATTGAAATTTGTGTTGAATGAGAAATAAAATTAATTTTTAATGTTAAAATTTGTATTAGATGTGAAATAAAATTATTAAAATATATAATAAATTTAAAATATTATTAAAATATTATTTGTGCCTAATTTTTGAAGCTTGCCAAACGAGGCCATATAGGAATTTGGCCACAAATAGATTGATGGAGGAATTGGGCTAGGATTTTAAGCCATGCTAAATTAGGCTTTTTTACACTCTTAATCATCATCATCATCATCATCATCATCATCATCATCATCATCATCTTTGGAGCCCGCTACCATCGTCATCACTGCAATTTGAAGCATCATAATATCTCCACCTTCCATCCTATTTTCACTTATATTTGACCTCACCATGTCCCATTTAAGTTTGGGTTTGTTTATTGGGATTGTTTGATTAGAAGTAATAATTCAAATTAGTTGGTTAGGTTTAAGTCAACCTATTTTTAACCCATCCCATTTAAGCCTGGCCTATTTTTTGAACAAGTCAAGCATCAAGGCCCATATCTTATTCATTTAATAAATAGGTTAAAGATAAATTTGTCTCATTCAAATAAAATACTTATATTTTAAGATAAATTTGTTATATATCAATATATTTTAACAAATACTAAAGTTATGAGATGAAATATATATATAATCAAATTTCATATGAATTGTTTCATTTAAAGACTGATACATTATATAAGGAGATAATTTAACTTAACACTAGTTACACAAGTAATAAAAGATATATGGATGTATTTCAACTGAATATTTGTATTTATAAACTGATTTATTACATATACCATGGTATTAATATAAAATACAGATAATTATATAATTATTAAATAAAATATCGATGTATTTCAATTGAGTACCTGCTTTCAAAGATGATTTATTATATATAAAGAAATTTAATCTAAACAATTACAATTATACAATTATTAGATAATATATCAATATATTTTATTTGGATACTTTTATTTAGAGATTATTTCATTACAAATAGAGATATTTTAATAGAATCTTGATAGGTATATAATTATTAGATGATATATCAAGTTATTTTGATAAATACTTATATTTAGAGACTAATTTGTTATATAACAAGATATTATAACTAAGTACTAGTACTTATACACTAATTAGATTAAATAATAATGTATTTTGGCTAAATAATATCATTTAGAATTTGATTTATTAAATGATAATACATTTTAATTGAATACCTATAATTACACAACTACTAAGTGACATATTATTAAATTTCATCCAAATAAAAGCATTTAAAAATCAATTTGTTATTCATTTAGGTGTTTTAAGTAAATGCACATAATTATATAACTATTAGTTAATAAATCACTCTATATTTCAAATGAACTCTTATATTTAGAGATTAATTCATTAAATATAAAAGTATTTTAAATGAATACTAGTAGTTACAGAACTATAAAAGAATATATATAACGATGTAATTTAACTGAATACATCTATTTAGGGACTGATTTATTACAAATCAATGTATTTTAACTGAATACTGGCAATTATTACACAAAATATTAATAAATTTCATATGAATATTTTCATTTATAGACCAATTTATTACATTTATATAGATATTTTAGCTTACTACTTATGGTTATATAAATTTTAAATGATATATAATGTATTTCCACTAACTACGTGTATTTGTGTCCCAATTCTTACAACTAAGTTATTTCACCTAAAAACAAATAGTTAATACATTGCAATTGAATAATTCATTTTAAAGACCAAGTTATTATATATCAATGAATTTTAATACAATTATTACAATTATATAACTATTAAATGATATATCAATGAACTTCATATGAATACTTTTATTTAGAAACTGATTCATTATAAGTAGTGGCATTTGAATAGAATCTCAACAACTATACAACTTTTAGATGATATATCAATTTATTTTAGGTAAATACATATATTTAAAAATTAATTTATTATATAATAAGATATAACCAAATATGAATAGTTATACAACAATTAAATTAAATATCAATATATTTTATAAAATACTAGCATTCAGAGTTTTTATTTACTAAAAATAATGCAATTTAATTGGACACTAATAATTATACAATTATTAAGTGACATATTAATAAATGTCATCTAAATAATAGTATTTAGAATTTGATTAGTTATATATTAGTATATTTTAACTGAATACACGTAATTGTATAACTATTAGGGCCTGTTTGTTTGTAAGATTTAATTTAACAAGGTTAAAATTAAACTTGAATAGAGATATTTTTTTTATTGAAAGTTATAAATGATGTGAAATAAAGTTAGTTATTATGTTAGAATATGCGAGAAATGTGACATAAAATTAGTTATTATGTTAGGATATGTGAAGGATGTGATATAAGTTAGTTATTATTTTGGTAATATTGTAGGATGTGAAATAAAGTTAATTTTCAATATTAAATTTTATGTATGATATAATATGCCAGGTTAAAATTAAATCAGGTTAATTTTTAATTACGAAACATACAGGGCCTTAGATGATATATTATATTATATTTTATTTGAATACTTATATTTAAAAATTAGTTCATTAAATATAGTGTTATATCATAGTTGTGCAACTATTGCATAATATATTGTGCTATATTTCACCTAAATACTTGCATTTAGAGATTGGTTTGATAAATAAAAAAGTATTTAAATTAAATATTAGGCTCTGTTTTGTTAGAGGTCACGTTATGGCCAAAATATCCTTCATCAATTTTATTAAAAATAATAATAATAAAAAATTAAGTATAATGTGTTAAAAATAATATAGAATATAATATTAAATAATTTTTTATATTAAAATTTATATATTGAGAATAAAAAAATAAAAAAAATAAAAAAAAATTGGAGGGCATTTGGCCATAGTCCTGGCCAAAATAGCTTCCAACCAAACAGGGCCTTAATATTCAATTAAAATTGATTGATATGTGACAAAATGGTCACTAAATACAAACATTTTATTTGAATCGATCGATATACCTTTTAATAGTTTTATAATTGCTAATATTCAATTTAAAAACCTTTATACAAAATGAATTGATCTCTAAATACGAGAATTCAATTGAAATACATTGATATATCTTCTAATTGTTGTATAACTACTAATATTATGATAAAATAATTTTTTGTAATGAATTAGTCTTGAAATACAAATATTTATCTAAAATGCATCGATATATTATCTTATAATTATATAAACATTAGTATTCAGTTAAAATACCCTTAATTTTAATGAATCAATCTTTAAATAAAAGTATTCAAATGAAATTGGTGAATATATCATCTAATAATTTATTCAAATACGAGTATTTAGTTAAAATACTGTGATATGTAATGAATTGTTTCCTTAATGTTGTTATATAAATGAAATTCGTTGATATGTCCTTGATAGTTATATAATTTTCGGTATTCGATTAAAATGCATTATTATTTAACGAACTAAACCCGAAATATAAGTATTTAGAAACATGTATTGATATATTAGCTAATTATTATATAATTTTGAGTATTCAATTACGATGCTTTTTATGTAATAAATTTGCCTTTTAAATATAAGCATTCAGTCGAGATATGTTGATAATCATATAATAGTTGTATAACTTCTAAGACTTAATTAAAATACTAATAATTTTAATGAATAGTCTTTAAATGAAAAAAATTAAGTAAATTGCATTAATATATCATCTAATAATTTTATAACTATAATTGTTTTGTTAAAATTATTTGTTATATAATAAATCAGTATCTAAATATAAGTATTAAGCTAAAATATATTAATATTTCATTTAATATTTATACAACTATCCATATTTAGTTAAAGTACTTAGTATGTAATAAATCGGTATCTAATGTATGTATTTAGTTGAAATGTATGGATACCATTTAATAATTATATAATTGTCGATATTAAATTAAAATTATTTAATATATTATTTGATTGTTATATAATTGTTAGTATTATATTAATAAACTTTTACATAAAATAAATCAATCTCTAAATATAAGTATTTAGTTAAAATACATCAATGTATGATTTAGTGGTTATATAATTATTAGTATTAAATTAAAATATATTGATCTATAATGAATTAGTCTTTAAATATAAGTAATTTATTGAAATTAATTGATATATCATCTTATGATTACATATTCAATAGTATTCAGTTAATTGCATGCATTCAGCTAATATATTCAAATATATAACAAATAGATTTCTAAATGCTATTATTTAAATGAAATTTCTTGATATGTTATTCAATAGATATATAATTATTATTATTAGCTAAAATGTCTTGTTATTTAATAGATTAAATTTTAAATACCAATATTCAATTAAAATATGCCAATATTTGATTTAATAATATTATAACTGCAGTATTCTGTTAAAATACATCTAATGTCATGTTAATTGTTATAAAATAATTCAATAATCATTAGTTGGTATATATGTAGAGACCGATTTATTGCATACCAAATTGTTTTAGCTAAATATGAATAGTTGTACAATTATTAAGTGAAATCTTAATGCATTTCAATGGAATGCTTACATGTCAAATCTGATCTATTATATGTCAAAAAAATTTAAATAAATAATTGTAATTATACAACTATTAGTTGATATATTAATGTATTTTATCTAAATACTTTTATTTAGAGACCGATTTTTAAACTAAAGGTAGTTTAATTGAATTTCAGAAGTTATGCAACTTCTAAATTATATATTAACATATTTCGACTGAATACTTGCATTTTAAGACCGATTTATTATATTACAATTATATTATAATATTTCGATAGAATACTTCCATTTAGAAATCAATTTATCTTATATAAAGTCGTTTAATCTTAATATCTGCAATTAAATAACTATTAGATAGTAAATCGATGAAGTTTAACTGAATACTTATATTTAGAGACTATTCAATTGCAAACTAACTTATTATAACTAAATATTATTATTTATTACAAGGTATATCAACTAGTGAGCAATTTTTAAAAGATATACCAACACATTTCAATTGAGTAGTTGCATTTATAATAGGGCAAATTACACTCAGGTCTCTGGGTTTAAGGGTTATTATCACACAGGTCCACGATTTTAAAATTATAATATTGGGGTCCTTAGGTTTTCAAAAATTATCATTTGGGTCTTTTTTTATTATTATAAAATTATTAAAATTACTATTATACTCTTACCCTCCCTCCCTCCAACAGATCCGGCAGCCACGCGGCCCTGCGCCACCGCCGGCGGCCTCGCACGGCCGCATGACCCTGCCGGTGGCTGGGTCGCGCGGCCGCTGTGCGCGATGCAGCCGACGACCGTTGCGCGGAGCGGCCGCGCGACAGGGACCTGAGTGTAATTTGCCCTTTATAATATGAGTTGCTATATAACAAAATATTACAATCGAATACAAGCTTTTATGTGGTAATTAGATAAAATATCAATGCCTATTGACAGAATATGTGTATTTAGAGCTTGCTTAGTTAAATTACAATGCATTTTAATTAAATAATGATAATTATATAACTATTCAGTGACACAACAGCTAAGTTCTTGCTAAAAAAAGCTTCTAGAAATCATTTTATTATAAATTTTTGCATTTTTGCAGAATGCACAAAGCTGTACAGCTATTATATGATACATAGCTTTACATCTTATCTGAATATCTTTATTGAGTGACTTGTTAAATAATTATAAAGGTATTTCATTTTAATTCAAGTGGTTATATAATTATAGGATAATGTATTGATATATTTTAGCTGAACATATGCATTTAGAGACTAATGATCAATGTGTTAAAACTTATTAGTATATGTAATACCTACAATTACACTTCTTTTTGTCAGTATATCGATTAATATTTAGAGAATAGACTCTTTTAGGGACTGATTTATGACATATTTATGAATTTGAGTTGAATAGTGAAGTTTTTGTAACTATTTATTACATTACGTTGAATTCAAGTGTTGTACAAGCATTCAGAGTACGATTAATTGCATAATACATTATTTTAACTGAATAGAAGCAATTATGTGAGTATTCAATTAGTTTTTAGGGATAATTACCCACATGCCATATAAATCTTCATGTATTACATCACACACACTTTCTTCATAATCCATAGTGTAAATTTTGTGAAGAAAATGTGTGGTGTAATATTAAAAAGTTTGTGTGGCATGCAGGTAAATGCCCCTAGTTTTTATTGTATTTAAAGAGAATATATGCTGTTTGACTTTTATATTGTCTATATGAAGGTTTTTAACATAATACTCCGATTACACACCTAATGTTTGCTATATTAATGTATTTCAATCAAAAATTAATATTTAGCGATCTAATAGGGACATTTGATTACGTTTTAATGTAATATCTACAATTATACAAGTTTTTATCAGTATATCGATCAATTTTAGGAGAATAGACACTTTTAGGGACTTATTTATGACATATCAATGAATTTGTATTGAATAGTGATGTTTTTGCAGCTATTAATTACATTACATTGAATTCAAGTGTTGTACAAGCATTTAGAGTACGATTTATTATATAATACGTTATTTTAATTGAATACAAGTAATTGTTTGAGTATTCAATTAGTTTTTATTGTATTTGAAGAGAATATATGCAGTTTGACTTTGATCTTGTCTATATGAAGGTTTTTTAATATTATAATCTAATTATACTCCTAATATTTGCTATATTGATGTATTTCAATCGAAAATTGATATTTAGCGATCTATTAGGGATATTTGATTGCGTTTTAATGTAATATCTATAATTACGCATCTTTTTGATAGTATCTCGATCAAGTTTAAGAGAATAGGCTCTTTTCGGGAAAGATTTATGACATATCAATGAATTTGTATTGAATAGTGATGTTTTTGCCGCTATTCATTGCATTACGTTGAATTCAAGTGTTCTACAAGCATTCAGAGTACGATTAATTGCATAATACGTTATTTTAACTGAATACAAGTAATTTTGTGAGTATTCAATTAGTTTTTATTGTATTTGAAGAGAATATATGTAATTTGACTTTGATCTTGTCTATATGAAAGTTTTTAATATAATACTATGATTACACACCTAATATTTGTGATATTGCTATATTTTAATTGAAAATTGATATTCGACAATCTACTAGGGATATTTGATTGCAATTTAATGTGATACCCATAATTACATATTTTGTTGTCAGTATATCGATCAATTTTAAAAGAATAAGCTCTTTTAGGGACTGATTTAAGATATATAAATGAATTTGAGTTGAATAGTGATGTTTTTGCAGCTATTCCTTTTATTAAGTTGAATTCAAATGGAATCCATGCATTTGGAGTACGATTTATTACGTAATAAGTTATGTTAACTGAATGCTAGCTATTATATGAGTATTTAATTAGTTTTTATTATATTTGAAGATAATAAAAGCCATTTGACTTTGATATCGTCAATATGAAGGTATTTTAACATAATACCCAGATTACACGACTAATATTTGCTATATTGATGTATTTTAATCGAAAATCGATGTTTGGCATCGATTAGTGACCTTTGATTGCGTTTTAATGTCATAACTATAAATACATATCTTTTTATCAGTATATCGATCAATTTTAAGAGAATAAGCTATTTTAGGGACTGATTTATAGTGATGTTTTTACTACAATTCATTGCATTATCTTGATTTCAAGTGCAGTACAAGCATTCAGAGTACAATTCTTTACATAATAAGTTATTTTAACGAATATAAGAAATTTTGTGAATATTCAATTAGTTTTTATTGTATTTGAAGAGAATATATGCAATTTAACTTTGATCTTATCTATATGAAAGTTTTTTAAAATAATACTCTAATTACATACCTAATGTTTGCTAAATTGATGTATTTCATTCGAAAATTGATATTTGGCAATCTATTAGGGACATTTGATTGTGTTTTAAGGTAATAACTACAATTACACAATTGTTTGTCAGTATATCAATTAATTTTTGGAGTGTAGGCTCTTTTAGTGACTAATTTACGTCATATTAATAAATTTGAGTTGAATAGTAATATTTTTGCTGCTATTCATTGCATTACCTTGAATTCAAGTAAATTACAAGCATTCAGAGTACGATTCATTACATAAAAAGTTATTTTGACTAAATACAAGTAATTTTGTGACTATTCAATTAGTTTTTATTATATTTGAAGAGAATATATGCAGTTTGATTTTGATCTTGTCTATATGATGAGATTTTTACATAATACACTAATTACACACCTAATGTTTGCTATATTGATGTATTTCAACTGAAAATTGATATTTAGCAATCTATTAGGGATATTTGATTGCGTTTTAATGTAATACCTACAATTACAAAATATTTTATCAGTATATCGATTAATTTTTAGAGAATAGACTCTTTTCATGACTGATTTATGACATTAATAAATTTGAGTTGAATAGTGATGTTTTTGCTGCTATTCATTGCATTACGCTGAATTCAAGTGTTGTACAAGCATTTAGAGTACGATTCATTGCATAATATGTTATTTTAACTAAATACAAGTAATTTTTTGAGTATTCAATTAGTTTTTATTGTATTTGAACAGAATATATGCAGTTTGACTTTGATCTTGTCTGTATGAAGATTTTTTAATATAATAATCTAATTACACTCCTAATGTTTGCTATATTAATGTATTTCAATCGAAAATTAATATTTGATTGCGTTTTAATGTAATACCTATAATTACGCATCTTTTTGTCAGTATCTCGATCAAGTTTAAGAGAATAGGCTCTTTTCGGGACTGATTTATGACATATCAATGAATTTGTGTTAAATAGTGATGTTTTTGTTGCTATTCATTGCATTACGTTGAATTCAAGTGTTGTAAGAGCATTCAGAGTACGATTCATTGCGTAATACATTATTTTAATAGAATACAAGCAATTATGTGAGTATTTAATTAGTTTTTATTGTATTTGAAGACAATATATACAGTTTGATTTTGATCTTGTCTATATGAAGGTTTTTTAACATTATACTCTGATTACACACCTAATATTTACTATATTGATGTATTTCAATAAAAAATTGATATTTGACGATATACTAGGGACATTTGATTGCGTTTTAACGTAATACCTACAATTACATAATTTTTTGTCAGTATATCAATCAATTTTAGGAGAATAGGCTCTTTTAGGGACTGATTTATTACATATAATTAAATTAAGTTGAATATTTTTTGCAGCTATTCATTGCATTAGTTGAATTCAAGTGTTGTACAAGCATTCAAAGTACGATTCATTGCAAAATAAGTTATTTTAACTGAATACAAGCAATTTTATCAGTATTCAATTAGGTTATATTGTATTTGAAGAGAATGTATACAGTTTAACTTTGATCATGGCTATATGAAAGTTTAACATAATACTCTGATTACATACTTAATGTTTGCTATATTTATGTATTTCAATTGAAGATTGATATTTAGCAATCTATTAGGGACATTTGATTGCATTTTAATATAATACCTACAATTACACATCTTTTTGTCAGTATATCGATCAAGTTTTAGAGAATAGTCTATTTTAGGGACCGATTTATGACATATCAATGAATTTGTGTTGATTTGCAGCTATTCATTGCATTACGTTGAATTCAAGTGTTATACAAGTATTCAAAGAACGATTAATTGTGTAATACATTATTTTAACTAAATACAAGCAATTTTATCAGTATTCGATTAGTTTTTATTTTATTTGAAGAGGATATATATGTAGTTTGACTTTGATTTTTTCTATATGAAGGTTTTTCAACATTATACTCTGATTACACAACTAATGTTTGCTATATTTATGTATTTCAATCGAAAATTAATATTTGGCGATCTATTAGGGACAATTGATTGTGTTTTGATATAATACCTGCAATTACACATCTTTTCGTCAGTATATCGATCAATTTTAGGAGAATAGGCTCTTTTAAGGACTGATTTATGACATATCAGTGAATTTGAGTAGAATAGTATTGTTTTTGCAGCTATTCATTGCATTACGTTGAATTCAAGTGGAGTACAAGCATTCAGAGTACGATTCATTGCATAATATGTTATTTTAACTGAATACAAGCAATTTTATGAGTATTCAATAAGTTTTTACTGTATTTGAAAAGAATATATATAATATGATTTTGTTCTTGTTTGTATGAAGGTTGTTTAACGTAATACTCAGATTACACACCTAATATTTGCGATATTGTTGTATTTACATCGAAATTTGATATTTGACGATCTATTAGGGATATTTGATTACGTTTTAATGTAATACCCACAATTACACATCTTTTTATCAATATATCAATCAAGTTTAAAAGAATATGCTCTTTTAGAGACTGATTTATGAGATATCAATGAATTTTAGTTGAATAATGATGTTTTTGCAGCTATTCATTGCATTAAGTTAAATTCAAGTGGTGTAGATGCATTCAGAGTACAATTCATTGCATAATACGTTATTTTAACTAAATACAAGCAATTGTGTGAGTCTTCAATTAGTTTTTAATGTATTTGAAGAGAATATATGTAATTTGTCTTTGATCTTGTCTATATGAAGATTTTTTAACATTATACTCTGATTATATATCTAATGTTTGCTATATTAATGTATTTCAATCAAAACTCTATATTTGGCTATCTAATATGGATATTCGATTGCGTTTTAAGGTAATACCTACAATTACATAATTTTTTGTCAGTATATCGATCAATGTTAGGAGAATAGGCTCTTTTAGAGACTTGTTTATGACATATCAATGAATTTGTGTTGAATAGTGATGTTTTTGCAGCTATTCATTGCATTACGTTGAATTCAAGTAGAGTACAAGCATTCAGAGTACAATTCATTGCTTAATATGTTATTTTAACTGAATACAAGAAATTTTGCGAGTATTAAATTAGTTTTTATTGTATTTGAAAAGGATATATATAATTTTACTTTGATCTTATCTATATGAAGGTTTTTTAACATAATACTCTGATTACGAACCTGGTGTTTGCTATATTTATGTATTTACATAAAAAACTAATATTTGGCGATCTATTAGTGAAATTTGATTGCATTTTAATGTAATACCTATAATTACATATCTTTTCACTA
>KZ451951.1:1008086-1083582 GCA_002786265.1 Apostasia shenzhenica
GAATTTGAGTTGAATAGTAATGTTTTTGCAGCTATTCATTGCATTATGTTGAATTCAAGTGGAGTACAAGCATTTAGAGTTCGATTCGTTGCATAATAAGTTATTTTAACTGAATACAAGCAATTGTGTGAGTATTCAATTAGTTTTTAAAGTATTTGAAGAGAATATATGCAATTTGAGTTTAATCTTGTCTATATGAAGGTTTTTTAAACATAATACTCTGATTACACACCAAATGTTTGCTATATTGATGTATTTCAATCGAAAATTAATATTTGGCTATCTATTAGGGACATTTGATTGCGTTTAACATAATACCTATAATTACACATCTATTTGGCAGTATGTTGATCAATTGTTAGAGAATAGGCTCTTTTAGGGTCTGATTTATGACATATCAATGAATTTGAGTTGCATAGTGAAGTTTTTGCAACTATTCATTGCATTACGTTGAATTCAAGTGGAGTACATGCATTTAGAGTACGATTCATTGCATAATAAGTTATTTTAACTGAATACAAGCAATTGTGTGAGTATTCAATTTATTTGTTATTGTATTTGAACAGAATATATGCAATTTAGGTTTGATCCTTTTTATATGAAGGTTGTTTAATATTATACTCTGATTACACACCATGTTTGCTATATTGATGTATTTCAATCGAAAATCGATATTTGGCGATCTGTTAGGGACATTTGAATGCATTTTAATGTAATACCTACAATTACTCATTTTTTTGTTAGTATATTGATCAAGTTTAAGAGAATAGGCTCTTTTAGGGACGGATGTATGACATATCAATGAATTTGTGTTGAATAGTGATGTTTCTGTAGCTATTCATTGCATTACGTTAAATTCAAGTGGAGTACAAGCATTCAGAGTACAATTCATTGTATAATACATTATTTTAACTAAATACAGGCAATTGTGTGAGTATTCAATTAGTTTTTATTGTATTTGAAGAGAATATATGCATTTTGACTTTGAACTTGTCTATATGAAGGTTTTTTAACATAATACTCTGATTACACACCAAATATTTGCGATATTGTTGTATTTAAATCGAAATTTCATATTTGACGATCTATTAGGGATATTTGATTGCATTTTAATGTGATACCCACAATTACACATTTTGTTGTCAGTATATCGATCAATTTTAAGAGAATAAGTTCTTTTAGGGACTGATTTATGACATATCAATTAAATTGAGTTGAATAGTGATATTTTTGCAGCTATTCATTGCATTACGTTGAACTCAAGTGTAAGGTAGCAAGCATTAGAGTACGATTCATTTGCATATTAAGTTATTTTAATTGAAATACAAACAATTTTATTAGTGTTCAGCTTAGAATTTTCTGGTATTATGAATAGAAAATATAAGGCAGTGTAACTTATGATCATTGATCTTATAATGAAAGTTGTTTAACATAAGACTCTGATTACACACCTAATATTTGCTATATTAATGTATTTCAATCGAAAATTGACATTTGGCGATCTAATAGGAACATTTGATTGCGTTTTAATGTAATATCTACAATTAAACAACTTTTTGTCAGTATATCGATCAATATTAGGAGAATAGGCTCTTTTCGGGACTGATTTATGACATATCAATGAATTTATGTTGAATAGTGATGTTTTTGCCGCTATTTATTGCATTACGTTGAATTCAAGTGTTGTACAAGCATTCAGGGTATGATTCATTGCATAATACATTATTTTAACTGAATATAAGCAATTGTGTGAGTATTTAATTAGTTTTTATTGTATTTGAAGAGAATATATGCAGTTTGACTTTGATCTTGTATATATGAAGAGATTTTTACATAATACTCTGATTACCCAACTAATATTTGCTATATTAATGTATTTCAACAGAAAATTGATATTTAGCAATCTATAAGGGACATTTAATTGTGTTTTAATGTAATACCAATAATTACACTTCTTTTGTCGGTATATCGATCATTTTTGCAGCTATTCATTGCATTACATTGAATTCAAGTGTTGTACAAGCTTTCAAAGTACGATTCATTGCATAATATGTTATTTTAAATGAATACAAGGAATTTTGTGAGTATTCAATTAGTTTTTATTGTATTTGAAGAGAATATAGGCAATTTGAGTTTGATCTTGTCTATAGAAGGTTTTTTGACATTATGCTCTGATTACACACCTAATGTTTGTTATATTAAAATATTTCAATCGAAAATTGATATTTAGCGATCTATTGGGGACATTTGGTTGTATTTTAACGTAATACCTACAATTACTCATCTTTTTGTCATTATATTGATCAAGTTTAAGAGAATAGGCTCTTTTAGGGACGGATGTATGACATATCAATGAATTTGTATTGAATAGTGATGTTTTTTTTGTGTTGAATAGTGATGTTTCTGTAGCTATTCATTGCATTACGTTGAATTCAAGTGTAGTACAAGCATTCAGAGTATAATTCATTGCATAATATATTATTTTAACTGAATACAAGTAATTTTCTCAATATTCAATTAGTTGTTATTGTATTTGAAGAGAATATATGTAATTTGATTTTGACCTTGTCTATATGAAGATTTTTTAACATAATACTCTGATTATACACCTAATATTTGCGATATTGCTGTATTTAAATCGAAAATTCATATTTGGCGATCTGTTAGAAATAAATTGATTGTGTTTTAATGTGATTTATGACATATCAATGAATTTGAGTTGAATAGTGATGTGTTTGCAGTTATTCATTGCATTACGTTGAATTCAAGTGGTGTACAAGCATTCAAGTATTATTCATTGCATAATATGTTATTTTAACTGAATACAAGCAATTGTGAGAGTATTCAATTAGTTTTTATTGTATTTGAAGAGAATATATGCAATTTGACTTTGATCTTGTCTATATGAAGGTTTTTTAATATTATACTCTGATTACACACCTAATATTTGCTATATTGATGTGTTTCAACAGAAAATTGATATTTAGCAATCTATAAGGGATATTTGATTGTGTTTTAATGTAATACAAATAATTACACATCTTTTTGTTAGTATATCTATCAAGTTTAAGAGAATAGTCTGTTTTCGAAACTGATTTATGACATATTAATGAATTTTAGTTGAATAGTGACATTTTTGCAGCTATTCATTGCATTACGCTGAATTCAAGTGTAGTATAAGCATTTAAAGTACGATTCATTGCATAATAAGTTATTTTAACTGAATACAAGCAATTTTATCAGTATTCAATTAGGTTTTATTGTATTTGAATAGAATATATACAGTTTAACTTTGATCTTGTCTATATGAAAGTTTTTTAACATAATACTCTGATTACACAGCTAATGTTTGCTATATTAATGTATTTTAATCGAAAATTGATATTTGGCGATCAAATAGGGACATTTGATGGCGTTTTAATATAAGTATATCAATCAATTTTGGGAAAATTGGCTCTTTTAGATACTAATGTATGACATATCAATTAATTTGTGTTGAATAATATTGTTTTTGCCGCTATTCATTACATTATGTTGAATTCAAGTGTTGTACAAGCATTCAGAGTATGATTCATTTCATAATATGTTATTTTGACTGAATACAAGTAATTGTGTGAGTATTCAATTAGTTTTTATTATATTTATTGAGAAAATATGCAGTTTGACTCTGATCTTATGAAGGTTTTTTAACATAATACTTTGATTACACACCTAATGTTTAATATATTGATGTATTTAAATCGAAATTTGATATTTGGCGATCTATTAGGGATATTTGATTGCGTTTTAATGTGATACCCACAATTACACATCTTTTTGTCAGTATATCGATCAATTTTAAGAGAATAAGTTTTTTTAGGGACTGATTTATGACAAATCAATTAAATTGAGTTGAATAGTGATGTTTTTGCAGCTATTCATTGCATTACGTTGAACTCAAGTGTAGTACAAGCATTCAGAGTACGATTCATTGCATATTAAGTTATTTTAACTGAATACAAACAATTTTATCAGTGTTCAATTAGGTTTTATTGTATTTAAATAGAATATAGGCAGTTTAACTTTGATTTTGTCTATATGAAAGTTGTTTAACATAAAACTCTGATTACACACCTAATATTTGCTATATTAATGTATTTCAATCGAAAATTGATATTTGGCGATCTAATAGAGACATTTGATTGTGTTTTAATGTAATATCTGCAATTACACATCTTTTTGTCAGTATGTCGATCAATATTAGGAGAATATGCTTTTTTCGGGACTGATTTATGTCGATCAATGAATTTATGTTTTTGCCGATATTCATTGCATTACGTTGAATTCAAGTGTTGTACAAGCTTTCAGGGTACGATTCATTGCATAATACGTTATTTTAACTGAATACAAGCAACTGTATGAGTATTTAATTAGTTTTTGTTGTATTTGAAGAGAATATATGCAGTTTGACTTTTATTTTGTCTATATGATGAGATTTTTACATAATACTCTGATTACACACCTAATATTTACTATATTGATGTATTTCAACAGAAAATTGATATTTAGCAATCTATATGGGACATTTGATTGCGTTTTAATGTAATACCAATAATTAAACTTCTTTTGTCAGTATATCGATCATTTTTGCACCTATTCATTGCATTACGTTGAATTCAAGTGTTGTACAAATATTCAAAGTACGATTCATTGTATAATAAGTTATTTTAACTGAATACAAGCAATTTTGTCAGTATTCAATTAGGTTTTATTGTATTTGAAGAGAATATATGCATTTTGACTTTGATCTTGTCTATATGAAGGTTTTTTAAGATAATACTCTGATTACACACCTAATGTTGCTATATTGATGTATTTCAATCGAAAATTGATATTTGACGTTCTAATAGGGATATTGGATTGCGTTTTAATATAATACCTACAATTACACAATTATTTGTCAGTATATCAATTAATTTTATAAGAATAGGCTGTTTTAGGGACTACTTCATGACATATCAATTAATTTGAGTTGAATAGTGATGTTTTTTCAGCTATTCATTGTATTATGTTGAATTCAAGTGGAGTACAAGCATTCAAAGTATGATTTATTGCATAATATATTATTTTACTTGAATACAAGCAATTGTGTCAGTATTCAATTAGTTTTTATTGTATTTGAAGAAAATATATGCAATTTGACTTTGATCTTGTCTATATTAAGGTTTTTAACATAATACTCTGATTACACTTCTGATATTTGCTATATTAATGTATTTCAATCGAAATTTGATATTTGGCTATCTAATATGGATATTTGATTGCGTTTTAAGGTAATACCTACAATTTCACAACTTTGTGTCAGTATATCGATCAATGTTAGGAGAATAGGCTCTTTTAGGGACTAGTTTATGACATATCAATGAATTTGAGTTGATTAGTGATGTTTTTGCAGCTATTCATTGCATTATGTTGAATTTAAGAAGAGTACAAGCATCCAGAGTACAAATCATTGCTTAATATGTTATTTTAACTAAATACAAGCAATTTTGCCAGTATTAAATTAGTTTTTATTGTATTTGAAGAGAATATATAAAATTTCACTTTGATCTTGTCTATATGAAAGTTTTTTAACATAATACTTTGATTACACACCTAATATTTGCGATATTGCTGTATTTAAATCTAAATTTCTTATTTTGCGATCTATTAGGGATATTTGATTGCATTTTAATGTAATACCCACAATTACATATCTTTTTGTTAGTATATCGATCAAGTTCAAGAGAATAGGCTCTTTTAAGTTGAATAGTAATATTTTTGCAGCTATTTATTGCATTACGCTGAATTCAAGTGTAGTACAAGCATTCAGAGTATGATTCATTGCATAATAAGTTATTTTAACTGAATACAAGCAATTTTGTAAGTATTCAATTAGTTTTTATTGTATTTGAAGAGAATATATGTAATATGATTTTGATCTTGTCTATATGAAGATTGTTTAATATAATACTCTTATTATACACCTAATATTTGCAATATTGCTGTATTTAAATCGAAAAATGATATTTGGCGATATATTAGGGATATTTGATTTCGTTTTAATGTAATAGCCACAATTACACATCTTTTTATCAGTATATCGATCAAGTTTAAGAGAATAGGCCTTTTTCGGGACTGATTTATGACATATCAATGAATTTGTGTTAAATAGTATTGTTTTTGCTTCTATTCATTGCATTATGTTGAATTCAAGTGTTATACAAGAATTCAGAGTACGATTCATTGCATAATACATTATTTTAACTGAATATAAGCAATTGTGTGTGTATTGGTTTTTATTCTATTTGAACATTGCATAATACATTATTTTAACTGAATATAAGCAATTGTGAGTGTATTAGTTTTTATTCTATTTGAAGAGAATATATGTAGTTTAAGTTTGATCTTGTCCATATGAAAGTTTTATAACATAATACTCTTATTATACACCTAATGTTTGCTATATTGATGTATTTCAATCGAAAATTGATATTTGGCTATCTAATAGGGGACATTTGATTTCGTTTTAATGTAATATATACAATTACACATATTTTTATCAGTATATTGATCAATTTTAGGAGAATATGCTTTTTTATTCATTGATTTATGACATATCAATGAATTTATGTTGAATAGTGATGTTTTTGCCACTATTCATTGCATTATGTTGAATTCAAGTGTTGTACAAGCATTCAGAGTACGATTCATTGCATAATACGTTATTTTAACTAAATACAAGCAATTGTGTGAGTATTCAATTAGCTTTTATTGTATTTATAGAGAATATATGATGTTTGACTTTGATCTTGTTTATATGAATTGTTTTAACCTTATACTCTGATTACAAACCTAATGTTTATTATATTGATATATTTTAATCAAAAATTAATATTTAGCGATTTATTAGGGATATTTGATTGCGTTTTAATGTAATACCCATAATTACATATCTTTTTATCGGTATATCGATTAAGTTAAAGAGAATAGGCTTTTTTAGAGACTGATTTATAACATATCAATAAATTTGAGTTGAATAGTGTTATTTTTGCAGCTATACATTGCATTACGTTGAATTCATGTGGTGTACAAGCATTCAGTGTGCGATTCATTGCATAATACGATATTTTGACTGAATACAAGTAATTGTGTGAGTATTCAATTACTTTTTATTGTATTTAAAATATATGCAATTTGACTTTGGTTGTTTAATATTATACTCTGATTACATTCCTAATGTTTACTATATTGATGTATTTTAATCGAAAATTGATATTTGGCGATCTATTAGGGTCATTGGATTGTGTTTTTAAGAGAATAGGCTCTTTCAGGGACTGGTTTATGACATATCAATGAATTTAAGTTGATGTTTTTGCAGCTATTCATTGCATTATGTTAAGTTCAAGTTGTGTATAAGCATTCAGAGTACGATTCATTGCATAATACGTTATTTTAACTGAATACAAGCAATTGTGTGAGTATTCAATTAGTTTTTATTATATTTGAAGAGAACATATGCAATTTTACTTTGAACTTGTCTATATGAAAGTTGTTTAACATGATACTCTGATTACACACCTAATGTTTGCTATATTGATGTATTTAAATCTAAAATTGATATTTGGCTATCTATTAGGGATATTTTATTGCGTTTTAATGTAGTACCAATAATTACACATCTTTTTATCAGTATATCGATCATGTTTAAGAGAATAGGCTCTTTTAGGGACTTATTTATGACATATCAATGAATTTTAGTTGAATAGTGATGATTTTACAGCTATTCATTGCATTACGTTGAATTTAAGTGGTGTACAAGCATTCAGAGTACAATTAACTTCATAATACATTATTTTAACTGAATACAAGCAATTATGTGAGTATTCAATCATTTTTTATTGTATTTGAAGAGAATATATGCAATTTAACTTTGATCTTATCTATATGAAGGTTGTTTAATATTATACTCTGATTATATTTCTAATGTTTACTATATTGATGTATTTTAATCAAAAATTGATATTTGATGATCTATTAGGGTCATTAGATTGTGTTTTTAAGAGAATAGGCTCTTTCAGGGACTGGTTTATGACATATCAATGAATTTGAGTTAAATAGTATTATTTTTGCAGCTAATCATTGCATTACGTTGAATTCAAGTTGAGTACAAGCATTCAGAGTATAATTTATTGCATAATATGTTATTTTAACTGAATACAAGCAATTTTGTCAGTATTCAATTAGTTTTTATTGTATTTGAAGATGATATATATAATTTGACTTTGATCTTGTCTATATGAAAGTTTTTTAACATAATACTATGATTACACACCTAATATTTGTGATATTATTGTATTTCAATCGAAAATTGATATTCGACAATCAATTAGGGATATGTGATTGTGTTTTAATATAATACCTACAATTACATATCATTTTGTTAGTATATCGATTAAGTTTAAGAGAATAGACTGTTTTAGGGACGGATTTATGACATATCAATGAATTTGTGTTGAATCATGTTTTTGCAGCTATTCATTGCATTACGTTGAGTTCAAGTTGCGTATAAGCATTCAGAGTACGATTCATTGCATAATACATTATTTTAACTGAATACAAGCAATTGTGTGAGTATTCAATTAATTTTTATTGTATTTGAAGAGAATATATGTAATTTGACTTTAAACTTGTCTATATGAAGGTTGTTTAATATGATACTCTGATTACACACTTAATGTTTGCTATATTGATGTATTTCAATCGAAAATTGATATTTGGTGATCTAATTGGGATATTTTTTTGCGTTTTAATATAATACCAATAATTACACATCTTTTTGTCAGTATATCGATCACGTTTAAGAGAATAGGCTATTTTAGGGACTGATTTATGAGATATCAATGAATTTGAGTTAAATAGAGATGTTTTTGTAGCTATTCATTGCATTACGTTGAATTCAAGTTGTGTACAAGCATTGACAGTACAATTCATTGCATAATATGTTATTTTAACTGAATACAAGCAATTATGTGAGTATTCAATTACTTGTTATTGTATTTGAAGAGAATATATCCAATTTGGGTTTGATCTTGTCTATATGAAGGTTTTTTAACATTCTACTCTGATTACACACCTAATGTTTGCTATATTGATATATTTCAATCGAAAATTGATATTTGGCGAACTATTAGGGATATTTGATTATATTTTAATGTAATACCTATAATTACTCATCTTTTTATCAATATATTGATCAAGTTTAAGAGAATAGGCTCTTTTAGGGACGGATTTATAATATATCAATGAATTTAAGTTTAATAGTGATGTTTTTGCAACTATTCATTGCATTACGTTGAATTCAAGTGTATTATCAGTATATCGATCAATTTTAGGAGAATAAGCTCTTTTAGGGACTGGTTCATGACATATCAATTAATTTGAGTTGAATAGTGATGTTTTTTCAGCATTCATTGTATTACGTTGAATTCAAATGGAGTACAAATATTTAGAGTTTGATTTTTTTGCATAATATGTTATTTTAACTGAATACAAGTAATTGTGTCATTATTCAATTAGTTTTTATTGTATTTGAAGAAAATATATGCAATTTGAATTTGATCTTATCTATATTAAGGTTTTTTAACATAATACTCTGATTACACACCTAATATTTGCTATATTAATGTATTTCAATCGAAACTTGATATTTGGCTATCTAATACGGATATTTGATTGCGTTTTAAGATAATACCTACAATTACATAACTTTTTATCAGTATATCGATCAATGTTAGGAGAATAGGCTCTTTTAGGGACTAGTTTATGACATATCAATGAATTTGTGTTGACTAGTGATGTTTTTGCAGCTATTCATTGCATTACGTTGAATTCAAGTAAAGTACAAGCATTCAGAGTACAATTCATTGCTTAATATGTTATTTTAACTGAATACAAGCAATTTTGCCAGTATTAAATTAGTTTTGTATTGTATTTGAAGAGGATATATATAATTTGACTTTGATCTTATCTATATGAAGGTTTTTTTAACATAATATTCTGATTACACACCTAATATTTGCGATATTGCTATATTTAAATCTAAATTTGATATTTGGCGATCTATTAGGGATATTTGATTGCAATTTAATTATTTCCCACAATTACATATCTTTTTGTCAGTATATCAATCAAGTTTAAGAGAATAGACTCTTTTAGGGACTGATTTATCACATATCAATGAATTTAAATTGAATAGTAATATTTTTGCAGCTTATCATTGCATTACGTTGAATTCAAGTGTAATACAAGCATTGAGAGTACGATTCATTGCATAATAAGTTATTTTAACAAAATACAAGCAATTTTATCAGAATTAAATTAGGTTTTAATGTATTTGAAGAGAATATATGTAGTTTAACTTTGACCTTGTCTATATGAAAGTTGTTTTATATAATACTCTGATTACACACCTAATATTTACGATGTTGCCGTGTTTAAATTGAAATTTGATATTTGGTGATCTATTAGGAATATTTGATTGTGGTTTAATGTAATACCCACAATTACACATCTTTTTGTTACTATATCGATGAAGTTTAAGAGAATAGGCCATTGTCGGGACTGATTTATGACATATAAATAAATTTATGTTAAATAGTGATGCTTTTGCTGCTATTCATTACATTATGCTGAATTGAAGTATTGTACAAGAATTCAGAGTACGATTCATTGCATAATACGTTATTTTAACTGAATACAAGCAATTGTGTGAGTATTCAATTAGTTTTTATTTTATTTCAAGAGAATATATGTAGTTTAAGTTTGATCTTGTCTATATGAAAGTTTTTTAACATAATACTCTGATTACACACCTAATATTTGCTATATTGATGTATTTCAATTAAAAATTGATATTTGACGATCTAATAGGGACATTTGATTGCGTTTTAATGTAATATCTACAATTACACAACTTTTTATCCGTATATCGATCAATTTTAGGAGAATAAGCTCTTTTATTTATTGATTTATGACATATCAATGAATTTGTATTGAATAGTGATGTTTTTGTCACTATTCATTGCATTACATTGAATTCAAGTGTTGTACAAGCATTCAGAGTATGATTTTTTGCATAATACATTATTTTGACTAAATACAAGCAATTGTGTGAGTATTCAATTAGTTTTTATTGTATTTGTAGAGAATATATGCTGTTTGACTTTGATCTTATCTATATGAAGTTTTTTAACATTATACTCGATAACAAACCTAATGTTTGCTATATTGATGTATTTCAATTGAAAATTAATATTTAGAAATCTATTAGGAATATTTGATTGCGTTTTAATGTAATACCTATAATTACACTTCTTTTTATTAGTATATCGATCAAGTTTAAGAGAATAGGCTGTTTTAGGGACGGATTCAAGACATATCATTGAATTTGTGTTGAATAGTGATGTTTTTGCTGGTATTCATTGTATTACTGTGAATTCAAGTGTTGCACAAACATTCAGAGTACGATTCATTGCGTAATACGTTATTTTAACTAAATACAAGTAATTTTGTAAGTATTCAATTAGTTTTTATTGTATTTAAAGAGAATATATGTAATTTAACTTTGATCTTGTCTATATGATAGTTTTTTAATATTATACTCTTATTACAGACCTAATGATTGCTATATTGATGTATTTCAATCGAAAATTGATATTTGGCGATCTTTAAGGGACATTTGATTGCGTTTTAATATAATACCTACAATTATACCTTTTTTATAAGTATATCGATCAAGTTTAAGAGAGTAGGCCCTTTTTGGGACTGATTTATGACATATCAATGAATTTGTGTTAAATAGTGATGTTTTTGTTGCTATTCACTGCATTATGTTGAATTTAAAGTTGTACAAGCATTCAGAGTATGATTTATTGCATAATACGTTATTTTAACTGAATACAAATAATTGTGTGAGTATTAAATTAGTTTTTAGTTTATTTGAAGAGAATATATGCAATTTGACTTTGATCTTATCTATATGAAGGTTTTTTAACATAATACTTTGATTACATCCCTAATGTTGCTATATTGATGTATTTAAATCAAAAATTGATATTCGGCGATCTAGTAGAGACATTCGATTGCGTTTTAATGTAATACCTACAATTACATATCTTTTGTCAGTATATCGATCAATGTTAGGAGAATAGGCTCTTTTAGGGACTGGTTTATGACATATCAATGAATTTGAGTTGAATAGTGATGGTTTCGCAGCTATTCATTGCATTACGTTGAATTCAAGTAGACTACAAGCATTCAGAGTACAATTCATTGCTTAATATGTTATTTTAACGGAATACAAGCAATTTTGCCAGTATTAAATTAGTTTTTATTATATTTGAAGAGAATATATATAATTTGACTTTGATCTTGTCTATATGAAGGTTTTTAACATAATGCTTTGATTACACACCTAATATTTGTGATATTGCTGTATTTAAATCTAAATTTGATATTTGGCGATCTATTAGGGATATTTGATTGCGTTTTAATGTAATACCTATAATTACACATCTTTTTGTAAGAATATCGATCAAGTTTAAGAGAATAGGCTCTTTTCGGGACTGATTTATGACATATCAATGAATTTGTGTTGAATTGTGATGTTTTTGCTATTCGTTGCATTACGTTGAATTCAAGTGTTGTATAAGTATTCAGAGTACGATTCATTGTATAATATATTATTTTAACTAAATACAAGCAATTGTGTGAGTATTCAATTAGTTTTTATTGTATTTGAAGAGAATATATGTAATTTGACTTTGATCTTGTCTATATGAAAGTTTTTTAACATTATACTCTGATTACACACCTAATGTTTACTATGTTGATGTATTTTCAATCGAAAATTGATATTTGGCGATCTAATAGGGACATTGGATTGCATTTTAACATAATACCTATAATTATACAACTTTTTATTAGTATATCAATCAATTTTAGGAAAATAAACTCTTTTAGGGACTGGTTTATGACATATCAATGAATTTTAGTTGAATAGTGATGTTTTTTCAGCTATTCATCGCATTACGTTGAATTTAAGTGGAGTACAAGCATTCAGAGTACGATTCATTGCATAATATGTTATTTTAACTAAATACAAGCAATTGTGTGAGTATTTAATTAGTTTTTATTGTAATTGAAGAGAATATATGTAGTTTGACTTTGATCTTGCCTATATTAAAGTTTTTTAACATAATACTCTAATTACACACCTAATATTTGCTATATTGATGTATTTTAATCGAAAATTGATATTTGGCGATCTAATACGGATATTTGATTGCGTTTTAATGTAATACCTACAATTACACAACTTTTTGTGAGTATATCGATCAATTTTAGGAGAATCGGCACTTTTAGGGACTGGTTTATGACATATCAATGAATTTGAGTTGAACAGTATTGTTTTTGCAGCTAATCATTGCATTACGTTGAATTCAAGTTGAGTACAAGCATTCAGAGTACAATTCATTGTATAATATGTTAGTTTAACTGAATACAAGCAATTTTGTTAGTATTCAATTAGTTTTATTGTATTTGAAGATGATATATATAATTTGACTTTGATCTTGTCTATATGAAAAATTTTTAATATAATACTCTGATTACACACCTAATATTTGCGAAATTATTGTATTTAAGTCAAAATTTAATATTTGGCGATCTATTAGGGATATTTGATTGTGTTTTAATGTAATACCCACAGTTACACATCTTTTTGTCAGTTTATGGATCAAGTTTTAGAGAATAGGCTCTTTTAAGGACTGATTTATGATATATCAATGAATTTTAGTTGAATAGTGATATTTTTGCAGCTATTCATTACATTATGTTGAATTCAAGTGTAGTACAAGCATTCAGAGTATGATTTATTGCATAATAGATTATTTTAACTGAATACAAGCAATTTTGTCAGTATTCAATTAGTTTTTATTGTATTTGAAGAGAATATATATAATTTAATTTTGATCTTGTCTATATGAAGAGATTTTAATATTATTCTCTGATTATACACCTAATATTTGCGATATTGATGTATTTCAATCAAAAATTTATATTTGGTTGTGTTTAACGTAATACCTACAATTACATATCTTTTTGTTAGTATATCGATCAAGTTTAAGAGAATATGCTTTTTTAAGTTCGGATGTATGACATATCAACGAATTTATGTTGAATAGTGATGTTTTTGTAGGTATTCATTGTATTACGTTGAATTCAAGTGGAGTACAAGCATTTAGAGTACAATTCATTGCATAATATGTTATTTTAACTGAGTACAAGCAATTTTGTCAGTATTTATTTAATTTTTATTGTATTTGAAGAGAATATATATAATTTGACTTTGATCTTGTCTATATGAAGAGATTTTAATATAATACTTTGATTACATACCTAATATTTACGATATTGCTGTTTTAAATCAAAATTTCATATTTGGCGATCTATTAGGGATATTTTATTTCATTTTAATGTAATACCCACAATTACACATCTTTTTGTTAGTATATCGATCAATTTTAAGAGAATAAGCTCTTTTAGGGACTGATTTATGATATTTCAATGAATTTGAGTTGAATAGTGATGTTTTTGCAGCTATTCATTGTATTACATTGAATTCAAGTGGTGTACAAGGATTCAGAGTACGATTCATTGCATAATACGTTATTTTAACTGAATATAAGAAATTATTTTTTTTAAAGTGTTTTTTTGACAGAATTTGACTATTAATATCTCATTTGTTCAAATTTAAATTTCAATTAAATTATTTTTATTTTATATCTAATTAAAATTAATTTTATTTTATATTTTTGAGCTGTGTTTTTAATATTTTGGAGTTGTGTTTTGGTACTTAAGATTGTTATTCTTACCCAATCTTTTCAAGATTGTCTTTGATTATTTTTATTTCTATGATTTTTTGACTTTTATAGGAGAACTATATGTTAATATTAAAAGAAATAATTGATTATGAAGAAGAAAATATATGAAAAATAATTTATTTTTCTTTTTTCAGAAAAACAAATTGATGAAGAAAAAAAATAAAAATAAAAATTTATTTTATATTTTATATATATTTTATATATTTTTAATATTAAAATTATAATATATATATATATATTTATTTATTTCTCTTTTCCAGAAAAATAAAAAACGCTCGCTATGGCTGCGGATATCTAGGGTTATCGCCGCAAGAAGGTCGACAAACGCACTAGGATCTCACCGGAGAAGGAAATCGCTAAGGGAGGACGTAGGTGATGGCGAGCTTTACTCCCTACTTTCATCAGGATCCGTCAATCCTGCATCCGCAGCAACTGCTGCAGCCACCGCCACCGCCACCGCCACCGCCACCGCAGCCGCTAGCACAACCGCCGACGATTTCGGATACTAAAGAAGCTCCATCGGGGATGGTGGCAACTCTCCTGGTTCGGCATTTACCGGAGGGAGTCCCACATGATATGCTCTCGCGCATGTTTTCCCACTACGGAGCTGCTTGCGTTCGCCCCTGTGCAGGAGGACGGTAGGACCTGTTCTCTTCTTCTACCCCCTTCCCTTCTTGTAACAGCGGCTAAAGCCTTCAAATTATATTATTAGGCCGTTAAGAGGAAGTTTTAGACGATAACGCCAGCATCTGTTCTTTAACATTTCCATTCTTCAGTAGCAAATTTCTCTCATGGGAAAAGTTGTAGATCAAATACTTCATCCGTCTTCTTCTAATCTTTGTTCTTTCTTAATTTTTAAACCCTGAGGGATGCTTTTCTTTTGATGTAGATTAAGAAACTGCGCTTTTGTGGATTTCAAAGATGAATCTTTAGCGTCTCAAGCACAATCTCAGCTTAACAGGTTCTTCAACCAAAGTTATTTACTGAAATTGTGAATGCTTGATGCATCTTTTATTTTATTATATTAAATTTTATTTTTTTGGTAGAATCCTATGCAAATTTTAATCGTAATTGCATTTTATCACTGCATCTTATTATGTGTTAGGGCTAGTTATGCTATTTTACTATCTGAATTAATTTCATATTCCCAATATCCTATCTTTTTGACAGCAAATCTGAAAGTTTCATGATTACCATGACTGGTACTATATAGTTTTGTTCTTTTCTATTCTTTTTTCCTACGTGTTTACTTCCTTTGTTTGGCAGAGTCATCCATTTTTGTTATTTTGTGTGTACACATTAATATGAATTTACTAATTAAACCTATTCTTCACATTGTGCTATTGACAATTTTTAGGTTGAGATTTTTGGGAAAGGTTATCACTGTTGATAGAGCAGATAAAGCAACTTCTAAGAGCAAATACCCACAAAGTGCACTGGAGTCTTTGAAAGATGCTTCTTGTTCATCTGCATCATCATTGAATGATAATTCTGTACAGTCCAAGTCTTTTCAACCTTGCAGTGAGCCAATAGCTCTGAGACTTGGCGTAGAATACCCGTTTCCTCCCCATCTCGAGTATGCTCAAGTTTCTTTGTACCATTTGCGTTGTTGTTCTGAATTCACTGAATTCAATTTTTCAACTCCTGTTCAGCATGACTGTAAGCTACAGTTTCCCAACTAAAACAATCACTTTGTATGCTTCCCTTTCTTTGAGATATAAACTGAAAATCATTAGTAAAAAAAAACCAATGTCATAAGAAATTATACATGTGTAAAAAAGCTGCTAGGAATCATGACGCTTCTGAAAGTTATTCTGTTCCCCAATTTTTATGCTTTGATACCATCGTCGACCTTGTATTGAACTGTTAATTGCATTCAGTGAATGTGTAGTGTTTTATCAAAATTTTCCAAAATCATCCTGATTTAGTTATAAATCTGTTTCAAACTGATGGGTATTAGAATGTGTGTTAGAGGTGAATCGTGAAATTTTTAATGGCATTTGGACTTTTTGTGATGTACTTTTTGTTATGTGCATTTCCATCGTCATTTTAAACCCTTTTTTCTCTATATTTTATCCGAAGTAGCCTATAATCTGTTTCTTTGTGAATGCAATATTTTTTTTAGAGTGTGTGTGTGTGTGTGTGTGTATCGGGTTTGGGGGATTGGGGGTGGGGGTGGGGGTGCAAGGGCTCTATTGTTCTGTATCTCTACTTAGTGCGTTGTTAGCTTTCATATGCACTGCAATTTACTTGAAAATGGACCAAAATGGCCCTCTATAAGTTAATGGTATAAATACCACATAGCATTATAACAGTCTTCAGAATCCACTTAAAAAATGGTTAGTGCATTCCCACATTTAGGGAAAAAAAATTAATGCATTTATATAGTGTTGTCTATATTGATAACGTGGGTACTCTTGGGAGTAATATAATTTGCACATCTATAAAACCATGCTAGTCAAGGGCATGCCATTGTTAGTTATCAAGGATACACTTTCTTATGTTGATCCTTGCATGTATTTCAATTGGTGATTGAGAGATAAGCTTTGAAATATGCAGTAGTTAAAGACTATATTGAATGCCAATCTGAAGACTTTTTTGTGTGCTTGGATGACTAACTATGGTTGTATTATTATTTTATTTCTTGTCATTGTTAACGTTTTGAATTTACAGAATGCTGGGTGAGTTCAGATTTATATGTTTTTGTTTTAAATGGGGAAGAAAGAGTAAGGTTTTACATGGTTTTGTTTTAAATGGGGAAGACAGTGTAGGTTTTAACGTTTCGAATTTACAGCATGTTAAATTGGTCTTTTGCAGATTTGTATGTCTGTATCAAAATGTCACTTCATATTTTCCATTACAACTTGTCTTTCTGGCTTGCCCCCAAGTTCTAGGCATATTTCATTTTTTCTTTTTTCTTTTAAAGAACTAGTCTTCAAAAGTTGAAGGACCTTCGAGTATTTGGCTTTATCTACTAATTGTGGGGATAATTCATTTTTCCATCCATTCTAACTATTAGCTAAAGCCAATACCCAAAGGTCCTAGAACCTTTGAGGGCTAGTTTTTGGGGATCTATATCATTTTCCTTTTTAAAAAGATCATGAGTTAAATTTGTTAAGATTGTGAGGGAAAAAAATATATCGTGGTCATCTCCACCTAAGGATTGATATACAATATAATTAAATTTATGTAAATTTTAGATATAGTTTCTTCAGATTATTTCATAATCAGCTTGTTAAATTGTAACCAATCCTGGGACTCTCAAAGGCTTAGTTAACATACCTTTTAATGATCATTATAATTGGCAAATGACATAATGGCAATCAATCTCTTTATGATTTATTCTCCCATGAAAGATAGGGTTGGAGGCAATCTGCATAGTAGCTTGATTATCACGGTATAACATCCTAGGCTTAGATTGGTTAAACCTAACTTTTGCATCAACTCCTTAATCGAAGCAAGGTCACGTGTTGTAAGTGCTATTACTTTGTATTTTGTCTTTGCACTAGATCTTGCTACCACATTCTGCTTTTTATCTTTCTAAAATTTTAGATTCCCTTCTAATAGAATGTAATAGCTATAGAAGTCTTTTTTCAGGGGCTATCTTAAAATATTTGGGAATCATTAAGGTTGTCTTTTAATGTTTTTTGCAAGAGGACTTAAAAAATTGACTAATCACATTTGTAACGAATGAAATGTCGGGTCTGGTCACTATAAGGTATTTAAGTTTGCCAATAAATATGCAGTATCGTCCTAAATCAAATATTAGTTTCTCTTATTTGTTCACTAGTTTAACACTAGAATACGTAGGAGTGTTGACTAGTTTGGTGTTCAACAGTCTAGCCTCCTTGAGTATGTCTTTTGAGTCATTTTCTTGTGAAATGTATGTCTCCTTGAGCGGACAACTTCAATATTCAAAAGGTATCTTAAATCACCCAAAGTTTTGGTCTAAAACTGCTAATGTAAATGGAATTTTAGTTCAAATATATCATCAATTTCTCTTGCAAATGAACTCCGCTTTTTAGGATGATAGGATTTGATGCCCCATGGAATACTAAGTGATTCAACATGTTACAAAACATGCTAAATTGAATCAGAGCCAAACTAAATTTACCATGCTAAGCCCAAAGAGATTGCTTTAAATCATATAATATAATGAATTTTGCAGCTTGCTAGATAATCCAGACTTTGCTCAAGTAATGAATCTTGGTGGTTACCCCATACAAACCTCCTCATTCAAGCCTCCATGGAGAAATGCATTTTTAATGTATAATTTGTGTAAGCACTACTTAGACATTGCTACGAGAGTAAGAAGTAATCAAAGCTATATTTGATACTGGAGAGCAGTTATTTATATAGTCAATGTCATTTATTTGAGTGTATCCTTTTGTTACAAGCTTAATCTTAAGGAGTTTCACTTAGCCATTAGGAGAAGTCTTCATATTATACATAGTTGCATTCAACTATTGATTCCCTGAGGGAAAGAGAAACCCAATTACGGGTGCAATTAGAGTTTAAAGTTGATATCTCATCAATTACAGCATGTCATCATCATGGATGAGACAATTCCTCTAATTAAGACTTCAGAACGGATATTGATGACAGTAGAATTGAAGTCAGTGATCTGGAGAAGAAATTCATTTTGGAGTATCCTTTTTGAAAGAAATATGAAGTTTAAGAAGATCAGGATCAGAAGTAAAATTCGGTACCATTGAGGTAAGTTGAAAGGGTAGTTAAGCCTGCAAAAGCGATTGTAACTATTTCGGATGTACGTCATTGACTATGTTCCATAGGGGAAGGTGAAGAAATTGGTAGGGGCACAAAAGATGGTAGCACCTTTGATATGGTTTCTAGGTGAGATTGAAATAAAAAGTTTGATGAAACTTAAGGAAGAACAATTGTGCTATTTCTAGATGTAAGAGTATCCTAGGACAATACACTTCACTGATCAAGATGATAGCTTATCCTCACCAAGTGATAGATGATGGACAAAACAGATGCAACCAAATATACGTGAAGGATATAAGCTTCATCTCTTGAGAAAAAGAGAACTTGATATGATAATGAAGAGTAGAAGACTGCATGCAACAATGGATAGGCACACGAAAGATAGTTCCTCCAAGCTTTAGATGCTGTTAATCAATGGTGATTGCTCGAAGCCCTGACAGAATGTGATCTTTGAGAGGAGACACACGGTAAAGAAGCACCAGTTCTGTTAACATGTGAAGATTGTGAGCAAAAAAAGCGTTTATCATGGTTCTCTTCGCCTAAAGCGTGATATATAATTTAATTAGGGTCATGTACACTTATGGATCCTTAGTGTTATTTCATAATTATATCTAAGTCCTTAACATAATTCTTTTCCTTTATTTTGTTGCTAATGTGGCCTGGTTAGATTCCATCGAACTATATTACTAGTTCATCTAAATGGTTAATCAAAGTTGGGGATTCATATAATGTTAAGGTATTTTAAATTTTATTGTGTTTTGTTGTTCTCCTAATTAAACCATTAATGTGTGTTAAAAAAATGAATTTATTTGATTAAACTTGATTAGGTGTACTTGATTAAGCTTTGACTAGGTGTAATGGTAGCCAAACCTCATTCATCATTGTTTTTTTTTAGCATACACATGGCAAGCCACTAAGTGAGAAATCCCAAATTTGAAGCCAAGAATTAATGAAATTAAATAATGGGTTTAGAGTTTGAATTGGAAAAAGCTTCCCATTTTTGTTGTTCCAATTGATCGAGAGAGAGGAAGAGGGAGGATGCTTCTGGCTTGAGCTGCAGGCTTTGAAGGAGAAGGAAAAATTAAATAAGTTGCTTCCTTTGCTTCCTTTCTCTCCTAAATTGGGTTCTTCTCTTCATCCTTTTCATCCTTGGGCCAGTATTTGGGAAAGAAAGAAGGAATTTCATTCACTCATCTTACTTGCATGAAAAACAATAGGTAGGCTTTAGCTACTAATACGTTGTATGAACTTCAAACTTTACTTAGAATTTAATAATTTGAGCTGTATAAATATTTATGAGTTGAATGATGTATTTATTTCATCTTGTCCTTAAATTTTATTTTGTGAATTAAAGCATGCATATTAAGGTATTTAACCAGCTTCTTTAAACTCCATGCTTATGTAATTTAGATACACAAGCCTAAGTTACAATTTTTGGTGCCTTTTTATATTACTACTATTATAGCTTAATAGATAAAACATGGAATTAGAAATCAATGTTTGAATCAAAAGTTTGGTTATTCTTTTGGAATGAACTTATATGTTAGGATTTTGACAGATTAATAGGCATTTTGAATAGAGTTAAATTTCATATTTATATATTTATAAGTTATCAATTATGCTTTCTTTGATATTTTGATTTCTTAGTTGTTAATGGATGGGCATTAAGCTAAAAAAAGGTAATTCATATAGTTGATTAAGCATTTATTGTATTTTCAAGTGTGGGTTGTAGCTTCTCTATTTTGTTTTGCTGGTTAACTATAGGAAATTAATTGATTGTTATTTATTTTGCTTTGCTGTCACAAAATAGGCATATCATATGTGTGTGATTGAATGCCAGTTTAAATTTGTATTATTAAGCTCCAGTTTAAATTTGTATTATTAAGCTCCAGTTTAATTGATATTTATGTCTTACTTTATATTCTGGAAATATTAATTCACAGAGAAATAGAACTAAAACCACTTAAAGCTGGAATGTTGGTGGGGACATGATGCCATTAGACCATCGAACTATTCCAGAGAGGGTTCAGGCTCGGCGCTTAAGATCTCACCACGTGACGTCGATCTGGATGGAGGTTTGATAGCGGCAGATTTGGCAGCAGGCATGATTGGTGGCTGATCAGAAGATTGAAAATCTTCATTTAAATCAATTTATTGATTTGAATGGGAATTTTTCAAATTTTGGGCTGATTCTTTCTATTTTTAATTATTCACATTTGGCATGATTGTAATCCTTTTATTTCTGCATTTATTTCTGCACTTATTGTAATAGGCCTATGTAAAGGCATGGACTGATATTATGTGTTGTTAATCCTGGAATGAAACCATTTGTGTTTGAAATACTGTTATATCCCAATGAAGTAAAAGGTTGGGATCTTGGGTGAAAATTTCTAAATACTTTAAAGAAATTTGAGGTATTTTCCAACTCTTCTCTCCCAGTTCTCAGTTTCAAATCCAATCCACTCTTCTCTCTCGGTTCTCAGTTTCAAACCCAATTCAAGTCCAGGCTCCCCTTTGTGATTTTCCCAGCTCTGAAATCCCTTTTCCCTTCTTCTGTCGGTTCGAAAGTCTCGCGCCAACCTGTGATCTTCGCCTGTGGGCTTCTGCAACATCGTGCACGATGTTTAGACTAACACAACCATATGCATTGTCGTGCACGACCAGCCACTGCTCGCGCCCCGACACGCAGTCAGCCGTCCGAAACTTCGGACCTCCATCCCGCTGATTCAGCCTTCTGCACATTATGCACGATGTTTAGCCATTTGCAACATCATGCACGACCAGTCACTGCTCGCATTACAGCACAGCTGTAGTCCAAAACCTTGGACCTCGATCCTATCAGTTCGGCCGTCAGTAACATCGTTCACGACGTGTCAGCTGTTCAGTCTTAAGACCTGGAATCTCTTTTCGAGGTAAGCCTGAACATCGATTGAATACTATGAAAATCCTATTAGATCTTATTATGGTATTTGTTATTGAGACTATTTGATTTGCTCACCCGTGTGAACCTGAAATTACATTGTGTGACAAATTGCTGTTGGGTAATATTATTTGTAAGTATATCCATATTATTGCGTACCCCTAGCTCCGATTTGTTGAGATAAAGTAGCCTTAAATCATTCGATAAATCTACTAGATATTATTTGGACTTGTTTCTAGATATTTAAAATTGACTTGCCTCATAGATTTGTAGTTTTCTAGTTATTACATAATTATTATCAGTAATAATCTTGAACAATTTTATGCTCATCTGTTAATAGTGCTTGTCGATCTTTAATTAGGACTGCATCCGCATGTTGTCCTGCATCAAATGTGTATTGAAATACAAGCATTCGAGCTTGTGTAACAGCTGCGAGTTCAAGTGTGGGCAGTGTATGAACTGTAAAACTTGTTAATCAGACTAAAGTGTGATACATGGTTTTAAAATACTACAACGAATATTAAATGAAGTGTTTATGTCCCTGCCTTAGCTCGAGCTTTGAGAGTGACAATCCCCAACTTGCCGCTGTGGGTTATTTGTAATTTAACTTGCTGTTGAGAGCTATAATTGAGAATGAAAATGGCAGATGACGCATAAACCAAGAAACCAGGGCTCTATTGCGTAAAATTGATTAATAACTAGAAATAAGATTTTAATCGTGAATTTAAATTTACATTCATATGCATTTTATTTTGATTCTTACATTTGCTCAAGTTACTGCTATTAATGTTAATGGTGATGAAATTGAGATCGCATGCTTGCTTGCAATCATTTTATTTAGCTTATTAGTGTTAGTGTCTATTCAGCCTGGGATCGGATGGCTAATGCCTATTTTGGCAAGTATTGGTACACAAGAGGACCAAGGAAAAGGGAAGACGAACATGTAGGAAGTGTTTTAGTTGTGATTCACACTTTATTTTTGTTGTTCCCCTTTTGTACTTTTGAAAACATATAATGTATTAATTTTTGGGAGCTTTTGTGTATTTTATAAGTTGAATTTGGACTTCTATCACTAACATTGTTAGATTTATATGAATTCAATAATTATGTGAATATTTTTGCCTTTAAAAATATTCTAATTTGTTGTTTATTTGGAGTTTTTTCTATCCACTTATTTTATGTTTAGATAGTGTTAATATTGTAGTTTTCTCTGTCACGCTACTCAGGTTTTAGGTGTTGGGTTTGAGTTAGACAATTCTTTTTCGGAAAATATTTTTTATTTTGCATCCTTGACATTTCTTGGTGAATTCACGAATCATTCAAATAATTGAAATGGACTAATGAAATGTTAAAAGTAGTTGATAAATGTTATCTATGTGGGCATTCTTCATGAGACTTTTGTATATTATAGTCCATATCTTTGTTGATAAGTATTATCTATATGTGCATTCTCCGTGGGACTTTTGTATATTATAGTCCATATCGTTATTATACTTTTTCCTTCTCTTTTTTTAGGTATGCATATCCCCCACCGGATGGTAATATACTGACCAATATTGTCAATGCGCTCATTGCTGTTCCTCGTTTTTACACCCAGGTTCCAAGTTTCCTATTCAATACAGATATGTTATTATACATATTTTAGTACATGATATGGAAAACTTATAAAAATTTCAGGTTCTACATTTAATGAACAAAATGAATCTTCCAGCTCCATTTCGTATGGCACTGCCAACTCCACCCTTGCCACCTCCAATACCTGCCCCACCACCTCCACCACCTCCTGTTACAGCGAAGCCTCAAGTGGCTGATCTGTCCAGTGATGAATCAGAATTGGAGTCTTCTGAGGTACTTCTCATCTTGTTTCTACATCACATTTGTAATCTTCTAAGGCTTAGTGGTTGATTATGATTTTCTTAAATCAGGTTGATTTTGAATTCTGAGATCTTATTTACGTGATGTTTTACTAACTTCTAATTTTAGGAAGACGCTGATGAGACCCGCGCACATAAGCGTGCTAAAAGAGCAGCAATTGTTGGCCCTGCAGTTGATAAAGGTGTGATGCATGAGGCTGTGGGTTTGAAACCTGCTGCATTAGTTCCAAAAGAGGTTCCATTGATAAAGAAGAAAAACCCAGTGCTCCAGGTTAGCATTCCATCTCAAAAAAATTACATCAATTTGGGATTCCTGTCTGTACGTTCCTTTTTTTCTCACAGATAAAGATCACCCCTAAGTCACAAAAAGAAGCTGCCGAAGATGAGAGTATGATCAGGGATCCTATGGAGCCTGCAAAAGAAGAAAAAACTTATTTAACACCAGAGGAGCTGCAAAAAGGGAAGATTCCTCCTGAGGAAATACTGTCACTCCCTATGTTTAAGGTTAGAAAAATCTTTTGTTTTTTTAAAGGAAAGAAAAATACTGCTAATGCTAGTTTTGTATGAGGCTTATTTGTCTTTGAGCTTCGGTTCTTTGTGGACTTGAAGGCGATTAGCCTATTAAAGGAGTAAATCTAACATGAGAAACCTCTGGAACAGTGAATTAAAAAATCTCTTTCTTTTGTAGAATTATGCTGCTGGGAATCCTTCAACTGTCCTGTACATCAAGAACTTGGCAAAAGATGTGGTGGTTGATGATTTCTACTTTATATTTGGTATGACTTTGATCATTATAGAAACAAGCTGGACAACTTGAAATTACTGATCTTCAATATCAGTCATTGTTTGAATTTTTCTTTTCAATAGTATTCTCTTTTACTTTCAGGTTCACTTTTCGAAAGTGTTGACGCAGCCAAGTCAAATCTGCATATCAAGTTAATGCAGGTCTCTTACTACAGTTTTTTGAAGACTCTCCAAGTCTTTCAAGTTTATTTTTTGTACTTCGTTGCATGAATTTTTAAGTTTTTCAGTTATTTCTAGAATTCATTTGCAAGGTGCTTCCTTGTTTCTAGGCTTGACTATTATGTGTTGTAGGCTTCTAGCTCCTCATTATTTTTTCTTTTTGAACTTGTTGCTGATAGGTTTCCTAATTTTTAAAAATAATCTATTCTAAAGATTTTTCCCAAATGGATCGGTTGCTGAGTACTTGTGCCCTAAAGTGTACTTATCCCTCTAGTACATGCTGTGTATTGGTAGTTATATTTACATGAATCCTATCTATTAGACTTTTAGAGAGAAGACTAGAATTATAAGCCTCCTTTTTAAGCTTAAGCAAATAAATTATTGATGATACTAAGAGATAATAATGGCTACTCTCCACTAAACCATTTTCTAATATTTTCCTAGTGGTACTCAAGTTTTTTATCATGATCAATTTATGGGACAAGGAATAAGCTACGCTTTGATTTATAATACTTTTTTATCTTTTTATTTTCAGGAGGGTCGAATGAGGGGTCAAGCTTTTGTGACATTTCCAACTGTAGATCTTGCCCATCGTTCTCTGGTACTTCTTTCATGTTATACCAAATCGCAATGTATTATTATTATATTATTATTTTGATAACAATTGCTTAAGTTGTAATTGATTATTGAATATCTTTGTGGTAAACATGTGTTGATAGTCACATGCATATTCATAGTCAAAGAGGATATATCTGCACCCTGTATTCGATATTTGATTCTGCCTGGGGAACTTTTTTTATTTTGTTAAATTTGAGAATGTGCCTATCTTGTAAAATTTCCTCTTTATATCTTCTTCATTTCTATGATAGGTTTTGCAAGAAAAATTAGGAACTGTTGATAGCATTTTGAGTTTTTTCCTTGTGGAAGGTTGAATTCAGTACTTTGCACTCATTTAAAGCTGATTTTTGAAATTTTTGAATCCAGAATATAGCAAATGGATTTTTGTTCAAAGGGAAACCGATTATCATTCAGTTTGGTCGAAACCCTTCTGCCAGTAAAACCAACAATGAGTGAAGTGCGTAGGAGCTGGTGATCACGTTTGCATTGCTTATCCTACAGGTTATTACTTTACTATTGTCAGAGATTCTGTTTTCGATTTCATCTTCCTTCAGGATATCTCTTAACATTTTGAGTAGTTTTTAAGAGATTTTAAATTGGTTCTGTAGAAGGAAGAATGGGGAAATTGTTGTTGGGCGAAATAGTGCAATTCATGGAAGTTTATTAGCATTTAAACATGGAAAAATGGTATGCTATAATTCTTCATTTGTTTCTTGAAAATCTAAATGAAACTCACTCTCCAGTAATTGTCTAGTGATGTTCTCCGCCTTGCATATGTAATGGTTATATTTAACAAAGTTGTTCTGCAGAACTCCGCTTTTCATCCTATATATCTTTTTTTCCCCCTTTTGGATAATTACTTGCATATCTCTCACATCTATTTGCATACAGGATTTGCAACTCCTATCTTCAGATACACTTAGGTCCTCAATTCAATTTCACGTTAATACAAAAATCATTTTGGGGGAGAGAATGTTTGGCGTGTAAATATTTGAGGAATTCAGGGTGTATGTATGAAACTACCCCTTCGAAGAAACAAGGGAACAAGGGGGATCTATGATACCAAAATGATTGTGTTAAATATCAACAGGAGTAAATTTTCTTAAACCTAGGAAGGAAGGGCAGATTAGCGATTTATGAAGCAGTTAATATCAATTTTTGGGATATGCATTTGGTAACAAACAAAATACAAACCTAAAAAGAATGTAAAAGCCTAACCTGAGGGTTTGTTGGAATCAAACAATGAAAAGTTAAGAATATCATATTAAAGCCAACCAAAACTATGTAGGAGGGATAAATCGCAGCTTGCTCTTTACAATATCTTTTACTATTAGTTTGAATCTTGTAATTTCCCCCACTTGTGGGATTTTGAAGTTCTCGAATAATATATTGATAGACTACCCACTGGGTGGGTCGGCTTCATGAATTCTTTGTTTCCATTGCACTCTATCAAATAATAAATTTTTATTTAATTTGAAATATGTAAGATCACTCTTTATAATTTCTGGCTATCTTTTTTAGCATTTCTCCTCCTTTTTTTACATGGTTAAAATTCAATAATAAAACTTTTTTTTACTAAATCTTGTATTAGCCTGCGACTTATATGTCCAAGTTATCAAAGTTGACTCTTTTTCAACTTATCTTCAATTGAGAGCACTCCAACTTTCTTGTTGATATTTTTATTTTTCATTTTATCTTTTTGCGTATACTCACTCATCTACTTTAGCATACTCATTTCTCTGACATTCATTTTATCTGTGTGTTTTTGTTTTGTAGGTCAGCATGTAGCATCATATGATTATTGGCCTAACAACTATTCTATAAAATTTACCTTTAAGTGAAATTTTTCTATTACACATTATGCCAGAAATACTCCATTTTATCCATCATACTTGAATTCTCTAATAATATCACCATTTATTTCACTATTATTCCATATGATTGATCTAAGATATTTAAACTATTCGCTCTCCTTAATAACTTAATTATTGATTGTTATCTCTCTATTACAAGTGCTTTTATTACTAAAATTACACTTCATATATTCAGTTTTTGATTTGTCTAGACGAAAATCTTTAGATTTTAATGTATTTCTTCGTAATTCAAATTTAGCCTTAGCACTTTCTCTAGTCTCATTAACAAGGAGAATATTATCTGCAAAAAGTATGCATTATGTCTAGTCAAAATCTCCATAATCATATGTGAAAAAAAATCTCCATAATTAATATAAAGAGATATAGACATAAAGCTAAGACTTGATTCAGTTTAAT
The DNA here is from genome assembly GCA_002786265.1 of Apostasia shenzhenica. Lineage (NCBI taxonomy): Eukaryota > Viridiplantae > Streptophyta > Magnoliopsida > Asparagales > Orchidaceae > Apostasia > Apostasia shenzhenica. Next base: position 1,036,423 of record KZ451951.1, read on the forward strand.
TGAAATAAGAAAATTCTTAGTCAAATCCTTTTGTGTTCGAACATATGTAACAACCCATTTATACATATCCTAAATAACTTGAATGTAAGTAGTGCAAATCTTTTTTCTTCTAAAACTCTCTAGAGCTCTTCTCTCTCAATTTTATCATAAGTTTTTTCTAAATCAATAAAAACAAATGCAGTTCTTTTTTTCTTTCCTTAAATATCTTCATTAAACCTCTCAACAAATGAATAACTTCTATAGTAGATTTATCTGACATAAAATTAAATTGATTTTGTGATATCCTAATATCACAATATAATCTATGATCAATCACCATCTTCTAAAGTTTTGAAGTATGGCTCATTGACTTAATTCTTCTATAGTTAGCACAATCTTATATATTGTCTTTTTTCTTATAAATAGGCATCAATGTACTCTTTCTCCATTCATTTAGCATCATTTTAGTTTTCAAAATTATATTAAATAACCGAGTGAGCCAAAAAACTCCATCTCTAATATATTTTCAAATATCTATTGGAACGTCATTCGGTCCAATTGTTTTTCTATACTTTATCTTCTTTAAAGCCTCTCCAAGTTCAGCTTTACTTATACGCTGGATGTAATTTTTATCTTTTTTGGATGCTAAAATCAGTAAAAGTAATTATATTATTACAATCATAATTGAAAAGCTTTTCAAAATATCATATCCATTTGTGTTGAATGTTATCTTTAAAATACTTTGTGATCTACATCTTTAATGTATTTTGCTCTAGTAAAGTTTTTAATTTTCTTATCTTTTACTTTAATAAGCTTAAATATATATATTTTTTTCCTTTTTTAGTGTTCAGTTTTCTATAAAGATCGTCAAAAATCACTTTTTTTGCATTATTGACTGCTTTCTTTGATTCTCGTCAAGCAATTTTATACTTTTCTAAATTTGTTTTACTTTTACATTTAAATCAGTCTTCGTAATAAATGTTTTATTCTTTAATCTTTTCTTCTATTTCTTATTTTCACTGCCAAGCTTCTTTATTATTTATTACTTTTTTTTTTAGATTTTCCCAACATATTTTTTACAATATTGCAGATGCAGTTAGCAACCCCCAACTACATAAGATCAGCTTTCCCTTCAATGTATAATTGTCCATGTTCTAAAACTCTCTTCTTAATGATATTTTTATTCTCATTCTTTAGATTTTATATTGAGTCTGAGGGCATTGTTTCACTTTACCATTTCTTCTTTAACTATTCATTTTAAAATCTAATACTATTAATTGATGTTGGGTAAGGCAAATATTCACTTGAAATAATCTTACCATATTTACAGCCCAAGTGATCTTCTCTAATAAGGAAGTAATCAATCTATGTCTTTGAAGGCCCATTCTTATAAATAATAATATACTCATTTCCTTTCTCAATAAAGTATAGCAATCAAGAAATTATAAGGTAAGGCAAACTCCAAAATAATTTTACCCTCTTTATTAATTTCATTTAAGTCATACCCACTATGAATGCTATTAAATTCTTTGGTAGTACTTTCAACATATTCATTTAAATCTCTTTCGATAAATATTCTCTCATCTTGAGGTATTCCTTGTACTAATTCTTTTAGTTTATTCCAAAACTTTTCCTTTATACCTGTGTGCAAACCTTGCGGGGCATACACGTTTACAATGTTAATATTCATCTCATAGATATTAATTTTTAAATCTATAATTCTATCTTCATTTTTCTTGACTTTTTCTACATGGACCTTCAAACTTTTATGAAGAATTATACCCACTCCATGTCTGGTTCTATTCTTACCAGGGTACAAAATTTGAAGCCTAAACTATTAATTTCTTTGGCTTTCTCTCTTTCCCATTTTATTTTCTGAAGGTACAAAATATTAATCTTCCTACGAACCTTAATATTCACTAATTCTATTAATTTGTTTGTCAGGGTACCTATATTCCAAATTCCTAATCTTATCCTTGTGTTTGGACTAATTTTTTTATATGCATTCATCCATGATGTAGGAACCCTTGCTTATTTATCAGTATACTCGGGCTCCGTTGCAGCGGTCTTTACACACTATTCACTGTATTCAGGCAATATAGCACGTCACTTCCAGGAAACGTCCTAAATTTCTTCCAATTTCTTATAGGATTTATGTCATGTTTGTTTGATAAGTTTTACGCTGGCTATCGACTGCCTAAAGTAACTTTCCGCATTTCTCATTCGGGACTTGAGATCCGGCAACTTCTACTAGACTGAGCCAACAAAAAAAAAAATGTTGAAGGTTGATAAGCCTTGGGGATAGCATCTAATCGAGAAAGTCGGTCTCAACTTGATGCGAAGGGACAATAGAGTTCATTCAAACTAAGTTACTTGCATTATACTTCAATTAAATACGAACCATATAATTTGTAGATTATATGTATTGCATGTGTATCTATAATCCCTTGGGGTATATAATCCACAACATAGATACATGCTTAAAACTATATATATATATATATTATAAAATTCTAAATACACTTGCTTATTTATACATGAAGTTGATGATCATTTCATTTCATTTCGGGTAAGTTCTTCAAGTCGTATGAAAATTTTGTAGATTTGAAATCGATTAAACTTTGCAACCGAGTGGGTTTTGAGTTTCAGACAATTTGCCTGCACCTAATCTGCCTCCGGAGCTCTTGAATTTTTACTGAGATTCTTTTTGCACATCGCTCTTTGTTTTAACACTACTCTTCTACAGGTCAATACAAGCAAAGCTTTTATTTGCCTCATGCCCAGTGAATAAACTGTCCTTGATGAAGCTGCAAGTCGCCACGCCATGGCTCTCTTCTCAAATGACTTCTTCAGGACAACAAATCTTCATTCATTGTAGGTTATCATTGCATTATATATATATATATATATATATATAGACACATAAATATTTAATAATTATCATTACAACAACAACAACCAAGCTTTAATCCCACTAGGTGGGGTCGGTCACATATTTATCTTAGCATTCTCATTTCTGTAATATTTATTTTATTTGTATGTTTCCTCTTTGCAGGCCAGCATTTAGTACCATATATCATTGCTGGTCTTACTACAGTTTTATAAAATTTATTCTTGATTTTGGATGAGATTTTTCTATCGCACAATATACTAGAAGCATTTCTCTATTTTACCCATTCTGCTTAAATCCTGCAAATAACGTCATTATCTGTTTTACCATCATTTTGTATGATTGATCTAATGTATCTAAAGCGCTCACTTTTCTTGTGAAATTGATCACCAATTGTCACATCTTCAATATAAGTATTTTTTTCTTGACTAAGGGTTTGTTTGGTTGGAGGATAAATTTGGGTAAGGAAAGAAAAAATATTTTATTTTATAGAGTTGATAGCAAAAAAAATTATTTTAATATTGGGAGGTGTGTAGGATATGAAATAAAGTTGATTTTAAGGTTGAAATTTGTGTTTGATGTGAAATAGAGTTGATTTTTAAGGTTGAAATTTGTGTTGGATGTGAAATAAAATTGTTAAAATTTGTGATAAATTTAAAATATTAATAAAATATTGATGTGCCTTTTTTTGGATGGTTACCAAACAAGGCCGACTAAATGTGCACTATATATATTCTGTTTTTGATTTACTGAGATGAAAATTTTTAGATTCTACAGCACTCCTCTAAAGCTCTAGTTTTGCTTTAGTTTTCTCTTTAGTTTTCTCAACAAAGACAATATCATCTGCGAAGAGTATGCACCAAGGCATTTTATCTTGCATTTGTTCAGTCATGATTTTCATAATCAAAGCAAAAAGATACGGACTTAAAGCCGAGCTTTGGTGTAATCCAATTGTAATAGGAAAATCCTTAGTCAAACTTCCTTGTGTCCGAACACAGGTAACCGTTCCTTCATACATGTTTTTAATAATTTGAATATAAGCAGTGCAAATTCCTTTCTTTTCTAAAACTCTTCAAAGTACTTCTCTTGAGACTTTATCATAAGTTTTTTTTTAAATCAATAAAAACCAAATGTACGTTTTCATTTCTCTCCTTAAATTTTTTCATTAAGCCATTAAGATTAATATTTTTATGTGATCGAATACGAAACAAAGTTTGAAAAGACAGTTCTAATATAATGCCGCGTGGCAACGACGATGTTTATTTGCATTGACATTTCCCGAATTTTTTCAGTATCAAAAAAAAATCCCAGTCAATTCTAAAACCATACGATCCATATGTGAGCGCGAATACGAAAGCAACGCGGCAGTTGTACTGAGATCCACGTAGACTTCCCATCCACCGGTTCATTTTAAAATTAAATTTGTGCGTTATTTCTACGGTTTTGATTATGGATAAGGGAAAATGGACGGCTGAGATATTAATTGGGCATTATTCTACTTCGTTCTGGCAAGAGCAGGCTTCCTTACTCCTCCACGCATTCTCTCTTTATTCAAAAAGGGTCGGAAGGGATGAAAGGTAGGGAGAACGTAGAAAACCCTACTTTTTCTTCTGTATGCCCCATCTTTATCCCAGAAGGGACCATTGGGTTTCCTCTGATCTCTTTTGGTTGGAAAGCTTTGATCATCGGAATACATGGAGTAGGGGTTCTCAAAGCCCACCGTCTTAACCACGACGGCTGGGTCGTGCTGGCCAAATCGGCCCATCTGCGACACATTTCCAAAGTCAACGAGGAGCATTAACGTGGCAATTGTATTATAAGCGCCAGAGTGGCAACGGTGATATTCGGAAAATCATATCATATCCTTTGATGGAAGGCTTACTGGCCTTCCTATTCAGTGTGTAGATAAAATATTATTACCAGTTTATGCTGATTTTGCAATTGAGAAGGAATAAGATTTTAGATGGCGCCATTCTCAGGAAGGGCTGGGAGCACATCGAACTTGGGTCACCAACCCAACATGCAAGATATATCTTCCGCTTGAAAACTCATGCCAAACAAACCGCAAGCTCAGGACAATCTCGTAATAATAGTATACTCATACGAGGAATGTAGATGCTGCACAGCCTATCATAAAAGGGTATGAATTGTTCTTCAGGATATCACCGCCGCCAATCTCGCGATTACCAAAGTAGTCCGACCTTGACGCTCCTCTTTTTCTAGGGAGTGGTGCCGCTGAAGGGCCAATGTGCTCACCATGAAGCAGCCGTCCTGGAGATACCAGGGGACTTGCACAAGACCTCCGCCATGTATTCCGATGATCAAAGCTTTCCCACCAAAAGAGATCAGAGGAAACCCAATGGTCCCTTCTGGGATAAAGATGGGGCATACAGAAGAAAAAGTAGGGTTTTCTACGTTCTCCCTACCTTTCATCCCTTCCGACCCTTTTTGGATAAAGAGAGAATGCTTGGAGGAGTAAGAAAGCCTGCTCTTGCCAGAACGAAGTAGAATAATGCCCAATCAATATCTCAGCCGTCCATTTTCCCTTATCCATAATCAAAACCGTAGAAATAACGCACAAATTTAATTTTAAAATGAACGGTGGATGGGAAGTCTACGTGGATCTCAGTACAACTGCCGCGTTGCTTTCGTATTCGCGCTCACATATGGATCGTATGGTTTTAGAATTGACGGGGATTTTTTTTTGATACTGAAAAAATTCGGGAAATGTCAATGCAGATAAACACCGTCGTTGCCACGCGACATTATATTAGAATTATCTTTTCAAACTTTGTTTCGTATTCGATCACATAAAAATATTAATTTTGATAATTTTGATAGCTTATATAATTTTAATATCTTTTAATTTTTTTTAAAATTATTTAAATTTTATAAATTTAAATTAAGTTTTTTAATGATAATTATTAACGCGTCGTTGCCGGGTCCCAAGTCTCGGATGAGAAACGCAAAGTGTTGCGTTAAGCAGTCGACAGCCAGCGTAAAATTTGTCAAATCAATCATGACATGAATCTTTTAGAAAATTGTGCTAAAATTAGGGCATTCCTTGAAAGCGACGCGCTATATTGCCTGAATACAATGAAAAATGGGCAAGGGCCGCTGCATTGGCGTCCGAGTGTAGTAAAAAGTGAGCAAGGGTCCCCACATCATGGACGAATGTGGGCAAAGAAGCTAGCCCATCATACTAAAACTCAAGTCAGCAGGATTAGATTAGGAACTTGGAATATAGACAGCCTGATGAACAAGCTAATGGAGTTGGTGGATATTATGATTTATAGAAAGATTAATATTTTGTGCCCGCAGGAAACAAAATGAGTTAGAGAGAACTAAGGAAATTGATGGTTTAGGTTTTAAACTTTAGTACTTTGGTAAGAATAAAAATAAGAATGAAGTGGGTACAATTCTAGATAAGAGCTTGAAGGATTAAGTAGTGAAAGTTAAGAGAAATTGTGATAGAATTATGACTTTAAAAATTATAATAAATGGAATGATTATTAACATTGTAAGTGTGTATGCTCCCTAGATAGGCTTGGATGCGAGCATAAAGGAAAAATTTTGGAATGATTTAGATGAGTTAATACAAGAAATACCTTAGAAAAAAAGATTATTTATTGGAGGACATTTAAATGGGCATGTTGAAAGTGTTGCTGAGATATTTAATAGCATCCATGATGGATATGATTTTGGAGAGATAAATGAGAAGGGTAAAATTATTTTAGAATTTTCTTCAACATATGATCTTGTAATTGTTAATATTTTATTCAAGAAGAGAGAGAAGCATATTATCACGTACAAGAATGGAACTTCAAAAACTCAGATTAATTATTTTCTTATAAGGAAACAAGATCGCCTGGCTTGTAAAGATTGTAAAGTCATTCCAAGTGAATGTTTGACTACTCAATATCGATTAATGATTTTAGATTCTGAGATATAGTATTGGAGAAGAAATAATAAGTCAAAATCTTATTCTCGGACTCGATGGTGGAATCAAAAGAATGAGAACAGATGTATGTTTAAGAAGAAAGTTCTAGAACTTGGGCAATGAAACTTTAACGGGAAAACTGATCTTATGTGAACACCTGCATTGGTTATATCCAACTACATAACATACGCTGTAAGTTCTGCTCGGATCACCCCTTCGCTCATCCATTGTATTTCTTATACGATGTGTACGTTGTCGGTCAGGCCTTCTTATACGCAATGGTGATTTAAGTTCGACAATCCCACGAGCCTCATTTAATGTGACCCAATATCTCATATCAGGAATGACATGAAATTCACCAGAATATGTATTCTTATAGCTTTATATATTATTGTACTGTGACACCATTGAATTATAGTCCACATATACCGATCCAAGAGCACAAATAATATGAAAGCATGAAAGATGATAAATAAGAGTACGTAAGCATGTATAGTGATAGCTATCGTTAGAAGAGTTGGTCACTGCTTGTTTCCCAGAAATGTAGTATTAACTTTTCATTCATTGAAATTTATCCGAATAGGAAATGCACAAGATTCAGATTCTTCTGCATGCTTTCGTAACATTGTTCGCATCCTAGGTACGTAGGATGAAATAGCTTTCGACTTCCAGGCAACAACGTTCTCCTACAACTTCAAAAAAAGACGCACTATGTGATAGTATGTTGCACAAACAAGTACTTGAATGAGTAGTCCACGTGCACGTTTCAGAACACCATTGAAATATTCAGATGCATTTGTAGTTATAGTAGCATATCTAAATCTCCATCATAAATAAATATTTATTTTTTAAATCCTTTATCTTCCAGCCACTTATAAGCATCCGGATGTACAACAGCAATATCTTTCATATGCTGGACAAAACTATTTCAAACATCAGTGTTGCCCGCACTGTACCTAGAGTCCATAATATTTTCTTAAAATTTTCTCTAAGATGACGGAGATAATGTTGATGAGCAGCATGAGAGGCAAGATAGATGCTACGTCTCGCAGTAAACCAGAATGTTTGTCGTTAATAATACAGAAATCTCGTCGTGTACAATACGTACCATGATATTTGCTCTATTAGTTCGCACATTCTAGTTAGAAACCACTTCCATGAGTTATTACATTCTGATTCAACAGCAGAAAATGTAAATGGAAAAACTTCATTATTAGCGTCTATGCCTACAGTAATTAATAATGTACCACGATATTTGCTTAGAAGAAACGTCCCATCTATACTCAACACTGGCTGATAGAATTTTTATTCTTTAGTAGATGAACCGAAACTCTAGAACAAACGCTTGAATTTATTTACTTGAGATTTCTGTATCTCATAAACAGTTCTAAGCATAATTGCGCTGACATCTTCACTTTCTCCTGGAGTGACAGGTAAAACTTGTCGAAAGTCTCCTCCCAGAATAATAGTCTTGCCACCAAATATTGCATCACACTCCATTATATCTTGTAATGTTTTATGAAGAGATTCTATACAGCATTTTTTAGCCATTGTAGCTTCATCCCATATTATGAGTTTAGCTCGTCGTAAGAGTTCTGCTGTTGCAGATTGCTTACTTACATTGCAAATGGTAGCTTCATTTATATTTAATGGAATTTTGAATCTGGAATGAGCTGTTCTACCACCAGGTAAAATAGAAGCAGCGACACCAGAAGTTGCTGTAGCTAATACAATTTCCTTTTTATTTCTGATAGTGGCTAATAAAGCTCTGTATAAGAATGTTTTTCCCGTACCACCTGGTCCATCAATGAAGAAAGCAATACCTTTTTTTGATTCAATTGAATTTAGAATAGTATCATAGATGTTACGTTGTTCTAAGTTTAACTGCAATACTAAATTTAGTTCTTCTTTTAAAGGTTGTATTGATAATTCATCTTTCACTTCTTTGAAATGTTCTATAGTTTGTTTATGAAATTGTACTCTAGAAAATATCATGTAATCTGCAATTTGTTTGCCCATACTTTGTAAAAAGATGTCTATACTATGAATAGTTGCCTCTAAAATTTCAGTAAAATTTTCCATGTATTTGAAGTCATCAGAAAGTTCGTTGTAGTATTCATTAAAAAGTGACAATGGCTTTTCTGGTATGCAAAATACTAACAACATTGCGAATAACCTTCTAAATGCATTCGGCATTTTAAAGATAGCTGCATCTGCTAAACATTCATAAATGTTACTGTCAGAGTCAAGTAATCCTCTTGCAGTTGCCGCATCTCTAAATGAATTGTGTTCTACATTTTGATACGTTAGCAAATTTGTAAATGATGTAGGACCTTTAATATGATTTAATAATAGTCTGAGATAGTAACGTTCACCTTCAGATGGATTTGCGGTGGCAATTCGACCAATAACTTTTTGTTGTTTTCTTTTTGACCAGATTTTTCCTGATGGATCCCATGTATAATGTTCTGGTATGTGTTTATATAAAATGCTTTTAGCTTCATCGTCAATAGAGTTTAATTTAAAGAACTCAGTAAGCATCGTTGTCTTATAGAAATCAAATGACATTATTTTTTGAAGATCTTGGTTTTCTTGAAATGTTATAATGTGTTTATCTGGCAGATGAAGCTGTAATGTTGTCACGGATGGATACATTTCATTTAATGTGAATGCGAAAATTGTCCACATTGCTTCAGGAGGAGAAATCCATCTCGCAGTTTGGAACTGCTTGATTTCATCAATGATGAAATGGTCATCATCATTGTCTGATAAATTAAATGCAATTTTATCATGACCCTTGTAAATATACTTATATAAGTATTTTACAGAACTTACTGATGAGCATATCTCGACATTCATATGACAGTCAAAATGACAAAGCAAGTAAGGATTGTAAGGTACAACCCATCTATTATCCATCGTTGCTTGTCGTACGTTTATTACAACTCCATTATTTCTCCTTCTATATATAGGGTAGCTATCTTCTTTTTGTATAGTATATTGAGAAAATGCTTTTGGATATCTGCTTTTACAATGACCTTTTTTGTTCATGCAAATATTGTTAGGATTTTGTTTTCCTCGGCGGCTGCATATACGCACCTGTGAGAGGGATGCGACGGTAGGTTCGCTGACTGCGGCTGCCGGCGAGTAGGGGGTGGCTGGCGACTGGCGAGGGGATGCCAGTCGGATCGGCGAGACCAAAGGGGAGCCTGAAACGACATCCGACTCCGACGCGGCTCTGGAGAGCGCCATGGCCGGCGTTCCAAGAAGATCCGGCGCCGCCGACCAGACCGGTGTGGTCGTCGCCGCGTGAGAATAAACAGCAAGAAATCAACGGTAACCAGAATCGGAATCGAAGAAAAAAGCGAACCCTAGAACTCATCCGTTCGCAAGAAAGAGGCGGATAGTATACACATACCTTATTTTCACCAAGACGACTGTGGAGGGCGAAGGTTCTGCGGCGACAGCGACGATTGTATGCAGTTTTTTTTGGACAACAGTGAAAAAATTAGAGGCGGTGATAACAGATGGCATTCTGCATGTTAGGGTTGTAGGTCGGTGCGTGTGCTAGCCGGTGACCGTCCGATAACTGACAGCAAGATACCAGATAACGCCAGACAGCAAGATACCAGATAACGCCAAAAGTTTTTTTAGCAGCTCAAAGTCCCGCCTTTATATATAGTATAGATGAGTTTGAATATCTCTGCATATTATTTGTTTGTAAAAGTTAATGAAGATTTTTTTTATATAGAATTATGTATGATGTGAAATAAATATAGTTATTATATTAAAATATGTAAAAAATGTGATATTATTTTATTACATATATATATATATAATATGAAATATAATTAAATTTTAATATTAAAAATAGTATATAATATAACATGTCAGATAAAAATTAACATAATATAAATATAGTTAATACATCATGTTGGACTTTAGAGCCTTCAAGGCGATGAAACTTCAGCTATAAACTGTCTGCCAAAGCCTTGAAAGACTTTCATCGATGAAGTTGATTATCAAATGCCCGTCGAAAGCTGTGAATGAAATAGTTCTCGACTCTTCGTGGTATAAAACAATTTTCATAATGATTTGTTCAATGCATACCTCATCAGCTAATTAAAAGTTTTAGATCGAGAACAAATCAGTTGTCGAGCTTGAGCTCGACCTTGAAATTTTCTTTGATTTTTTCGAGATTGCTTATTCAATATGTCAACTGGCGCTAAGCCAACTCCTATATCTTTTCTAGCATTCCACCACTTTCCAATCTTTAATTATAAAAACCTTCCGCTCAAATCCTTGAGTAAACGAGATCATAGAGAAATCATTGCTTCATACGTAAATCTGAGAAGCATCTCGCATAAACACAAAGGCTTTCGTTCTGTTCGTGTTGAATTTAATTTAAGATGTAAGTGATTCAAACAAGGGGTTTTTACCCGTATGACACAAAAAACTTCAATATTTACTTATTAGACACCCTAAAGTTAAATATTACATGACACACACTTATTTATTTTAATTTTACAAAACCAAACGCCACCCTAGTTAAAAATCTCACTTTACATTTTATTATAAGTAAACATACTTAGTTATGTTTTAACTTAAATAAGATCATAGGATTATAACTACCCTTTTGTATCTTAAATTAAATCTTAATCGTTAAGATGAGCATCTAACGATTAGATTTAAAATATTCTACATAAATAATAGATTTAAATAGTTTTTAACATGTAAGATTTGAGTTAACGTGCACCGAGAGTTAGATTTTATTCCTATGAACTTATTTAATTAAAATAACTTAAGTATGGTTTACTTAAATAAAATGTAAGATTTTTTAACTAGGGTGTGTTGGTTGTAAAATTAAAATAAATAAGTGTGTGTCATGTAATATTTAACTTTAGGGTGTCTAATAAGTAAATATTGAAGTTTTTGTGTCATACGGGTAAAATCTCTTCAAACAACATTTCAATACAGTAATATCAACAAAATTCTTGTGAGAGTTGAAAGAAACTTTGGATGTAATTTTTTCTAAGTTTAGTGGAAATGGAGTTCCTTTATATTGCAAAGGCTTCAGATTTAAATCACACTTATTATCATAATTTCTAATAGATGAAAAAATTATGGTGCTTGAATAAAATAAAAATTATTTTGATGGAGTTTTACATTAATATAAATGCCTAAGTATATACAACAATCAAGCTTTAATGTCACTAGTAGGGTCGGCTATACGAATATTTAATTTTTATTGTGTTTTATCAATTAATATAAATTCTCATTTAAGTCTAAGTGAGAAAGAACACTCCCGTCATGTTTTCTTTGGCAGAGTCTTTTTCTTTGTATGTAGGCAAAATTCAATTAACTCAATCTTTCTAATTGGAAGCTTTAATTAGCCTATAATTTATATATCCGAACGAAGATCAAGTTATACTTAATAATAAAAATGATTAGGTTTAACTGGATCGCTGCAAGGTCAATCTGAGATCTAAACCTAAAAAAATGAATCGAATCGGGTCTGAAAATTGAGTCAGAATTTTCATCCTTTTTCGCAGCAAAAGAGGAAGTATAGGAGAATGAGCGTGTTCTTTCTTGCTTGTCAAGTTGAGTTCCTCTGCCGCTCTCGGCGCTCCATCATGGAGCTCGGCTTCTTCAGTGTAACGCTTTTGAACAGTTTACATCTCTCTCTCTCTCATTCTCTACTTCGTCTTCTCCTTCAGATTATCAAAGCCCAATCCTAAAACCCTAAAGTGTTCAGGCATGGCTTGGAGAACGGGAAGAAGACTATGGCCAATCGCGGAGGCGGGTGTGTTGTTCACCTGTAAGCGTCCGGTCCCAGTTTCAGCTAGCTCCTCCTCCCTATCCGGTGGTAAATCCTTTCTCTCTTTTCTCTCCGCGAACATGAATTAGCGATAGTAAGTTAATTGGTTGATTAATAGGGTTCTTTGGAGCCGTACATGAGCCAAGAAGACGGTGGAAAGACCACTGGGGTAGGCATCACAGGAAGCACCTGGAGAACCTCAACGCGCACATTGTAGGAACTGAGCTTAGCGGGATGCCATTGGAGAATATCATTCTCTCATCTTACAATAAGGGCGATACCCTCCCTGTTTTCATTCACGCTGCTCAGGTCTAACTCCAAATTCTTGCGGAATTCCTTTATTTTTAAGATAGATTGCTTCAGAATACTCACAAGTGCTGGTTGTCTGCTTTTTGATGGATCTCCTCACAAGAATTTTTTTCTTGCAAGCATTTTTGCAATTTCATTTTTGTGCCGATGCTTAATATTTCAAGATGTACTCAAGCTTTAGAAGATAGTGTTTTTGTTGCTTCCCTCCATGTAAACATTAGAGAGGAGATGCAAACCTGGTCTCTAGTGTTTTTGTGTCATGCCTTTTTTTTTTTTTTCATTTTTCAGGTTAAAATGAGAATAATGTGAGGAACCAGCTAGTGGACTAAAAATGTGGAAAATGAATGTTACCTTGATGTTCTGTTGGGTCATCTAGAATTAGTGGTATTGTGATTTCTAGGGAAATAATGCATTGTTTCTTATTTCATTTGTTATTGCAATCTCAGAATGAAATTCAGGTTGATACCAAAAGCAAGGCTTAAAATGTTGTTATAAACTTTTTAGAGCCTCGGTTCAGTCCACTTTAAAAGTTTGGAAATTTTTGTTTAAATGCGGTCTTTGATTTATTTGATTAAGCTACAACAAGGTTACCTCCTCACATCTCACTTGCAGTCTTGGTTTTCAATCCTTTTATCTTACCCCGGTTTTGACTAACTATTTGGGTTTGGTTTTTGCTAATATTTTATAATCATTCCCTTTCGGCCCAGTAAAATGTTTTAGTGCTTGTTAAACTGAATTTGTTTTTACTGTTTCATTTGTAGACCTGGAATCATGATTTCTTTTGGCAATCTATGAAGCCTGGTGGTGGTGGTAGGCCATCTGGAGTTCTACTTCAATTGATTGAGAGGGACTTTGGCTCATTTGAGGAAATGTTAAACAAGTTCAAAACTGCTGCTTTGACACAATTTGGTTCTGGTTGGGCTTGGCTTGCATGTAAGTGCCAATGTGCCATCATGCTATATTCTTTTCTAACATGTAGTTGTGTTATTTTTTTTTTAAATGCTTCAGACAAGGCAAATAGGTTAGATGTGGGAAATGCTGTTAATCCTTGCCCCACAGAAGAGGACAATAAGCTTGTTATAGCAAAGACTCCTAATGCAGTTAACCCGCTAATCTGGGATTATTCTGTAAGTTGATTATTGGCTATTTTTCATGTGTGTTCTGCTCATGTCATATGATAATGGCTGTAAACTTCTATTGGTGTTTTTATTACTAGTTTTGGATGCAATTTCTTCATCGGGCGTTCTGACATCCTTATTACTGTGACCACTGTGGATTGATGACTTAATACAAGCTAGTTTCCTTTGAATGAACTTTCGTGTGATAAGCTTCATTTTCATTAATTGATATTGAAAACGCCTAAAGGCTTTTGAAAATAGGTGTTTATTAATGTAATAGAGTCAAATGTCATAGCTTTGATAAAAGTAGAAACCACTGATGTTAAGTACGAATTTGAGTCACTTGCACTTACAGAATCAGTTGAACTTACAAAGAGTGTTGCTTTACATAGACATGAGTGAAGAAGAGAAATTTATGAAACCAACCTCAGTTAGCTTGCTATGGAAACTTTGTTGTATTTTTTGTGGTTTTCTATGCCTTCAGTTTTACTTAATGAAGAGGTAGCCTAATGTGTTCCTATTACCTATAAATTTGTCTTCCAGTTATCGATCCTTTAACTTTTGAATTGGCATCCCGACTTCCAACCTTTGTAACACTTGAGGTTGCAAAGCTATTTCTGTGTTTACAGCATTTGCATTGGTAGAATGTTAAAACTATTACTTTTGGATGAGTATGTCGATGCGCCATTGCCTACCACTATAATATTTAGAAAAGGGCCAATTGTTATAGCATGGAAGCACATTATCTATTTAAAATTCCTGGTATGCCAAAAATTTGGATTACGAATTTCCATGAAGGTTGTTGAAAATTAGATGCTGTTTCATTCTTTTTAATCATGTAGCACTATAGTGCAATGGGTTTTGCCACTCTTTAAGTGAGGATTTGGTTGTGATAATAACTTAAAGAAATGAGATTATTTATTTATTCACTAGCGAATAATGGTAGGTCATTAACTACTGGTATTACCTCCAACTCTTTTCAAACAATGCAAGTTAATAAAGGGCTGATTATTTAGCATTGTAGAGGCACAAAATGCCGCAAATTTCATATGGTTATCAATTTCTTTGGTTTAGTTATATCATCCAAGGTGTGGTATGAAGTCCTACTTTTTTTTTTTGCAGCCACTGCTTACCATTGATGTCTGGGAGGTATGCACGTATATGTCCAACATTTAAATTTTACAAATATTTATTTAGAGGGTCATTTGGTTCAATGTGATATAAATGCTAGTGTTATTTAATGTCAGTATTATCTTGATACCTATGTTATCTATCACTTGTTTGTTTGGTTTAATGTTACGATTTAAGTGTAGTAATCACTTGATATTAAGGATCTAGAAGCAATTTACCCTGGAATAACTATTTGTATTTGCTTTTAAAACAAATTAAGAGGGTAGAAAAGTGAGATCATATGAAGGAATGGTGGTATTGGTGGTGAGATGGCATCCAGATTTTGCATGATTTTGGGTGATATTAAGATGTTATTTTAGAGTGATAATTTTGTAATATTATTTAAACATATTTTGTCAAATAATTTGACATAAACGCTACAATAACGCTGAACCAAATGCTCTCTTAGTTTAAATAGAATCAATACATTTCAGCTAATTCCCTCTCATTTTTTTACTTGCTCCTGGCGGCTATTCAGCATGCGTACTACCTTGACTATGAGGTTGGTTTTATCTCTTATACATTTATTTTCATGACTAATCCATCGGATGATCATTGTTGAAACTATTGTTTTTCAATGCGGTTGTATTAAAACAGGATAGGCGTGTCGAATACATTTCGGTCTTTATGGACAAGCTTGTTTCATGGGAAGTTGTGAGCTCTAGGATTGAAATGGCAATGGTGAGGACCAAAGAAAGAGAGAGAGAAGAAGCAAGGAAGAAGGACGAAGATGAGTTCGTCGTGGCTAACGGTGATGCCTTGGAGATGTACTTGGATAGCGACACCGATGATTCAGATATTGTGATAGAGTGAACCTCAAATACTAGTTGAAAGGAAATTGACTTATTAAGAAGGAGAAAATACAATAGCAAGGCTAACCGCAGCAAAGATTAGGGCTTGAAGTCATTAAACCTGCCTTTGTCTCCCATGAGCTTAAGATCTAGTGCTCCATTGAAATTTCTCAATCTACGTGATGGCTGGCATAACAAGGTAATCTATTAAAATACAGGCATATGTTGGCCTTAATTAGTCTATCAGATTGAATTGTTGAATTGATTATCGGAATTTTATCATGATGTAAAAGTTCAGTATTTTGAGTGATTAATGATTTTGTTTTTCCTGTTTCTATTAAGTAATAGAATAAAGATATTTATAGTCATGTTTCTAACACGCCGTTGCCGGGTCCCAAGTCCCGGATGAGAAACGCGGAGGGTTGCGTTAGACAATCGACAGCCAACGTAAAATTTGTCGAATCAATCATGATATGAATCCTTTAGAAAATTGCGCTAAAGGTAGGGCGTTCCCTTGAAGCGACGCACTGTATTACCTGAATACAGTGAAAAATGGGCAAGGGCCGCTGCATCGACGCTCGGGTGTAGTAAAAAATGAGTAAGGGTCCCTACATCATGGACGGATGCAGGTAAAAAAGCTAGTCCATTATACTAGAACTCAAGTTAGTAGGATTATATTAGGAACTTAGAATATAGGTAGTTTGACGGGCAAGCTAATGGAGTTGGTGGATATTATGATTCATAGAAAGATTAATATTTTGTGCTTGAAATAAAATGGGTTGGAGAGAAAGCTAAAAAAATTGATGGTTTAGTTTTAAACTTTAGTACTCTGGTAAGAATAAAAATAAGAATAGAGTGGGTATAATTCTGGATAAGAGCTTGAAGGATTACATAGTGGAAGTTAAGAGAACTTGTGATAGAATTATCGCTTTAAAAATTATAATCAATGAAATGATTATTAACATTGTAAGTGTATGATATGATAGGCTTGGATGCGAGCATAAAAGAAAAATTCTGAAATGATTTAGAATAGTTAATACAAAAGATACCTCAGGAGGAAAGATTATTTATTAGAGGAGATTTAAATGGACATGTTGGAAGTGTTGTTGAGGAATTTAATAGCATCCATGGTGGATATGGTTTTGAAGAGATAAATAAGGAGGGTAAAATTATTTTAGAGTTTTCTTCAATATATGATCTTGTAATTGCTAATACTTTATTCAAGAAGAGAGAGAAGCATATTATCACGTACAAGAATAAAACTTGAATAACTGAAATTTATTATTTTCTTATAAAGAAATGAGATCGCTTGGATTGTAAAGATTGTAAAGCCATTTCAAGTGAATGCTTGACTACCCAACATCGATTAATGACTTTAGATTCCGAGATATAGTATTGGAGAAAAAATAATAAGTCAAAATCCTATTCTCGGACTCGATGGTGGAATCTAAAGAATGAGAACATATGTATATTTAAGAAGAAAGTTCTATAACTTGGGCAATGAAACTTTAACGGGAAAACTGATCTTATGTGGTTGTCAGTTGCTAACTATATTCGTAAGGTGACGAAGGATGTGCTGGGAGAATCCAAAGGAATGATTTCAAATAATAAAGATACTTGGTGATGAAAAGATGATATACAAAAAAAAATTAAAGAGAAAAAGATTTATTATAGATATTAATTTAAAAACAAAAATAAAAATAAGTGAGAAATATAAAGTGGCTCGACGAGAATCTAAGAAAGCATTAAGCAATGCAAAGAATATGTGTCTTGAGGATTTATATAAGAAGCTAGACCCTAAAGAAGGAGAAGATAATTATATAGGATTGCCAAGACAAGAAATAGAAAACTAAAAATTTAATTGAAGTAAAAATGTATTAAAGATGAAGATCAAAAAGTTCTTTTCATGGAAGAAGATATTAAAGATTGATGGATGAGTTACTTTCAACAGCTTTTCAATAAAGGTTGTGAAAATTTAATTAATCTTACGGAACTGAGCGCCCCAAAAGAAAATAAAAATTACTCTTACATCCGACGTATTAGTAAAGCTGAAGTCTAGAAAGCTTTAAAGAAAATAAAGTATAAAAAAACAGTAGGACCAGATAACATCCCAATAGATGTTTGGCAGTGCTTAGGAGATGAAGGAGTTTCTTGGCTCACTAGATTGTTTAATATGATTTTGAAAACTAAAAGGATTTTAAATTAATGGAGAAAGAGTATCTTAGTACCTATTTATAAGAATAAAGACGATGAACAAAATTGTGTCAATTATACATGAATTAAATTAATGAGTCATACTTTAAAACTTTAGGAGAGAGTGATCGAACAAAGGTTATGCCATAATAGTAAGGTATCAGAGAATCAGTTTGGTTTTATGCCAGGTAGATCTACTATAGAAGCCATTCATTTATTAAGAAGTTTAATGGAAAAGTTTAAGGAGAGAAATAGAAACTTTCATTTGATTTTTATTAATTTGGAAAAAGCTTATGATAAAATCTCAAGAGAAGTACTTTGAAGAGTTTTAGAAAAGAAAGGGATTTGCATTACTTATATTCAAGTTATTAAAGACATATATAAAGGAGTTGTTACCTGTGTACGGACACAAGTAGGTTTGACTAAGAATTTTTCTATTACAGTTGGATTACACCAAGGCTCGGCTTTAAGTCCGTATTTTTTTGCTTTGATTATAGAAGTCATGACTGGACATATCCAAGATGAGGTGCCTTGGTGTATGCTCTTCGCAGATGATATTGTCGTTATTGAGAAAACTAAAGAGGGAGCTAAAGCGAAACTAGAGCTTTTGGAGGAGTGCTTTATAATCTAAAGGTTTTCATCTCATTACATCAAAAACTAAATATATGGAGTGCACATTTAGTTAAGAAAGAAATAATTATGTTGGAGATGTGACAATTGGTGATCAAATTGTCAAGAAGAGTGAGCGCTTTAGATACCTTGGATTTATCATACAAAATGATGGTGAAATAGATAATGACGTTATTAGCAGGATTCAAGCAAGATAGGTAAAATGGAGAAATGCTTCTGGTGTGTTGTGCGATAGAAAAATCTCATCCAGAATCAAGGATAAATTTTATAAAACTGTAGTAAGATCAGCGATGATATATGATGCAGAATGTTGGCCTGCAAAGAGGAAACATACAAATAAAATAATTGTTGCAGAAATGAGGATGTTAAGTGGATGTGTGAATATACATGAAAGAATAAAATGAGAAATGAGTATATTTGAAAGAAAGTTGGTGTTGCACCAATTGAGAATAAACTTAGAAAAAGTCGGCTTAGATGGTTTGGACATATAAATCGTAGGCTGATTGAAGATCCAGTTAGAAAAACTGAGTTATTGGATTTTGCTCATGTACAAAGAGAAAGAGGGAGACCAAAGAAGACATGACAAGAAACTATAAGGAGTGATCTTAGTTAGACTTATAGAAAAATTTGGTAACTGATAGAGCGCAATGGAAAGAAAGGATTCATATAGATTTTAACACGTGGTTCCAGCGCTGCATCCCTGCCATACATGTGACGCTCAACTGGCTTTTGGCCTTCATTTTATTTAACTAATTTATCTATTTGTTCTCACAGGTCAGACCTCGTTCAAACTTCGGACACGAGGATTCAACCAAACCTCGTCCACGACGAGCCAGGACCATCCCTGATGTTACAAAACGGTGCCTGTCACAATCAAGCTTGGCCCGACCGCGCCGTTCCCCGTACAAGAACACTTTTTTTAGACCCGCAAATCAAGGATCCGCATGCCCCAGCTATCACGGATCCCCAGAAGTAGTACCGATATTAAAGTTAGCATCCTCCTTCTGCTGATTTTGATCCCTCCGACGGCCAGCAAATGGCGCGAACTCAGAGCTTGTCCACCTCTTTTTCCCGGAAAACCAGGATAAAGCCGTACCATCCGCCTACAAATACCTCCGAACAGTCTTCAGAGAGGAGAGATCAGAGATTACAGATAAAAGATCAGATCAAGGAGATCAACAAGGGCGGCCAGAGCAGCTTCTCTGATTCTCCTATCCTCATTGTATTAGAGCCCCGACTGAGGAGCTCTTCCTCTTTTTCTCCCTATTTTCTTTCCAAAACGTTGTATTAGCCTTAACGGCTACCTTCTTCCTTTAGTGACACTTCTTCGCTGATCGCTCAGTGGACGTAGGGGATCTTCTCTCTGAACTACCTTAAATCTTTGTGTGCTGTTCTGGATGCCCCTCTCTCTGTCTCTCTCTCTCCTTTTAAGCCTTAACCATCAGACTTATACCTTTGCGTGCCGCCGTCTTTCAGGACTCTTTCTCTTTTTTGGTGTTTCTTAGGATCCCCTCCATCCTACATCAACATCTTTTGGTGCTTTCATTGAGACTCTGGGAAGATGGTGGTCAGAACGCGCCGAACCAACTCCGCTGCTCGTAGTACGCATGCGGGAGAACCTTTCGTTCGGGCGCCGGACGACAGAGCTTCGGCCTCAACTTCTCAGCGTCACGCCGAATCTACTTCCTCCTCCAGGGGAACTTGTGTCTCATAACTTCAGGGGATAATGGCGAACCTTACTGACCTGGTCACTAGCCTCACAGCCCAACAGGCCGTGATTCTCAGGCAGACCCAGCCAGTATGCACCGTACTTTCTCTCCCGCCGGTCGTGGCGGCCTCCGCTCCACTCCCGCCGGTCACGGCGGCTCCACCACCTCTTCCGCCGGTTGCGGCGGCCCCAAAGTTTCTTCCGTCGGTAGCGGCAGCATCTGTACCCCCTTCTCCTATCATTGAGGCTCCTGCTCCCGCGCTTCCTGTTGCAGCGCCTTCCTCATCATGGGCCTGACCCCTTCTTTGGACCGATGGATGACAATGTTCCTTTTACTGACGCCATCCGGCTGACCCCAATCCCAGAGGACTTCAGGCCACCTAGCTCAGCCTGCAGAGGCGCAACCGACCCCCGCAAGCACGTTCAGGGGTTCGAGGCTGCAGTTCGTTCCGCCAGCCGGACGAAGCCACTAAGTGCCACCTCCTAGCCAACACTTTGAAAGGGACGGCATTCAGCTGGTTCATTAAGCTGCCCAGGGGTCACATCTTCTCCTACGAACACTTGAAATGGGAGCTGATCGCCCGTTTCATCGATTGGACTCGAATGGTCGTCTTCGACATGGTGGAGGATGTGCATGGACTTCCGCACATTGAATCAGGCCCGCGTCAAAGGCACATATCCTCTCCCACGCATTGATACGATGGTAGATCGTACATTCGGGTACGAGGTTATGAGCTTTCTGGATGCTTTTTCTGGGTACCATCAGATCCGAATGGCCAAAAAAGATAAAGAAAAGACTGCTTTCATCACTAATTTCGGCACATACTGCTACAACGTCATGCCCTTTGGTCTCAAGAATGCCGGTGCTACTTACCAGCGCATGATTGATGCCGTCTACAGGGATCAAAGGGGGAGGAATCTTGAAGCATATGTCGACGACATCCAGGTCAAGAGCAAAACCTTGGAGGGACACCTTGACGACCTCAGGGAGACACTTAATAACCTCCGAAGGTTTAACCTCAAGCTTAATCCTGCCAAGTGCACCTTCGGCGCGGCCTCAGGAAAGTTTTTGGGCTATCTAGTTTCAGCCAGGGGAATAGAGGCCAATTTAAATAAAATCTCGGCGATCCTGAGCATGCCTTCTCCTAAAACGACAAAAGAGATTAAAAAACTAGCAGGACGGATCAACAGCCTGGGTAGATTCATCTCAAAAGCCGGGGATCGATGTTCGCCATTCTTTTGATGCCTGCGCAATAACAAGGGGGGCCAGTGGACCAGCGAGTGTGAAACCGCTTTTACATAATAGAAGAAATATCTTACCTCGGCTCCGATATTAGTGGCACCAAAGGAAGTGGTGGTCCTGTCTTTATACTTGGGTGTGTCTGACACTATAGTCTCAGCGGTTCTCGTGGACGACGATAAGGGGGTACAACATCCAATCTTTTACGTCAGCCACATACTCCTGGATGTTGAAAGCCGGTACCCCACACTGGAAAAGCTTGCTCTAGCTCTCCTGGTGACGGCGAGGAAGCTACGCCCATATTTTCAGTCCCACGCTATCCAGGTGATCACTGACCAACGCTTCTGAAGATACTGCACACTCCTGAGGTCTCGAGAAGGCTACTCAAATGGTCCATTAAACTGGGCGAGATGACATCAAGTATGTCCCACGGGCAGCAATCAAGGCTCAGGCGCTGGTAGACTTCATCGCCGAACTTTCTACTTCGGAGCCACCGCTCGCCAGACATCGGACAAACCTCTGGTCTCTTTTTGTCGACGGTGCATTTGGATCACAGTCCCAGGGGGCTGGGATTCTCCTAACCAACTCAATGGGAGCCACCTTGCACCGGGCCGTGACACTTCAGTTTAAGGCCCTCAACAATCAAGCAGAATATGAAGCTCTCATTGCAGGGATGAACTTCGCACTCAGCATGACTGTGAAGTGTATACAAGTATTCAGTGACTCCCAATTGGTCGTCAACCAAGTGAATCGTGCATTCGAAACGAAGGACGAGATTCTGAAAAAATATTTGCAACAAGCCCAGTTCTTGATCTCTCAGTTCGAAGATTTCTCCCTGACGCATATTCTCAGAGAAGAAAACCAAGTGGCAGACCGGCTCGCAAAGGTGGGACTCCCCGACCTCCGCCGAACTCAAGTATTTGAAAGACCCAATTTCAAATGCGCAGAAGTCTACTCTAAGGGCTTGTTTGGTTGGAGGATAAATTTGAGTAAAGAAAGAAAAAATAATTTATTTTATAAAGTTGATGGGAAAGAAATTTATTTTAATATTAGAAGGTGTGTAGGATGTGAAATAAAGTTGATTTTAAGGTTGAAATTTGTATTGGATGTGAAATAAAGTTGATTTTTAAGGTTGGAATTTGTGTTGGATGTGAAATAAAGTTATTAAAATTTATAATAAATTTAAAATATTATTAAGATTTTTTTTTTATCTATTTTTAGGCTCATGCCAAACAAGGCCTAAATAGCATTCGCCTTGCTGGATGGATAGGATCCTCAATTACCTGAAAGATGGGACCCAGCCCGACAACAGGCAAGAGGCCGCCAAGTACACCTTCATCAATAGAGTGCTCTATAGAAGATCTTATGCCAAGCCCCTCACCAAGTGCCTGAGTTCTGAAGAAGCTCAAGAAGTCATGGATGCTGTGCACAAAGGGGAATGTGGAACTCATGCTCATGGCAGAAGTCTAGTTATGCGAATCCTACGTCAGGAATTCTTCTGGCCAAATATCCACAAAGTTGCTCAGGCATTCGTGGAGAAATGCTCTCAATGCCAGTACTACGTTGACATGCACAGGCAGCCCGCCGGTTATCTCAAACCCATCAATTCGTCTTGACCCTTCACTGTTTGGAGGCTGGACTTCTTGGGCCCAATGCCTACGGCCATGAGGAACTACAAATGGATACTAGTGGCTGTCGACTAGTTCACAAAGTGGATTGAAGCCAAGTCACTTACTCAGCCTACTGCGCAGAATGTCGAAAATTTCCTATGGTCTAACATTGTCTGCAGATACGACATACTGATGGTGATTATCACATACAATGGTACCCTATTTGCTAATTAGCGTGTCTATGACTTCTGTGGCAAACATCAAATCAACCTCAAGTATGCATCTGCCTGGCATCCTCACACCAACGGTCAGGCAGAAGTCGCTAACAAAAACATCCTGAATATCTTGAAGAAACGTCTCGACGGCGCCAAAACCTGCTGGCCGGAAGAACTACCAAGCGCTCTTTGGGCTTACAATACAACTCATTTCAAGGTCACTCAGGAGTCTCCTTTCTCCCTTTCATTCGGGATGGACACAGTCATACCAGTTGAGCTAGAACACTCCTCCCCCAGGGTAGAAACCGCAGCCAACTTCAATCTCGAAGATCTGCAAACCTGGATGGACGAAAACGATGATTCACGACGAGTCGATCTAGACCTCTTGGAACATAAAAGAGAGTTTGTCGCACTCAAGCGCTTGGAGCACAAGCGCCGGGTTGAAAGGTATTTCAACCGCAAGGTTAACCCCAGGACTTTCGTTCAAGGAGACTTGGTACTCAAATGGCGGCTTCTTGCTGGTAGCAACTTGGGAGTTCCCAAGCTTGAGCCTAACTGGGAAGACCCTTACATCGTTCGCGAGGTTGCTGGACTGAACGCAGATTATTTAATGACTTCTGAAGGCATCCAACTCCTTAGAACTTGGAGTGGGGATGATCTAAAGAAATTCTACACCTGATCCCTGGCAGTAGTTCATCTTTATACTCCCTATACAAGATTCATTTGTACAGATTCATTCAGGAATTAATTACACGAGTTCAATCAACGAGTTCTGGGACATTCTTTTTTAATAGACATCTGGGTTCTTCCAAAATATATTTGGATTTCTTTATACTATCCCAACGGTTATATCTTGAACTCCGAAGTTCTTGTGACAATAAATCTTACACCTATTAATTCATATTGGGGTATTCATATCTGCCTAATGTCTATCGTTTAGGTATGATTTCAACTTCAAAAATCTCAACCATTGTACCCAAGGCTCCCGAGCCTCGTACATGATGGTTCGTTATAACTAACCTTCCATATACAGAGGTCACTGAGCCTAGTTACGCCTAGCAGGCGGGGTCTCCTACCTACATCTGGAACCCTTCCAAAAGCCCATCCGGCTAGCGGAAGGTCTAAAGGCCTGCTCGTAACCTTAGGGCAGTTCCTGTTATCTACTCATGATACAAGTCCCCCCTAAGTAGAGTGCCTTCGCTTCCAACTAGGATCTGCCACTCTAACGGAGGTCAGCCCTTGCCTCAAGTACAAATATCGGCCATGATGTTTCAGACGAACAAGTCCTTTTGGCATTGGGTCAGATAACTCCTCCTAGGCAGGATCTCCACTACTATTATTACTTTTTTCATGTGCAGACGCATAAATGGATATGATTTCAAGCCCGAAATTATGAAACCCCTAAGGTCAGCCCATGCCTTAAGTACAAACATCGGGCACGATGTTTCAGACGCCCCAAGTCTTTTTGGGATTGCGTCAGATAATACCTCTTAGGCGGAATTTCTCCTGTTATCATTGCTTCCTTCCTACGCGGATTTGTGAAGTTCCAAAATTCAAGTTGGGAACATTCTATACGACTCAAAGACCTTTATTATTAACTAGTTATGAGGGGTTTTCTCATAGAGTCACAATCAGAATGTCTCAAACCTCATACAAAGGTTATGCAAATCCTACGCAGGGATTCTTCTGGCCAAATATCCACAAGGATGCTCAGGTGTTTGTGGAGAAATGCTCTCAATGCCATTACTACGCTGACATGCAAAGGCAGTCCGCCGACTATCTCAAACTCATCAATTCATCTTGGCCCTTTGCTATTTGGGGGCTGGACTTCCTGGGCCCGATGCCTACGACCATGAGGAACTACAAATGGATACTGGTAGCTGTCGACTACTTCACAAAGTTGATTGAAGCTAAGCCACTTACTGATCCTACTGCTCAAAACGTCGAGAATTTTCTATGGGCTAACATCATTTGCAGATACGACATACCAATGGTGATTATCACACACAATGGTACCCCATTTGCTAATCAGCGGGTCCATGAGTTCTGTGGCAAGTATCAAATCAACCTCAAGTATGCATCCATCTGGCACCCTCATACCAATGGGCAGGCAGAAGCCGCTAACAAGAACATCCTGAATATCTTGAAGAAATGTCTTGACAGCGCCAAAACCCGCTGGCCAGAAGAACTACCAGGTGCTCTCTGGGCCTACAATACAACTCCTTCCGAAGTTACTCATGAGTCTCCCTTCTCCCTTTCATTTGGGATGGATGCAGTCATACCAGTTGAGCTAGAACACTCCTCCCCCAGGGTAGAACCTGCAACCAACTTCAATCTCGAAGATCTGCAAATCTGGATGGGTGAAAATGATGATTCGCGGCGAGTTGATCTAGATCTCTTGGAACAGAAAATGGAGTTGGCCGCACTCAAGCACCTGGAGCATAAGCGCCGGGTTGAAAGATATTTCAACCGCAAAGTTAACCCCAGGACTTTCATTCAAGGAGACTTGGTACTCAAACGGCGGCTTCTTGCTGGCAGTAACTTGGGAGTTCCCAAGCTCGAGCCTAACTAGGAAGGCCCTTACATCGTGCGCGAGGTTGCTGGATCGAACACATACTATCTTATGACTTCTGAAGGCATCCAACTCCCCAGAACTTGGAGTGGGGATGATCTAAAGAAATTCTACGCCTGATCCCTGGCGGCAGTTTATCTTTATACTTCTTATATGAGATTCTTTTATACAGATTCATTCAGAAATTTACTACACGAATTCAATTGACAAGTTGAGACATCCTTTACTAATAGACATCTGGGTTCTTCCAAAATATATCTGGGCTGTCTCAACGGTTATATCGTGAACTCCTAAGTTTTTATGACAGCGAATCTCACACCTATTAAAATTATATTGGAGTATTCATATCAGCCTAATATCTATCGCTCAGGTATGATTTCAACCTCAAATCTCAACCATCGTACCTGAGGCTTCGGACCTCGTACACGATGGTTCGTCATAACTAACCTCCCATATACGGCAGTCACTAAGCATAGTTACGCCTGACAGGCGGGGTCTCCTACCTACATCTGGAACCCTTCTATAAGCTTATCCGATTAGCAGAAGGCCTGGAGGCCTGCTCGTAATCTTAGGGCAGTCCCTGCTATCTGCTCATGATACAGGTCCCCCCTAGGCAGAGTGCTTTCGCTTCCCACTAGGATCTGCCGCTCTAACGGATGTCAGCTCTTGCCTCAAGTACAAACATCGGCCACAATGTTTCAGACGACCAAGTCCTTTTGGCATTGGGTCAGATAACCCCTCCTAGGTAGGATCTCCACTACTATTATTACTTCTCTCCTGTGCAGGTATATAAAGGAGTATACTTTTAACCCAAATTCAGGAGACTCCCGAGGTCAGTCCATGCCTTAAGTACAAACGTCAGACACGATGTTTCAGACACTCCAAGTCCTTTTGGCATTGGGTCAAATAATTCCTCCTAGACGGGATCTTTCTTATTATCACTACTCCCTTCCTATGCGGACTTACGAAGTCTCAAAAGTGAAACTCGGGGTATTCTATGTGATTCAAAGTCCCTTATTATTAACTTGTTACAAGGGGTTTTCTCAGAGTTACAATCAGAATATCTCAAACTTCATACAAAGGTACATGTACATTTCATATATATCAGAATAAACAAGTATGTAATAAACAAGTTTCCTTTTTATTCATTTTCAAAAATTACAAAAAAAGGTTACATCACTCATTTTATAAAGAAGCAGATTAGCCTTCACTGACCCCATCCAAAAGATCAAATACCCTATGGATAAGATCATCGGTCAAGTCAAATCCCTCTTCTTTATAAATAGGATCGGAGGCCATGCAAGGAAAGGGATCCACTTCTCCAAGATCGGCAGCAGTAATTTTTCCAATCCTTCCCAAGTCTGCCTGATCCCATCTAACCTCTCCTGCCTACAGGGTAAGCTCGTCTTGTAAGCTTCCACAACAGCCGTAGAGCTCTCCGCAACAACGACCTCCTGGTCTCCAACAACTTTGACAAGCTTCTTCCATAGAGCTTTATTGTCAGCTTTCACCGCGCCCAACTCCTCTTGCAGTTTGGCCTTTTCCTCTTGCGCGACATCAAGCTGAGAAGACTTCATTGCAAGCTGGATCCTCAAGGCCTCAACATCTTCATCCCGTTGATGAAGCTGACGTCCTTGCTACAGCACTTGCTCCTTTGTCCTCAGAGCCCTATTCAAAGCAACTGGCAGGCGAGCGAGTATCTGCAACAGAAAGAGTTAGCTCACGAGAACAAACGAGAGAGAAAGCTTAAGCCCTTACCGTAGCTATCTTGTTGGCAAAGCCTGAATAGAGATCTGGTGTGGAGGTCTTTTCCAACTTCTCCTCCAAGTCCTTTAACACCAGACTGCTCCTTAGGGCTAGGCCTACCTCTCCTCGGTAGACATAACTCTTATTCACGGTTGGCACGGTGACGACAGTCAATCTTCTGTCGTCCCCTTTCATCCTCACCGCCATCCTTGTACCTTCGTCCCCAAAAATTCCGGTGAACTTAGTGCTGATAGGGGCTCTATGCTTCGCTGCCAGTCATGGTCTCCCCCGGCAGCAAGGCCTTCCTCCTCCACACTTTTCACCTTCTTAGATGGGGGCTCTGGACTTGTGCTCTCAGAGGGACCCCTTTTCTTCTTGGGAACCTCGCTGAGGATCAAATCTTGGCAAGGCCCTTGCATCCTCTCTTTTTCTCGGCCTTCGTCGGCTTTATTCCCTTCCTCTTTTCCCCTTATAGCAATCCCACTGGCACCTTTAGGGATTGTCTGGGGCTTGGCGGCTGACACGGGTCCTTTCCCCTTTCCCGTGTACCCCAGCTCAGCCAAGATTTTCCTATCGTCTGTGGCATCCTCAGGAGAGGACACCACATCGATGGCGGTTCCGCCGCAGACCGGCTCTGGAACCTCAATCGCCTTTTCCTCCCCTACCTCAGTAATCTCTTTACTGAGCTGGGCGACAGGAAGCTGCCCCCTCATGGCCCTCTTCATCAGAACCGTGCCAGGGGGTGGGCTGACTTCCTTGAAGATGGTATACCCCAACGCTTTGGCATGCAGGGATACATTATTCCTCACGTATCTGAGGAAATCCTTTAAGGGCCAACTCTGTCTCTTCAGCCTCTCTAGGCTTTTTAGGGTGTCTTGCCTGGCCATCCACTTTGCGTCGTTGATGAACTCAGGGAGGCACGTGCCAGGCGTCAAGGGGATTCCTGAGTCCCTCCGACGAAGAAGTAGTAGTCCCTCCAGTTTGAGTGGGAACTACTTGCCCCTGAGAACATCGCCTTCCTTGTCTTTAACTGCAGAGTCAGACATCCTCCATACCCCAGCACCGCCATCCAGCTAAACAAAGTTCTGAACAGCGTCAGGGTCCACGGTATCCCCTGAGCCTGCAGCAGTTTCAGGAACGAATACACCTAGGCCACGGCGTTAAGGGAGAGTTGCGCCGGAACAATCTGAAACGAGTTCAGGATTTCCCTGAACTCCGGTTGCGGCGATAACATTAGGCCATACTCCACTTGCGCCCGGTATACGCATACCGCTCCTTCAGGGGGGACTATTTGGTCGATAATTGGCGGTGGGGGGATGACCATTAGTCTAGGGTTCCCTTTAAACTCTCTGGTAATGTTGAGCACCTCGTGCTCCATCAGAAGACTCTCCTGATAGCTGGTGTTCTTGTGGAACTAGTCGGCCAGCTCGACCCACTCGATCTCCCTTCCTCCCATCGCTCAGTTTCGCGGCGAACGGAACAAGGGTTTCTTTTTTCTCTCTTAGGGTTAAAAGACAGACAAGTACTCCAGTTTCCCCTTGTGAAAGCCTTTATGGGAAACAGCTGTGACTTTTCGTCTTCTGACCGTCTGATTTTATTGGTCAATGCACGGATGCAATCAGATCGTCCATATCTTCTGACAAGTTCAGAATTCGAAGCAGGGCACGGTTATCAATGTGATGCTTCTGTCGTTTCATCGTACGACGTGCACGATGATTCATAATCTTGCACAATGTTCTGAAACGACACTCTGTTGTCCTTTTTACTATTATCGTCCGATGTTTTATGATCGTGCACGAGGATAGTAACATTCCTTTTAACTTAGAATTTATTATTGGTTTTATACTTTCACACTTATGAATTCTTATTCTCTCTCTTCTGATCTCGTGGTACCTATCTTAAACACGAAAGAAAAGACAGAAAACAAACAAAATTCATTCGAAACAAGTTTTTGAAAGAAAAATACATTTCATTAATGATAAAACTTGTTTCAATTTCAATTTCTCTGTTCTATTACATGTTTCTCTCATGAGTACAGGAAAAATAAAGAAAATACAAGGCTTCAGAACTTAGACACCTAGTGTAATAGTTTAACCTCAAAAATGATGGAAAGACCAATCTATTATACTCCTGACAACGATCAGCAGAGCAACCAGGACTCCTCTCCTCAACTATCGTTCCTTCAAATTTAACATTGATGATGAGGCTAAGGAGTTAGGAGAGGACAGAGGCAAGTCACTTCTGGCTCTCTGGTTGATCCTGCTGCTGGACTTCGGGAGGAGCACTTTGGCCTAGCCATCTGGCCTCGAGGGGAGTGATTTGGCCCTCTTCAGGACTCCTGTGTAGGGGAGACAGGTGGTATCCCCAGCCAACGTAGGACCTTGTTGGAGGAACCTCCTCTAGGCAGTGGCTTCTAGCATCGAAAAACCTGTCTGGTCCCTTAGGACCACAGAAGGGAAGAACAACAGGACTTCTGATATTCTCCTGATTTAAGATACTTATATCGACCAATATTTGTAGGAGAACATCAAAATCTGTCTGGTTCTTCACGTGGTGACCCACCAGCGAAGCGCTGACGATATTCACCGCCCTCCTCACCGCTTCTTCTAGATCCTCCATACTTCGTCCCCGCCATCCGGAGCTATTCTCCACCAAGGCCCGCAGGGAGTGAACTTCAGACTTGAGCAACTCCTTCCGGCGGCGAGTTTCGAAGGTCGCCTTCTTCGCCCCCGACGATACCTCCCTGGCCTTTGCAACCTCATCCCTTAGCAAGCTCATCTCCTCTTTCAAAGCCTCCTTCTCATCATATAACTCTTTTATTCTTTTTTGGAGGTCTTTGACATGAGTGCAATGGGCGTGGCTCACATCCGATAGGCTGCGGTGGAACTCTCCCCTCGCAGCCTCACTCTTACTGGCCCATTCCGCGTTACTCAGAGCCAGGGAAGCCAACTTGTCTTCCAGTTTGTACAACTTCCCTAGCTCTTCCCTATGATCACCTTCGGAACGCTTTGTGAGTTGCAACAAAGTGCCCTCAAACTCCTCTATCCTCCGAAGGTGGCGAGCCTCCCCTTCCTCCTTGCCCTTCAGATATCTTACTACCTCCAGAACCTTGGAGGTACTCCCTAGGGTCTTCTCCTCCTCCCTCCTTTTTTCAAACAACCTTTCTCCCAATACGCCCCATGTCTCCCCAATGTTGGGGGCGACATTGGAGGCAGCTGGAGGAACCCTCTCCTTCTCCTTAATCGCTTCCTCCGTCTTGCCTCTTGGCCCTTTAATGCCAAGGGCGCTATCAGGAGCAACCTGGGAGGGCACTTCCTTCTTCCCTTTAGTGACCTCCTCCATCTTATTGCCTTCCTCCTTTCTCCCCTTCTCTTCCTTTTCCTTGACATCTCGGGGATTCGCTGGAAGGAAAGAAGGGAAGAGGGGCTTCCTTTTCTTCTCAGGAGGAGGGAGTGGTACACCAAGAGAAGCAGGACCGCAAACCATCAGGGGTGACTTCTTCACACCCTGTGCAGGAGCCCTGAACCTAGGAAGGAGCCGCTCAATCACTTCATTCTTGAGCAGGATCTTCCCAGGCGCTAGTCCCGGTTGCTGTTTCGCTCACCAGAGCCACCTTCTTCAGTTCTCTAGCCTTCAGAGGCGGCTTGACCGGAGAATCAGAAACTTTCACCACCTCTGTGGCCTCCACATCCGTCGGCTCCTGCACAGACTCCAGCGTCTGCGCCAGAATAGCGGTAATCCTGACTGACGCCTCCACCTCCAGATCCACAACTGCAGCTCCCACTTCTCCCTCTTGGGATGCCTCAACAGGAACCGTCGTCGCCGGTTTCGGCGATCCTTCAGATAGCTCCAGAAGCCTCTTCTTCTCATGAGGAGGAGCGTCAGCCGAAAGATCACTGGCTCTCTTCTTTGAAATGCTTGACAGAGTCACCCATTTCTTCCTCTCTGCCATCTCTCTAACGGTCTGCTCTCCCTCGCAGAAATTTTCAGAGGCCAAAGGAAGAGAATACAAACCGACGGGCGCTGCCCCCATCTTATCTTAACAGGTCTCGGGCAGCGCGTCCACCATTGCGACGGTTTGCATTCTAGGACCCACATCAATATTCGCGCCCTGACAATGCGGGGGGCTGATGTTAACACGTGGTTCCAACACTGTATCTCTCTCGTACACGTGGCACCCAACTGGCTTTTGCCCTTCATTTTATTTAACTAATTTATCTATCTGTTCTCACAGATCAGACCTCGATCAAACTTTGGTGCCCGTCACAAAACGGTGCCTGTCACAATCAAGCTTGGCCCGACCGCGCCGTTCCCTATACAAGGACACTTTTTTCAGACCCCGCAACTCAAGGATTCGCATGCCCCAGCTGTCACGGATCCTTAGAAGTAGTACCAATATTAAAAGTTAGCATCCTCCTTTTGTTGCTTTTGGTCCCTCCGACGGCCAGCAAACGACCCGAACTCAAAGCTTGTCCACCTCCTTTTGCCCGAAAAATTAAGATAAAGCCGCACCATCCGCTGCCTACAAATATCTCCGAACAGTCTTCAGAGAGGAGAGA
This sequence comes from Apostasia shenzhenica, assembly GCA_002786265.1. Taxonomy (NCBI): domain Eukaryota; kingdom Viridiplantae; phylum Streptophyta; class Magnoliopsida; order Asparagales; family Orchidaceae; genus Apostasia; species Apostasia shenzhenica. The sequence continues at coordinate 1,068,911 of KZ451951.1, forward strand.
TCAGAGATTACAGATAAAAGATCAGATCAAGGAGATCAACAAGGGCGGCCAGAGCAACTCCCCTGATTCTCCTATTCTCATTGTATTAGAGCCCCGATTGAGGAGCTCTTCCTCTCTTTCTCCCTCTTTTTCTTTCCAAAACGTTGTATTAGCCTTAACGGCTACCTTCTTCCTTTAGTGAAATTTCTTCGTTGATCGCTCGGTGGACGTAAGGGATCTTCTCCCTGAACCACCTTAAATCTTTGTGTGCTGTTTTGGATGCCCCGAACTCTCTCTCTCTCTCCTTTTAAGTCTTAACCATCAGGCTTATACCTCTATGCGCCGCCGTCTCTCAGGACTCTCTCTCTTTTTTGGTATTTCTTTTGATCCCCTTCATCCTACGTCAACAATAGCCGACCCCACCTAGTGGGATTAAGGCTTGGTTGTTGTTGTTATTAGTCATGCTTCATTCAAGTGTGTGAAAACAAATTGATTTGTGAATAGAATATAGAATGTTTATACTTTTTAGGTTTCTTGGTCATTGAATTTTATTTAATTTGGGCATTATGCATCTGTTAAAGCTTTGTGGTTAGCTTTATTGGCTTTGACAGTGTAATGATGCAAAGTATGATTAACAGACAAAGAATGATCCAATATGGCTCAGTTCAAGTCATATGAACCCAATTCATTCTAAAATTTAAGGTAGTATAGTATAATTTTTGAGAGCTGCTAATCCCCCTCCCTCTGACACCCACCCCCTCCCGCCCCACCCCACTCCCCCTCCCAATTTACCATTTTACCCCTATTTATTTTAATTAATTACTATTTTTTTATTTAATTTAATTATTATATTTTTCTTATTCATTAAATTTAATTAATTATTTATTTTTTAATTTTTTTTTCTACTTTATTTATTTAATATTCTTTAGATCTTTTTTATCTTTTAATTATTTAATATTAAATATTTTATTATTAAATTTATACTTTAAATCTTTTTGTCTTTTATTTATAATAATTTTTAATTTACTTGTTTTTTGTCTTTTATTTTTATTTTTATTCTTTTTTTGGTTCTTTATTAATTTATTTAACATTATTTATTTAAAATAGAAATGATTCTTTTTTTTGGCAATATTTTTTCGTTTGTGGCAAAAACGAATATATATATAACTTGCAAATAAATATATTTTTCAAAACAAACTCATTATTATTTTAGCCATGTTTAGGGAAGAGTACATACAATAATACAAAAAAAGATACACCAAAATATATGAAAATACAAATTCTAATCAATATTTTCTTCAAATTCTACACCCGGACCGTTAGGTCCTGTACCCGTTATTTCATACTACAAATTAACACGTGTCCTATAACGAGCTGCTCATCCTTTAGCTTCGTCAAATGAATGATTCCACCACCACGGTAGAAAGGGTGGTATAGGGTAATGAAGGTGTAACAAAACTTGCACGAAGTGTCGGCCAACATGGGCGATAGCTATTTCCCGGCGCTTTTGGTCTGGAACTGGAGGGGACCTTAATGGCAAGTGAGTAAAACAACTCCAATTATTCTAACCAAATGTATGCAGTACAAGGTTGTACCTTGATGCGATGAAAATTCCCAAAGTCATAGACTCCATCCAATGCCTCTCTGGTGCCGGCTGTCCGAAATAGTCTAGTAAAAATAATAGATTGTCTGCCATTTCCCGATCTGGATAAAGCTGATCATATTGACGCTTATTTTGTTGAATCTCCTCCATAAGATCGTATCGTACTTGAAACCAACCTTCTTCATCATACCCGATTAGTGCGGCTATCGCCCTAAATCAACAATAACCGTCAGGTTCAATGTCAACAGTATGAGAAATATGACGCTGCATAAGCACAGGTAATTACGCGATGTAAGTATCACGGATGGGTGAAATAGGAGAGTGATCATGGGTCAACTGAGTATTGTGAACCCCCGACCCCCTCCCACGTCCTCTCCTTCGAGACGTTGCATTCGTTTGAGTGGCCCTAGATCCTGAAGTGATTATATCTGCAAAAGAAGGTATGCGACGTCTGCTTTGCTCATCTTTGCCTTTTGGTCGACCTCTATGTTCTGTTTTGTACGAAGGTGCTCAAACTGTGCTTTGAGATGGATTCGTCATATCAAAAAATCAGTCTATCATATGCTCTCGCATTTGTGGATCCATCCCATCTAATATCTCAACAATTTGAGATGTCTTGTTGGCTCGTGCTCCGTCGTCATGGTATCCATGTACGTGCATAGACAACCTCCTCCAATAAGCGTTGATACTCTGTATCGGAATTGGAATGGAAAAGTACTGATAATGTGCAAGATCATACTTGCATGGCAATCCGTATATTATTTTGATTGAACAGTTGCATGTGCCGGCTAGTTCGTGACATGCTTTCTCAGCACATTTTAGCTCAGCATAAATAAACTCCATTGCCTCTAATGAAATTCGACACCTTACTTGACAAAAATTGTCATGTAAATGTGTATGGTGTGGAATGTTGAGAGATCTCTCGAATGACATTTGAATTTTCCCGAACTGATTTATTAACATCTTGTGTATTTTTTCAAAAGATGTTTCCAGGGATGACATGATATCTCCCAAATACATCTTAAGCCTCGCATGTGCCCCTTCCGCTCTGTAATAGAAAAATGCATTTTATTTTAATAATGAACAGAATTTAAATAATACAATATTTAAAGTTATAAAGTGACTATACATTTGACTTGAATTGCTCCCGAGGTGCATACATGTATTAATCCATGTTGAAACAAACCGCTCCTTGTAAGAGTGTAGCCATATCTCCTAAAGGTAATTTAGGGCACCCTGGAATCATCTATACTCCTCGCACATGACTTCCCACTTCTGATGGTAAGACTACTGTGTCGATGAGTTAATATGCGAGTGTCATGACGCATTAAATCGGTTCCACTCCAGACCAATCATAGGCCTGCATTTTTTTTCATTACGCATTGGTTTATGTGTCAAATACAAAGGATGTGACGTGCCATGGGAAAACATATTTCAATGGCATTAATAAGCGCCATATCCCATTCTGAAACAAACACCGATGGCAACGATGCCCCCTTTTCAAGCATCCACTTTTTTAAGGTACCTAATGCTCATGTTAATTGCTCTTCCCTCTCATTACTAAGATATGCTAACATAAGCGAGTAAGTTCGCATTGTAGATGTGATACCCACAACCTCCAATAGTGGTGACCGATACTCATTGGTCTTATATGTGGCATCAATGATCAACACGGATGAAAAGTTGACATAAAGCGCCAGACTTTTTGGATGAACCCAAAGAGATTCCATAATTTCGTTGCTGTCTGGATTTGTACAATAATCATGGAGGTAGTTTTTCTTAATTAATTGCTCCAAGACATATTGAACTTGATTTAGGCCCCCTCGTTTGGCGAATTTGTTTATGAGAATGACATTGTAAAGACTAAAATTAAGATCAAAATGATATTAGTTTAAAAAGTAATAATAATAATAATATTTTCGTTTGAGTATTTTGATATAGGACAGTGAAATAAAGTTGATAATTTTATTAAAAATAATTAAGTAAATAAAATAAAATAATATTTTTATATTAAAAATATGTAGAATGTAATAATAATTTGAGTATTTTGATTTATAATGTAAAATAAATTTTATTAAAAATAATTGAGCATGTGAAATAGAATAATATTATTTTATATTAAAATTTATATAAAACATAATAAAAATTTAATTATTATTATTATTATTTTTAAAATTAATACTAATTTGATTTTGAACTTCGCTGCAAAGGGCCTAAGTATGTGACAAAAATTTTGAACAGCACTCACTAGGCGAAGGGTCACAAATTTTGTCAAATATTTGCAAATATTCAAAATGACTACCTAATAAGGCGTCAAACACGACACGACTGAGTCCAGTAGCTATGAGCCTGTTTGATTAACGGCTTCAAGCGGTTTCAAGCAGGACGAAGACGATTTAATAAAATTAATTAGCCAAACAATTCCGATTCATCTCATAAATTTGAATCTATTTTATAAGTATGAAACGACATCAAGGCCACGAAGCCGAAGCCATCGAAAAGGCTGTTTCAGATTTGCGATCGCTTATTCTTTTTTCTTAGATTTTTAGAAAACTATATCTGGGGATAAATTTGGTATTTTTCTCAAAGCAAAAATTAAGGGATAATTAAATCTGATAAATTCAAAATTTAAAGAAATATTGACAAATCATTTTTTAACTTATAATCATATCTCTTAAATATCTCAAATTTTGATATATATTTTCTTGAGAATTTTAAATTAATAATATTCAAATAAATTATAAAATTTTGAATAAATATTTTTTTATTTACTTTTATTATAAAATTTATGTATTTTTATTATTTTTGAAAGTTTATTATGAGATGAAGTAGTTTCTAAATTAATATTCATCCAAATAAAAATAAATTAAAATAGATTCAAAACTAGTTTTAAGCTACTTTTTATCCAAATAAAATTTAAGTTTGAAACTGCTTCATTTATCTGAAATCGCTTCAAACTTTGAATTCGATTCTTTTTATTTTGAATATGTATTCGCTGCAGGCCCTATGTGTAATTTTGCCAGAACCGAAACCCTGCTATCCCGTCGCGGGATCGCTGGAGCCCTCATCACTTGGCGGCCTGCTCGCAGCTGCCCGCGACCTCCGACTGATTCGTCTCGCAGGAGGAGTTTTAGCGAGATCGCAATCTTGGAATGACCGAAATTTGATGTTTTTGGCCGTTGGTGGTGTTAACACGTGGTTCCTGCGCTGCATCCTGGCCGAACACGTGGCGCCTGACAGGCCTGTACTTGATTGATTGTTTTGCTGACTCAGCTTCAGGTCTTGCAGGACTCTTGACCCAGGTCAAACATCGGGCACGAGGGTTCAGCCAACCATCGCCCACGACGATCCAGGACCAAACCTCGTAACCTCGGGCACGAGGGTACGAGGTAACGCTTGTAACAATCAACTTTACCTAATCCCACCGATTTCCGTACAAACGTTCTTCCCCAGAAAAAGTACCAGCATTAAAGGATGTCATCTTTCTCGTACAGCTGCAGACTTCTCCAGTGACAGACAAGCGGCGCTCAGAGCCCAAACCATCACCCTGCCTACAGAAAACCGGCGTGGAACTGCGCACGCCAACAGCTACAAAAACCACTGAACAATCTCGGTCGAGAGAGAGGAGAGGCTGGCAGATCTGAAGATCTTTCTCTCTTTTTTGTAACAAAGCCCCAACTGAGGAGCTTTCTTTTCTTCTTCATCTCCTTCTTCTTCTTCTCCCTCACCTCTTTCCCAGAACACTGTACAGCCTTCAGGGCTATCCCTTTTCTTATTAGTGAAACTTCTTCGCTGACCGACCGGTGGACGTAGGGGATTTCTTGCCTGAACCACCTTAAATCCCTATGTGTTTTTCTGGTTGCTTTGGACTAATCTTCTCCCCGAGCCTCCGTTAATAGGCTCACCTCCCTTGCGTGCCACTGTCTCCCGGAACTCTCTCTCTTTGGTGTTTCTTGGGATCCCCACATTCTACGTCAACATCTTCTGGTGCTTTCATTGAGACCTGGAAAGATGGTGGCCAGAACGCGCAAAACCATCTCTGTTGCCCGTAGTATACATGTGGGAGAACCCTCTGTCCGGGCGCCGGATGACGGGGCCTCAACTTCCACTTCCCAGCGATGCGCCGGATCCGCCTCCTCTTCTAGAGGCACCCATGTTTCAGAGCTCTAGAGGATGCTCGCAAACCTCACTGACATGGTTACCAGCCTCACGGCGCAACAGGCCGTCATCCCCAGACAAACCCAGCTGGTTTGTGCAGTACTTCCTCTCCCACCGGTAGCGGCGGTCCCTGTTCCTCGCCCGCCAGTATCGGCGGTCCCTGTTCCTCCTCCGCCGGTTGCGGCGATCCCAGAGGTGATTCCGCTACCTCAAGCGAACCCCCGGCTCTGCTCCTCCCGATTCCCGCGATGGCCGAAATCCCTGCGCCGACGCCCCAAGCCGCTCCACTCTCCCTCCAATCTTCTGGTTCCTCCAGACCACCCATACGCCCTTTCCATTTCCAAGTGGTTCATCAAGACCCCCTTCCATCTTGTCCACTACCACAACCTGCTTTTCTCCCACTTGCTTTTCCTCCATTTTTAGCCGGGAGAGACCCCCTCTTTCCTGGCGCTCAGGCTCCTCATCACGGACCTGATCCCTTCTTCGGGCCGATGGAAGGAAATGCCCCTTTTTCCGATGTCATCCGTTTGGCCCTTATCCTAGAGGACTTCCGGCCACCCAGGTTGGAGGTTTACAGAGGCGCAACAAACCCCCGTGAGCATGTGCAGGGGTTTGAGGCCGCCGTCCGATATCGCCGGCCGGACGAAGCCACTAGGTGTCACCTCCTGGCCAACACACTGAAGGGGGCAGCATTCAGCTGGTTCATCAAGCTGCCCCGGGGTCACATCACCTCCTATGAGCATCTGAAGTGGGAGCTGATCGCCCGTTTCATAGGGCGGACCCGTATGGTCGTGTCCGACATGGTCCTCGCCAACATCAAGCAAGGCGAGAGAGAGAACCTTCGGGATTACACCAACCGCTTCTTCGCCGCTGCAGCAGAAGCCGAAGACGTAGAGCCTGCAGTGGCCATGCACAACTTCCGGAGAGGGCTCAAGGTAGGGGACTTGTCAAAATCCCTATAATTGGCCAAACCTCGGAGTTACCCAGAGCTGGTGGCTAGGGCCAGTCAGTTCATGCTACTAGAAGATGCTGAATCCTCCCCCACAGACGTTCCCAGGGAAAGAAACAAGAGGAAACATCGGGGCGTCGAACCCCCGGTCACGAGGATGCAAGTGGCCAGACCCCGCGATCGACAAGGGGAGAGGCCCCGACAAGATCAACCCCCGAAACTTCTTTTATCTAGGCCACTCCCCGAGGTTTATGCGGCAGCCATTAAGCAGGGCTGGATAATGCCCACTGGACCTAAACCGACGCCGCCAGCTGGAGTGGACCCCAACGACTACTGCGAATTCCACGGGAACTATGGGCACAGGCTTCACCGCTGTCGAGGCCTCAGAATCTTGCTCGAGAAACTGCTAAGTCAGGGCAAGCTTGAAGAGTTCATGCAGATGGCCCCAACTTTCACCCCCGCCCAGAAAGGAAAAGCCCCCGAGGCTGTTGAAACTCCCGCCAAGGCCCTACCACCCGTAGGCCCTAGGCAGCAAGGGCGCCCTTATCCTCCGGCCACCAGAACTATCAATGCTATCTTCACTTCTGCATTGACCCAACCACTCAGCGCCAAGGAGCAGAAGTTGACGGCATCTCTGAGCATCATGCCTCATCCATCCCCCTTACATTCTGCAGTGAAGATCTCCCCTAGCAGAGCAACTTGCATAACGATCCGATCATGGTTGTTGCCCGCATCGCTGATTTCGATGTCCGGCGGGAACTCCTCGACTCTAGGAGTGCCGCCGACATCGTGTTCGAATCCGCCTTTCTACAGATGGGACTCAAAGAGACTAACCTCCTACACGCTGGGACTACCTTACTCGGTTTCTTCGGTGAAAGGGTCCAACCCCTTGGATTCATTACTATTCCTGTCTCCTTTGGTGATGACAATGGCCACGCTATGAGCATGGTCAACTTCGCAGTCATCAGAGCTAAATCGGGCTACAACGCCATCTTGGGGAGGACAACTCTAAACTCCTTCGGGATGGTGATTTCCACGCCCCACCTGTGCGCGAAGCTTCCGACCTCTAGCGGCATTACCATCCGAGGAGACGCAATACAGGCTACCCGCTGCTTTCAAATAGCGGCGCAGCTTGTAGTCGATGAAATGAATCCCAGGGAAACCCAACCGGTCACACCGCAAGAAGGTGTCATCAGCGTAGCCTTAGGAGGTGAAGGCTCTTCTAAAATTGTAAATGTTTTATCTTTTCTGAATGAGAAACAGCAGGCAGAGGTTACTACCTTGCTTTCGGACTATATCGATGTCTTCGCATAGTCTCCTGAGGATGTTACAGGCATGGACAGGGTTGTTTGCGAACACCACCTGAATGTGTCCCAAACCGTCGCACCCGTTGCACAAAAGAAGAGAGTAATGGTAGGGGAAAGACAGGATGTCATTAAAGAAGAAATCACAAAGCTGTTAGGGGTTGACTACATCAGGGAGGTACAATACCCCCGATGGTTAACCAATGTCGTGATGGTAAAAAAGGCTAGCGGGAAGTGGAGAATGTGCGTAGACTTCAGGTCATTGAATCGGGCCTGCCCTAAAGACACTTACCCCCTCCCCCGTATCAATACGATTGTAGATCGTACCGTCGGATACGAGATTATGAGCTTTCTGGATGCCTTCTCCGGGTATCACCAAATCTGGATGGCCAAGGAAGATGAAGAGAAGATAGTTTTTATCACTGACTATGGCACTTACTGCTACAAGGTCATGCCCTTCGGTCTCAAAAATGTCGGTGCCACCTATCAACGCATGATTGACGCAGTCTTTAAAAATCAAAGGGGGATGAATCTTGAAGCTTACGTAGACGACGTCTTGGTCAAAAGCAAAACTTTAACAGAGCACCTTGGCGATCTCCGGGAAGCACTCAACACTCTCCGAAGGTACAACCTCAAGCTCAACCCTGCTAAATGTACCTTCGACACTACTTCAGGAAAGTTTTTGGGGTACCTAGTCTCTGTCAGAGGGATAGAGGCTAATCTTGATAAAATATCAGCCATTCAAAGCATGCCCTCTCCAAAGACGGCAAAGGAGATCCAGAAGCTGGCAGGGCGGATCAATAGTCTGGGCAGATTTATCTCAAATGCCGGCGATCGATGTTCCCCTTTCTTTCGATGTTTGCATAATAACAGGAAAGGATAGTGGGACGGCGAGTGCGAAGCTGCCTTTACTAAATTGAAGAAGTACTTAACCTCGGCCCCAGTACTGGTAGCACCAAAGGAAGGTTCGATCTTATCTCTTTATTTGGGAGTATCCGACACTGCAGCCTTAGCGGTACTCCTCGACAACGAGAAGGAAGTTCAACATCCCATCTTTTACACAAGTCACATACTCCTAGACACCGAAAGTCGATATCCCACTCTAGAAAAGCTCGCTCTGGCCCTTCTCATGACAGCCAGGATGCTACGGCCTTACGTTCAATCCCATACCATCTAGGTCGTCACGGATCAACCGCTCCTAAAAATATTGCATACTCCCGAGGTTTCAGGGAGATTACTCAAGTGGTCTGTCGAATTGGGAGAATACGACATCAGATTTGTTCCACGGACGACAATCAAGGCTCAGGCCCTAGCCGACTTCGTCGCCGAGTTCTCGACGACGGAGCCGCCACCCACCAAAACCCGAGCAGACCTCTGGTCACTTCATGTCGACGGTGCGTCAGGATCGCAATCTCACGGGGCTGGAATCCTCCTAACTAGCCCAACGGGGGCTGAACTTCATCAGGCTGTGACGCTTCAATTCAAAGCGACAAACAACCAGGCGGAGTACGAGGCCCTCATTGCAGGATTAAACTTCGCGCTTAGCATGGCCGTGAAGCGCATACAGGTGTTCAGTCATTCCCTGCTGGTCGTCAATCAGGTAAACCAGACGTTTGAAACGAAGGACGAGGTTCTGAAAAAATATTTGCAGCTGGCCAGGTCTTTAATCTCTTGATTCGTGATTTTCTCCCTGACGCATATACCCCGTGAAGAGAACCGGGTGGCAGACCGACTCGCAAAAGAGGGGCTTCCCGACCTCCACCGGACTCAGGTGTTCGAAAGGCCTAGTTTCGAATGCACCGAAGTCTCTTCTGAGAAGCAATCACCCTGCTGGATGGAAGAGATCCTCAATTACTTAAAGAGTGGGACTCAGCCTAATAACAGACGAGAGGCGTGGAAACTGAAGCATGCTTGTGCCAAGTACGCCCTCATCGACGGAGAGCTCTATAGGAGATCCTATGCTAAACCCCTCACCAAATGTCTGAGACCAGACGAGGCTTTAAAAGTCATGGAAGCAATACATCGAGGAGAATGTGGAACACATGCACGAGGTAGGAGCCTCGTCATGGGAATCCTACGCCAAGGTTTCTTCTGTCCCAACATCCACAAAGACGCTCAAGTATTTGTAGAGAAGTGTCCTCAGTGCCAGTACTACGCCGACATGCAGAGGCAGCCCGCGGGATATCTCAAACCCATCAACTGATCCTGGCCCTTTGCCATTTGGGGGCTGGATTTCTTGGGGCCGATGCCTACAGCCATGAAGGGCTATAAGTGGATACTAGTTGCGGTCGACTACTTCACAAAATGGATTGAGGCCAAACCACTTACTCAGCCCACTGCCCAAAACATCGAGAATTTCATCTGGGCCAACATCGTCTGCAGGTATGGCATACCCATGGTAATTATCACAGATAATGGCACCCCATTCTCCAATCAGAGGATCCATGATTTCTGCGGAGAACACCAGATCAACCTCAAGTATGCTTCTGTTTGGCACCCTCACACCAACGGCCAGGCGGAAGCTGCCAACAAGAACATCTTGAATATTCTGAAAAAACGCCTAAACGGCGCAAAAGCCCGCTGGCCGGAAGAGTTACCAGGAGCCCTCTAGGATTACAATACAGCCCCATCTGAGGTTACTCAAGAGTCGCCCTTCTCCCTCTCTTTTGGAATGGACGCTGTTATACTACTTGAGCTGGAACACCTCTCCCCCAGAATAGAAGCTGCTGCCAGTTTCGAACCCGAGGCTTTGCAAACATGGGTGGACGAAAATGATAATTCACGAAGGGTCGACTTTGACCTCCTAGAACAAAAAAGAGAGCTAGCCGCACTGAAACGCCTTGAGCATAAGCGTCGGATAGAACGATATTACAACCGAAAGGTCAGCCCCAGAACTCTCAATCAGGGTGACTTAGTTCTCAAGCGGCGATTACTCGCCGGCAGCAATTTAGGGGTTCCCAAGCTTGAGCCAAATTGGGAAGGCCTTTACATCGTGCGCAAGGTTGCTGGGCCGAATGCTTACTACCTTATGACAGCGGAAGGTACTCAGATCCCCAGGAGTTGGAGTGGGGATGACCTGAAGAAGTTTTTTGCATAAATCTCTCGCTTGTCCATCTTGGTATTCTTCATTTGTACAGATTCATTCAAACGATTTATTTATAGAGGTGTTAACACGTGGTTCCTGCGCTGCATCCTGGCCGAACACGTGGCGCCTGACAGGCCTGTACTTGATTGATTGTTTTGCTGACTCAGCTTCAGGTCTTGCAGGACTCTTGACCCAGGTCGAACATCGGGCACGAGGGTTCAGCCAACCATCGCCCACGACGATCCAGGACCAAACCTCGTAACCTCGGGCACGAGGGTACGAGGTAACGCCTGTCACAATCAACTTCACCTAACCCCGTTGATTTCCATACAGACGTTCTTCCCCAGAAAAAGTACCAGCATTAAAGGATGTCATCTTCCTCGTACAGTTGCAGACTTCTCCAGTGACAGACAAGCGGCGCTCAGAGCCCAAACCATCACCCTGCCTACAGAAAACCGGGGTGGAACTGCGCACGCCAACGGCTACAAAAACCACTGAACAATCCCGGTCGAGAGAGAGGAGAGGCTGGCAGATCTGAAGATCTTTCTCTCTTTTTTGTAACAAAGCCCCAACTGAGGAGCTTTCTTTTCTTCTTCATCTCCTTCTTCTTCTTCTCCCTCACCTCTTCCCAGAACACTGTACAGCCTTCAGGGCTATCCCTTTTCTTATTAGTGAAACTTCTTCGCTGACCGACCGATGGACGTAGGGAATTTCTTCCCTGAACTACCTTAAATCCCTATGTGTTTTTCTGGTTGCTTTGGACTAATCTTCTCCCCGATCCTCCGTTAACAGGCTCACCTCCCTTGCACGCCACCGTCTCCCGGAACTCTCTCTCTTTGGTGTTTCTTGGGATCCCCACATCCTACGTCAACATCTTCTGGTGCTTTCATTGAGACCTGGAAAGATGGTGGCCAGAACGCGCAAAACCAACTCTGTTGTTCGTAGTATACATGTGGGAGAACTCTTTGTCTGGGCGCCGGATGACGGGGCCTCAACTTCCACTTCCCGGCGACACGCCGGATCCGCCTACTCTTCCAGAGGCACCCATGTTTCAGAGCTCCAGGGGATGCTCTCAAACCTCACTGACATGGTTACCGGCCTCACGGCGCAACAGGCCGTCATCCTCAGATAAACCCAACCGGTTTGTGCAGTACTTCCTCTCCCACCGGTAGCGGCGGTCTCTGTTCCTCGCCCGCCGGTACCGGCGGTCCCTGTTCATCCTCCGCCGGTTGCGGCGATCCCAGAGGTGATTCCGCCACCTCAAGCGAACCCCCGGCTCCGCTCCTCCCGATTCCCGCGGTGGCCGAAATCCCTGCGCCGGCGCCCCAAGCCGCTCCACTCTCCCTCCAATCTTCTGGTTCCTCCAGACCACCCATACGCCCTTTCTGTTTTCAGGAGGTTCATCAAGACCCCCTAACACCTTTCAACTACCACAACCTGCTTTTCTCCCACCTGCTTTTCCTCCATTTTTAGCCGGGAGAGATCCCCTCTTTCCTATCGCTCAGGCTCCTCATCACGAACCTGATCCCTTCTTCGGGCCGATGGACGGAAATGCCCCTTTTTCCGATGCCATCCGTTTGGCCCCTATCCCAAAGGACTTACAGCCACCCAGGTTGGAGGTTTACAGAGGCGCAACAGACCCCCGTGAGCATGTGCAGGGGTTTGAGGCCGCCGTCCGATATCGCCGGCCAGACGAAGCCACTAGGTGTTACCTCCTGGCCAACACACTGAAGGGGGCAGCATTCAGCTGGTTCATCAAGCTGCCCCGGGGTCACATCACCTCCTATGAGCATCTGAAGTGGGAGCTGATCGCCCGTTTCATAGGGCGGACCCGTATGGTCGTGTCCGACATGGTCCTCGCCAACATCAAGCAAGGCGAGAGAGAGAACCTTCAGGATTACACCAACCGCTTCTTCGTCGCTGCAACAGAAGCCAAAGACGTAGAGCCTGCAGTGGCCATACACAACTTCCAGAGAGGGCTCAAGGTAGGGGACTTGTCCAAATCCCTACAATTGGCCAAAACCTCGGAGTTACCCAGAGCTGGTGGCTAGGGCCAGTCAGTTCATGCTACTAGAAGATACTGAATCCTCCCCCGCAGACGTTCCCAGGGAAAGAAACAAAAGGAAACATCAGGGCGTCGAACCCCCGGTCACGAGAATGCAAGTGGCCAGACCCCGCGATCGACAAGGGGAGAGGCCTTGGCAAGATCAACCCCCGAAACTTCTTTTATCTAGGCCACTCCCCGAGGTTTATGCGGCAGCCATTAAGCAGGGCTGGATAAGGCCCACTGGACCTAAACCGACGCCGCCAGCTGGAGTGGACCCCAACGACTACTGCGAATTCCACGGGAACTATGGGCACAGGCTTCACCGCTGTCGAGACCTCAGAATCTTGCACGAGAAATTGCTGAGTCAGGGCAAGCTTGAAGAGTTAATGCAGATGGCCCCAACTTTCACTGCCGCCCAGAAAGGAAAAGCCCCCGAGGCTGTTGAAACTCCCGCCATGGCCCTACCACCCGTAGGCCCTAGGCAGCAAGGGCGCCCTTATCCTCTGGCCACCAGAACTATCAATGCTATCTTCAGCATTGACCCAACCACTCAGCGCCAAGGAGCAGAAGTTGGCGGCATCTCTGAGCATCATGCCTCATCCATGCCCCTTACATTCTGCAGTGAAGATCTCCCCCAGCAGGGCAACTTGCATAACGATCCGATCGTGGTTGTTGCCTGCATCGCTGATTTCGATGTCCGGCGGGTACTCCTTGACTCCGGGAGTGCCGCCGACATCGTGTTCGAATCCGCCTTCCTACAGATGGGACTCAAAGAGACTAACCTCCTACACGCTGGGACTATCTTACTCGGTTTCTCCGGTGAAAGGGTCCAACCCATTGGATTCATTACTCTTCCTGTCTCCTTTGGTGATGACAACGGCCACGCTATGAGCATGGTCAACTTCGCAGTCATCAGAGCTAAATCCGGCTACAACGCCATCCTGGGGAGGACAACTCTAAACTCCTTCGGGATGGTGATTTCCACGCCCCACCTGTGCGCGAAGTTTCCGACCTCTAGTGGCGTTGTTACCATCCGAGGAGATGCAATACAGGCTACCCGCTGCTTTCAGATAGCGGCGCAGCTTGTAGTCGATCAAATGGATCCCAGGAAAACCCAACCGGTCACACCGCAAAAAGGGGTCATCAGCGTAGCCTTAGGAGGTGAAGGCTCTTCTAAAATTGTAAATGTTTCATCTTTTCTGAATGAGAAACAGCAGGCAGAGGTTACTGCCTTGCTTTCGGACTATATTGATTTCTTCGCATGTTCTCCTAAGGATGTTACAAGCATGGACAGGGTTGTTTGCGAACACCACCTGAATGTGTCCCAAACCACCGCCCCCGTTGCACAAAAGAAGAGAGTAATGGCAGAGGAAAGACAGGATGTCATTAAAGAAGAAATCACAAAGCTGTTAGGGGCTGGCAACATCAGGGAGGTACAATACCCCCGATGGTTAACCAATGTCGTGATGGTAAAAAAGGCTAGCGGGAAGTGGAGAATGTGCGTAGACTTCAGGTCATTGAATCGGGCCTGCCCTAAAGACACTTAC
>KZ451951.1:1085767-1133320 GCA_002786265.1 Apostasia shenzhenica
TCTGGGCCAACATCGTCTGCAGGTATGGCATACCCATGGTAATTATCACAGATAATGGCACCCCATTCTCCAATCAGAGGATCCATGATTTCTGCGGAGAACACCAGATCAACCTCAAGTATGCTTCTGTTTGGCACCCTAACACCAACGGCAAGGTGGAAGCTGCCAACAAGAACATCTTGAATATTCTGAAGAAACGCCTAGACGACGCAAAAGCCCGCTGACCGGAAGAGTTACCAGGAGCCCTCTGGGCTTACAATACAGCCCCATCCGAGGTTACTCATGAGTCCTCCTTCTCCCTCTCTTTTGGAATGGACGTTGTTATACCAGTTGAGCTGGAACACCTCTCCCCTAGAATAGAAGCTGCTGCCAGTTTCGAACCCGAGGCTTTGCAAACTTGGGTGGACGAAAATGATAATTCACGAAGGGTCGACTTAGACCTCCTGGAACAAAAAAGAGAGCTAGCCGCACTGAAACGCCTTGAGCATAAGCGTCGGATAGAATGATATTACAACCGAAAGGTCAGCCCCAGAACTCTCAATCAGGGTGACTTAGTTATCAAGCGGTGATTACTCGCCGGCAGCAATTTAGGGGTTCCCAAGCTTGAGCCAAATTGGGAAGGCCCTTACATCGTGCGCGAGGTTGCTGGGCCGAATGCTTAATACCTTATGACAGCGGAAGGTACTCAGATCCCCAGGAGTTGGAGTGGGGATGACCTGAAAAAGTTTTTTGCATAAATCTCTCGCTTGTCCATCTTGGTATTTTTCATTTGTACAGATTCATTCAAAAGATTTATTTATAGAGGATTCAAACGCCAAATCCTGGCTTTATTCTCGACCTGGATTTCTTTATATTTTGGAAGGCTTCATACTTCCAAACATACTCATAGCAAGTGGTCCTTATATACGAAGGCATCTATATACATACTTCGACCATAGTGTCGCTCAGGTATGATCTCAACTCAATCTCAAAACCTCGTGCCTGAGGTGTCAAACCTCGTGCACGATGGTACCCACTAACCTTCATTAATACGGTGATCATCAAGCCTAGTAGCGCTTGGCAGGCAGGGTTTCGTACAAACATCTGGGACCCTTCTATAATCCCATCCGGCTAACTGAAGGTCTGAAGGCCTGCTCGTAACCTTAGGGCTGTCCCTGTTATCGAACAAGATACAGGTCCCCCCTAAGCAGGGTGCGTTCGCTTCCCATTAGGATAACTGTCATTCCAAGAGGGGCAGCCCTTGCCTCAAGTACAAACATCGTACAAGATGTTTCAGACGAACAAGTCCTTTTGGCATGGGGTCAGATAAACTCCCTTCAGGCAGGATCTCCACTACTATCATTACTTCTCTCCTGTGCAGGTTCACAAGGGAATATCTATAAATTCTAGGAAAGGGATCCGCGAGGTTAACCCTTGCCACAAGAACAAACATCGTGCACGATGTGTTAGACTCTCAAAGTCCCTGTGGCATTGGGTCGTGAATACCTTTTGGGTGGGATCCACCCTGGCTATCACAATATTCCTCTTCCTCCATGGATTTCGGGAAGTTCCAAACTTAAAACCTACTACTATGCGGCTCAAAAGCTTCTTATTATCATGATCAGGAAGCTTTTCTTTCTCTATAAGATGTTCCAAATTTAATCTCATCTATTACAAGATTCAGGAAATCTATTACAAGTTTTTCTCAGAATTAGTCTGGATGTCTCAAATCTTATAAAAAGGTACATATACATACACAACAGAATAAACAAGAAAGTGATAAACAAACTTCCTTTTATTTCATTTTCAAAAAGTTACAAGAAAGATTACATCATTTTATAAAGAAAGGGATTAACCTTCACTGACTCCATCCAAAAGGTCAAAAAACTGTTGGATGGTATCGTCGGCCAAGTGAAATCCTTCTTTCTTATAAATTGGATCTGCAGCCATACAAGGAAAGGGACCTACTTCTCCAAGATCGGCAGCAGTAACCTTGCCTTCTTGGATCAAAGTGGAGGCCAACCCTTCCCAGGCACGCCTGATCCCATCTAACTGTTCCTTCCTGCAAGATAAGCTTGTTTTATAGGCTTCCACCGCCGCGACAGAACTGCTCGCGACTGCAACCTCCCTATCTCCATCGGCTTTGCTCAGCTTCTCCCGCAAAGCTATGTTGTCTGCTTTCAGTGCACTCATCGCAGACTTGTACACGGTGAATTCCTCCTAAAGAGCAGTACGTTGAGAAGATTTCGTCGCCAGCCGCACCTTCAAAGCTTCGATCTCCGCCTCCTGACGGTGCAGCTGACCGGTCTGATCTATCATCTGCTCCTCCACTCTCAGAGCCTTGTTCAATACCAAGGGCAAATGGGCAAGTACCTATAAAGGAAGCAAGATCAGCACCTACAAAGAATCAAGTCAGAAGAAGGTTAGAAGGGGTCCTTACTGTCGCCACCCTGTTGGTCATCTGGGCGAAAAGGTCTGCTGTGGAGGTCCTCTCAACTGTCTCCTCCAACGCCCTGGTCGCCAATCCCCCTGCGAGGATCAGGCCCAGGTCTCCTCGAACGGGATTAAACAGGTTCGAGGATTGCTCGGAGGTGAGGGTCATTCTCCTTTCCATTTCTATCGCACTCACGACAAACCTTGACCCTTCGCCTGCAAATTTCCCAGTGAAATTAAGACAGAACGGAGGCTCCACACTCTTCTCCCACTCTCGCCCTTCATCAGTTTTCCCCTCCTCAGCACTCTTTCATTTTTTCAGAGGGGGCTCCAGACTGTTCTCTTTGGAAGGGCCCCTTTTCTTGATAGGAGTTTCAAGGGAGACCAGAGCCTGGGAAGGAGCAACTACTTCCCTTTTCGGACAGGGCACCTCCACCATTTCCTTCCCTGGGCCGCTCTCGGCCGCCTCTCCTTTGCCTCCCTTTCCTCCTATTGTAATCCCCTCAGCCCCTTTAGGGATTACCTTAGGCCTGGCCAGTGATGCAGGCTCTTTTCCCTTGCCAGCTTCTTCCATCACCTCCGCCAGGGTTTTCTTGTCATCTCCAGAGTCGTCCGGCGAAGACACCACGTCAATAGATATCCCGCCGCAGACAGGCTCTAGGACTCCCACTTCTCCCTCCACTTTCCCTTCAACAACTTGCTTGCTTAGTTGAGTGGCAGGGGGCTGTCCCTTTCTAGCTCTCCTCATCAATACTGTTCCAGGAGGGGGAGTAATCTCCTTGAAGATGGTGTATCCCTGTGATTTAGCATACAAGGATACATCATTCCTCATCAGCCTGAGAAAGTCCTTCAGAGGCCAGTTCTGCCCTTTCAGAACTTCCAGGTCCCTCTGGACCGACGTCCCTGCCAACCATTGAGGATCGCCGATGAACTCAGTAGGGCAAACTCCTGGCGTCAAGGGGATCTCTAGATCTCCTCCAACGAAGAAGTAGAAATCCCTTCAGTCAGAGTGGGAACTGCTAGCCCCCGAGAACATCGCCTTCCTCGACCTCGACCGCAAGGCCAAACATCCCCCGTACCCCGGCACTGTCATCCAGCTGAACAGACTTCTAAACAACGTTAGACTCCATGCTATCCCTCTGGCTTGCAGAAGCTTCAGAAAGGAGTACATGTAGGCCATGACGTTAGGAGAGGGCTGCGCCGGTACAAGTTGAAAGGAGTTCAGAACTTCTTTGAACTCCGGTTGCGGCGGCATCATCAAGCCATACTCTACCTGGGCTTTGTACACACACACTGCCCCTTAAGGTCGGAGGTAGGCAGGATGACAATCAAGCAAGGGTTCCCCCTGAACCCTTTGGTTGTATTGAGTACCTCATGTTCCATCATGAGGGACTCCTGGTAGCTGTTATCTCTCTGAAACCGCTCGGCCAGGTCGGCCCACTTAATCTCTCTTCCTCCCATTTTCGCTCGGTCCTCCCTTTCAAGCGGGCGGAGCAGGTACTCTCTTTCTTCTCTCTCGGAAACTTAGGGTTTTTCGGAAGGAAGAAGAAGCTCCCGCTCAGATAGCCATTTATAAGGGACGGATGCGACCTTTTGCCTCCCGACCGTCTGATCTCCTGAATTAGCGTGCGAGCATCCTCAGACCACTCGTTCCTTCTGACAAATCCCAGGAACAGCAGCGGTGCGCGGGAATCGAGGCGACGCGCGGTTTACAAGGCACCACTCCTCTCCATCCCTCCGTTGTACCGTCCACGATACCCACATATATCGTGCACGATGGTTCGAGGGATGGCTATTCTTTTCCTTGTGTTCGATACGATGGTTCGAGGGATGACTTTTCTTTTCCTTATGTTCGATATTCATATATCGTGCACGATGGTTCGAGGGATGGCTATTCTTTTCCTTGTGTTCGATATCCATATATCGTGCACGATGTTTCAGGGGATACCTGTTCATCCCTTGTGTTCGATACCCATATGTCGTGCACGATGGTTCGAGGAATGACTTCTCTTCCTTATGTTCGATATCCGTGTATCGTGCACGAGGGTTCAGAGATAGCTATTTCGCCTCTTTTACTTGGAGTTTTTCTTCGCTTTTTGGAATTCTTTATCTTTTACTTTTGGATTCTCGTATTTTCTTCTGAGACTGCGTGGTGCCTGTTTCAAAACACAGAAGGAAGCATACAAGAGAATTCATCTACAAACAAATTCTTGAAAATGAAAATATACGTTTTCATTAAATGATAGAATTTGATACAATTTCTCTCTTTGTCCTCACATATTCCTCTCATGAGTATAGGAAAAACAAAGAAAGATATAAGGCTTCAGAACTTAAACACCAGGTCTAACGAATTCAGACCTCTTAACCAGGGCACCTCCCCAGGATCTTCTCTCTCTT
This sequence comes from Apostasia shenzhenica, assembly GCA_002786265.1. Lineage (NCBI taxonomy): Eukaryota > Viridiplantae > Streptophyta > Magnoliopsida > Asparagales > Orchidaceae > Apostasia > Apostasia shenzhenica. The sequence continues at coordinate 1,090,577 of KZ451951.1, forward strand.
CTCTGCCAACATCCTGCAGGTTATCCATCCGAAAAAATGGATCCTTCAAGTGCGGCAAGGAAAGAAGATTATGCCGTCAGGAGGAAGACCCGTCACCCCTGGCTCAGCTGGCGCCCCTGCTACTGACTTCCAAGAGGATCGCGCCGGCCTAGCCACCTGGCTTCCAGAGGAGTCGCAGGGCTTTCCCCCGAGGTCCCGGGCAGAGGAGGCCAACTTCCCCAACCTGCGTAGGACCTTGGTGGAGGAATCTCCTCAGGAGGATAACTCCCAGCATCGAAGAACCTGTCTGGCCCCTTAGGACCGCAGAATGCAAGAATCGTCGGGTCCCTGATATTCTCCTGGTTCAAGGTACCTACATCAACCAATGTCTGCAGAAGAGCATCAAAGGCAGCCTGATGCTGCGTATGGCGACCCACCGGCGAGGCGCTGACAATTTTCACTGTCCTCTTCACCGCCTCTTCCAGGTCTTCCATGCGTCGCCCTCGCCATCCAGAGCTGTTCTCCACCAAGGCCCGCAGAGAGCGGACTTCGGATTTCAGCAACTCCTCCCGGCGGCAAGCTTCGGAGGCCGCCTCTTTCGCCCCTGACAAGGCCTCCCTGGCCTTAGTCACTTCCTCCCTTAACCTCCTTCTCTCTTCCCTCAAAGCCTCCCTATCGTTGTCCAAATCTTTTATTCTTTTCTGGAGGTCTTTGACATGAGCAGAGTGAGCCTGACTCACCCCCGCCAGATTGCGGTTGAACTCTCCCCTCGCAATCTCACTTTTATTAGCCCACTCTGCATTAACCTGGGCTAGGGAAGCTAACCTATCCTCTATTTGAAACATCTTCCCTAATTGCCCTCTCTGGTCGGCCAGAAAGCGCTCTGTGGCTTGAGACAAAGTGCCCTCCAGTTCCCTCACCTCTCGGAGACAGCGGGCTTCCACATCTTCCCTACCCTTCAAAGTTTTCACCACCTCCAGGGTCTCAGAGGTATTCCCTAAGATTTTCTCCTCCGCCCGCCTTATCTCACTTAGCCGGTCTCCCAGCATGCTCCAGACCCCCTCAGTACTGAAAGGGGCGCTGGAAACAGCCGGGAGGGCCTCTCCTTTCTCCCTCATCACCCTCTCCACCTCTGACCCTCCAGTACCAGAGGCAGTAAGGAGAGACTCGCCCCTCATTTCGACCAACCTTTTCCCAGATAGGCCCCTTGGCTCTTCAGAAGCTAGGGCAACATTAGAAGCAGGAATCGGGGCTCTTAGGGGAGTAGGCCTACCAACAACCAGGGATGGCTTCCCCTTACCTTCATCAGAACCCCCGACACCAGGGAGGAGCCGCTCAAACTCTTCATCCTTGAGCATGATCTTCCCCGGTGCCAGCTTCTCTCCAGAAGCTGTTTCTCCTACCAGAACCACCTCCTGCAAACCTTTTGCCTTCGGAGGTGGCTTGACAGGAGAATCAGAAATTTCCACCACCATTTCCGCGGCCGCCGCATTTGCCGGGCCCTGAAGAGAATCCAGTGTCTGAACCAAGGCAGCGGCTACCTTAGCCGTGGGAACTTCTGCCCGCGACGGCTCCGGCACCCCTCCAGGTACCTCCGTAAGACTCTTCTTCCCCAGAGGAACATCTACCGGAGGTGCTCCGGCTCTTTTCTTAGAGAAGCCGGACACGATCTTCCATTTCCTCTCTGTCATCTCTGTGAGAAGCTCCACAATACTGCGGAACAAAGCAGACAAGAGAAGGATAGAAGGCGAAGCGGCAGACTCCGCCCCAATCTTATCCTTGCAGACCTTGGGCAGCGCGTCCACCTTCGCGATGGTTCGCATTCCAGGACCCATATTAATATTCGGGCCCTGACAATGCGGGGGGCTGATGTTAACACGTGGTTCCTGCGCTGCATCCTGGCCGAACACGTGGCGCCTGACAGGCCTGTACTTGATTGATTGTTTTGCTGACTCAGCTTCAGGTCTTGCAGGACTCTTGACCCAGGTCAAACATCGGGCACGAGGGTTCAGCCAACCATCCCCCCACGACGATCCAGGACCAAACCTCGTAACCTCGAGCACTAGGGTACGAGGTAACGCCTGTCACAATCAACTTCACCTAACCCCGCCGATTTTCGTACAGACGTTCTTCCCCAGAAAAAGTACCAGCATTAAAGGATGTCATCTTCCTCGTACAGCTGCAGACTTCTCCAGTGACAGACAAGCGGCGCTCAGAGCCCAAACCATCACCCTGCCTACAGAAAACCGGGGTGGAACTGCGCACGCCAACGGCTTCAAAAACCACAAAACAATCCCGATCGAGAGAGAGGAGAGGCTGGCAGATCTGAAGATCTTTCTCTCCTTTTTGTAACAAAGCCCCAACTGAGGAGCTTTCTTTTCTTCTTCATCTCCTTCTTCTTCTCCCTCACCTCTTCCTAGAACACTGTACAACCTTCAGGGCTATCCCTTTTCTTATTAGTGAAACTTCTTCGCTGACCGACCGGTGGACGTAGGGGATTTCTTCCCTGAACCACCTTAAATCCCTATGTGTTTTTCTGGTTGCTTTGGACTAATCTTCTCCCCGAGCCTCCGTTAACAGGCTCACCTCCCTTGCGCGCCACCGTCTCCCAGAACTCTCTCTCTTTGGTGTTTCTTGGGATCCCCACATCTTACGTCAACAGGTGGTATTCGCTCTTGCTTTCTGGCTGCTTCTCGTCCCTTTCGCCACTAGCCTGAAGCTTGCCTCTTGGCCGGAGGTCGCAACCCCTGTCACAAGTCTTCGTCGCTGTGAGCATCGCCCCATCTTTTTCTTAAACCCTATCATGTATTCGCTGATTTTGCTGTACGATCATGATAGAATAATATATTAGCTTACCTTGCAGAGCAAGTAAATAATGGCATGGGTAGCGGGTGAATTGAACCGAGTTCATTCATTGAACCGGACCAAGGCATAGATATGGTTACTGTCGAGAAGCTAGTCAGCTAAGTGCCCGTCTCCGTCTTCCTTGCGTCTTCCCCCTTCACACTTCTGCTCTTTCCCTTCTTCCCCTGCCACTCTCAATCTGATAATTCCCCTCCTGCTGCTCTCCTTCATTTTGTTATAGTGGTGGTATTGCATATACATAGAATTACTGAATGCTTCCAATTATTCTTGTGAATTGCTGCATTGTTCTTGTTTCTGAATTGTTACTGTGAATTGCATTTTCCCTATATTGCTCTCGTCCTGTTTGTGGATTGAGGAGCTATCAATTGGAATCAGAGTAGTGATGATCATAGTTTCAAAAAGAAACTCACTCTCAAAAGATTTGGCAGCTAGAAGAAACCCATAGATTGCCGATTGATGAATCGCAAGTACAGTTAAAAGATCTGATAAAAAATCAACAAGAGATGTCAGGAGCATCTCAGATCAACAAAATGAATCAACAATGCTTCTAACAAAAGCCATTAGATTTATGGATCATCGGTATTAGGAAGAGCTTAATGCGATGAAGGCAGAGCTTATTTGGGACAAATCTCAGTTCAAATCATCCAATCAACAAGGTATTCTTCCTATTCCGAATGTGTCGCCAATTCTTTCTCCATCAATATAGAGCCTGTTACAACAATCAACATTGCAAGTAATCTAACATAGACACTATTTACTCGCTGATAGCCCGGTGGACGTAGGGGATTTCCTTTCTTAACCACCTTAAATCTCTGTGTGTTTCTCTGAATGCTCTGAACTGGTTCCCTTCTTGAGCTTTCATTAACAGGCTCACCCCTTTTGTGCGCTGTCGTCTCCCGGAACTCTCTTTCTCTTTGGTGTTTCCTGGGACCCCCACATCCTACGTCAACAAGTATACTATTATAATGTGTTGTAGTGTTAGTATATTATTATCATGTTGTGTAGTGTAGTATTATTGTATTGTTATTGATGCAACACAATGCGCTCTGATACCAAAACTGATGGAAGACAATGCGTTCTAATACTTGATACAGGACAATAAAGAGGAGGTGACTAAGGTTTATAGGATGGTGGAAAATATGAGAAAAAGTGGTGGATAACTAGAGTTTCTAGGATCTCGCCTAAAGTCTCATTTTATTCCCTTTCGAGATGTCGATCCCTTTCAGAATCCCTAGCTTAATCTATTCCAAGCTAAAATGCACATAAAGTAAATGTTATTTCATCAAAAGTTCTCTAAATATGTACAGACTTTAACTTATTTATGGGCAAATAAACCAAAATAAAAAATAAAAAACTAGATAACTATGACAATCTAAATGGGATAATTCTAACTAATTTAAATGGTATTATATTAATATGATTAAATTAATTTGGACAAAACTTACAACAACAATCAAGTTTTCATCTCACTAGGTGAGTTCAACTACATGAATCTTTTGCTTCTATTGTGTTTTATCAAATAACAAGTGTCTATTTATCTCCAAATATATGAGATCATTTCTAATGGTTTTTTTATCATATCTTATTTGATCTTCCTCTTCCTTTTCCTCTTTTAACACAGGCAAAATTCAATAACTTAACTCTCATTACTGGAGCTTTCATCGACTTACGGTTTGTATGTCTAAACAATCTTAGCCGATTCTCCCATATAATTATGTACTCTATATCCTTAATTCATTCAAAATATAGAAATATTCACTCGAGCTATATATGTAATACTACCAAATAAAGTATATCCATATAAGATTTCAATAAATAATAAAATTGGAATGGCAATGAAAGCTTAAAGACATTGCAGTATCTGTCAAATAAAATTATAATTCTAAACAAAATTTAAACATATAACAACATTGGAATGTCAATCACTAATTAGCATTCTATATATAAAAATAAAGTTCAAACTTTTCTGCATTTTAAACTCGTACCAGGTACTTTTTTAATTCCGTCAAAATTACACAAACAAAAAAATATAGTACATATCGATCTATGTTCACCATTGCAAAAGAATAAGATCAAAAATTACCTTTAGAAATTAGCTTAACCCAATCATTTGTGCATATGAGTGCCTGTACCGCCGCAGAATTTAAACAAGACCTCTTCTCATCATCAATCATTCCACCTATACTAGAAGCTAATTTAGATGCTACAATTATTGTAGAAACTACGGGAATATCTCGAGCAATCTTTCCGAGTATTAGAAGTTTTAAGTTATAAACTTTCCATCAATCTAATATAATAAATGGTTGTTTTCCCATAATTAGTGCTTCTTCTAAGTATAGTTTTAACACAGATTTATGCAAAGGGCCTTAAAGTGGAGTCCATATCACGCATTTCATACCATGAATGAAAATTATCTAATTCTCCTTGGCTCTGATTCTCATTTAAATTACTACTACTGCCAGCTTCAATCGGTCTCATAGAACATAAATCCAAATAACTCAATTGTTTTGTAGAACCTATTCATTATCAATAAAATGACATGTCAAACTAATATTTGTTGTATTTTGATATTCTGATGTCCACAAGTTAGTAGTGATAATAAAATGATAATTTGCTGCTCAAGAAATTTATAAATCTTAATCTTTTCTTCTCCATATAAGCTAATTATATCAGATAAAAGAGTATTGCGAGAAACCATCTTAAACATTGGCTGGAAATTGTTAAGAAACTCATGTAAATTCGCTCTGAAATGCTAAATGGCTAATTTTGTTTAACAATACAAGTGCAAAACTATGTCTACATTCCTCCTGATCAAATTTCCAAATCTTAGGCTTAATAGCTTCCTCTTTAGTCTTAGTCAAATGTAAGTTTTGTTGTTTAAATGAAGAAGCATTTCTATGTAGACATGTTCTTAAATGATTTTAGTACTATTGCCACAATTTCTTCTTATACCGTTAACAAATAGTAATGACCCCACCATGAAATGCACTAGCTGTGTATATAACTTGAATGACATTCTTTATCAATTATTTTCACGTATATTATTTCATTGATCAAAACAAATGAAATGAACCATCGAATGATAATTCATACAAGTCTTACAGCAAAATTTTTTAATTAAATAAAAAAAATTAGTACAACAACAACAACAAATTAAGTTTTTATCCCACTATGTGAAATCGGCTACATGACTTTTTTGTTTTTATTGCGCTCTATCAAATAATAAATCTTCATTTAGCTCCAAATATGTAAGATCATTCTTTCTAGTTTTTTACCATGTCTTTTTTAGCCTTCTTCTTCGTCTTTTTGCATGAGTAAGATTCAATAATTTAATTTTTCTAACTGAAGCTTCTACTAGTTTATAACTTTTATGTCTAAACTATCTAAACTAACTCTCTATGAGCTTATTTTCGATTGAGATCACTCCAATTTTTTCATAAATATTGTCATTTCTCGTCTTATCCTTCTGTGTATACTCGCTCATTCACTTTAACATTCTTATTTCTTGCGATATTTATCTTATTTGTATGTTTCTGCTTTGTAAACTAGCATTTAGCACTATATAACATCAATAGTGTTACAGAAAAAATGTAGGAGGAAGAATCTGAAAAGTTTTCATTGGTGTTCCTACAGAAATAGGTGTTTTCATTGGTGTTCCTGAAAAAATGTGTCTCAGATCCAGCAAAACAGAGGATTTTGCCCAAGTGGCAAAAGCAGATCCAGAACAGAATACCCATGTTCCAGCTGCTGTAGGTGCTGGATTCTTCAGCAAACATGGTGCTGCAACTGTTGGAAATGCAAGCAATATCAACACCAGCGAACTCGAAGGGCTGGAATCCAACCATTGCAAGGAAGATGATGTCCAAATGCTGGAATTCTCCTCTTCGCAGCAGGTTTTGACTCCAGAACTCAGCCAAGGTTCGCTTCCTTCCACCCTGCGGCCCGGGGGGTGGCCGCACATTTACCTGCCTGTGATGATGTGAATTCTGTTCCGGGTGAGGATACGAGAGGCCCATCCGGGCAGTCCGGTATGCAGGTCGATTTCTGTTTTCCTGCTCCCTATTTTCCTGCTCCCTATTTTCCTGCATCAAACAGCTCCAACAGCAGAAACTACCCACCAGCTGTTCGACAGAATGCCGCAGCGAGCACTCTACAGTATTCTGCAGGTTCCAGCAACCATAGCAGCTCCCTGCAGCCTCAGAACAGCGGAAATCAGCAAGTTCCCCCACCAGATTTGCCCAAGTCGCATGCAGTCCACTTTAAACAGCAAGGGAATGTTCTGCAGCATACTAAATCCAGCAATCTGCCGAAACAACAGCCTCAGCTCTCACCTGCAGCTAGCTCGGCCTGGGCTCGCAAGGAGTATGTTAGCTTTGGCGACGTTGATCTTTCCAACTCTGGCCACATTCATGAAGGGGGTGGTCCAGCTCGACCAAGCTTCCATTTTACACATGCAATCCAAGCTAGCCTCTGCGCTTGTCGGCAAAATATTTGGGAGGAGGTTGCCTTTCTAATTTCTCTCAGCCGAACTCCATAAGCATTGGGGGCACTACGATGGCTTCAGAGTTCTCGACGCCAGCAAGGACAGTTTCATCTGTCACTTTAACAATGAAGCGGATAGAAATGCGGTGATTCGTAGTGGACCCTGGACGGTGGCGGGTCAAATCCTAGGACTTGATGTTTGGTCATTGGATTTTGATCCCTCTTCGGTTGGTGTGTCGACACCACTCTGGATCAGGCTACCTGCGCTCCCCCTTTACTACTGGGGTAAGGAGAACCTAACCAGAATTTCTTCAGAAATTGGTGCTCCGTTATGGCTCGACCCCGTCACCGCCAACTTGGAGAAAATTGTTTTTGCACGCATTTGTGTTAGGGTCAACCTAACTCAACCCCTCAAACCGGGAATCTGGATCAACGGGCCACGAGGCAAATTTTTTCAACGAGTTGAGTATGAGGGAATCACTGTTGCATGCTTCAAATGTGGAGTAGTTGGCCACAGAGATCAGAGTTGCCCCCTCTATAGGCCGAAAACACAAGCCCCTACTCCCACCCACCCCACCTCGTTCACCTCTGATGACATGATGGACACTAACACTTGTAACTCAGCCCCTGGTGAGGATGTTTGCAACCCTACCAATAACTCCACCCATGATAGCAAAATTCTACAAAGTCAATCCGACCATTCGGGGAATACGATAATGGAATCTGTTGGCCCGTGGATGCTCGTGACCAACAGACGCAAGAAACCACATAGATTGACTGGACAGTTAACCACACCTGCGTCAACCAACATTCCCATCAAGCCTACACCGGTCCATCCTCTAAAACCAGCTCGACTACAATAGAAACCTGCAACCCAACAGTACAGAGCTGTGAGACAGCAAACTAGCGGATCTCAAGCCCCATAAAATAGCCAACCACACAACAAAAACCTGCTGAACAGTGTTCATATGCAGCAAACTGCAGCATCCCAGCAATGCAGAACTCTGGGACAGCACACAACAGGGCAAGACCTGCTGCAGAACAAGCAAAACAGCTCTACAGAGTTACAGAATAGTGTAATTTTTCAGCAAAGTGCAAGGACACAGCAAAATGTAACTTCAGTACAGCATAAACAAGCGCAGAATCTGTTGCCGAGCAAGCAGAATGGACTTGCAGACCTCCAAAACAGTGCAGATTTTAAATTCTGCAGTGTACAAAGTACAAGTTCAATTGTAGCCACCGAAAAACAACAAATTGGAGACACCAAGATTGCAGTGAAGCCACCCCTGTTGAGGCTTAAGCCCACGATAACAAGATCTCTTCCGTCCAGCATATAAACCCTTTTATTGTCCTTGACATGAGCTTGGCGGATGAGGTCATTCAGCCATCCATTAGCCCGTCCGTGCAGCCCCCTTTTGCTACCACGAAGAAGGCGAAGTCTCCCATGCGAAAGCTTCTCTCCCCCAGTGCCAACAACTGCAAAAGTAAGGAAAGAAGATCAAAGAAATATTGGGAGAGGGAACTCGCTAATCTCAAGAGCAGTACAACTCCAGCAGCTGATGGCAACTTAAATAAAAGAAGAAGGGAGACCCGAGGCGATACTGATATGGAGGGTGGCTTCCTCCCGCCATCACAACCTCTCTCCTCCCCCCAATGATTAAAGCCATCTTTTGGAATTGCCGCGGAGTTAAAAAGCCGTCTTCGCGCAATCACCTTCAGGCTTTAGTCAAGGAGCACTCCCCAGTAGTGATTTGTCTGTTGGAAACCAGAGTTCAGTCGTTCTCTAGAAGAGAAGTTGATAGACTAGTAAGACGTCAATGGAACTTTCACGTGGAGCCGTCAGTGGGCAAATCTGGTGGCATTATTGTGTGTTGGCTCAACCACATCACCCGACTCCAAGTCATTCACTCCAACAAGCAAGTGGTTGTTGCTCAAGCTACTGTTATGGGTCAACATATTTGGCATATTTGTGCTGTTTATGCTGATAAAGATTACATCAAGCGTCGAATTATTTGGGATAGCATTTCTCCACTGTTAGATGCGGAGATTCCGACCATTGTGGGGGGTGACTTCAACTGCATTCTTTCGCAAGACGACAAGCGAGGAGGCAAGCTTTTTACCCCAACAACGGCCCACAATGAATTTGCCAGCTTCCTAGCCAACAATGATCTTCATGATGGCTGGAATGGGGGGCAGCGTTACAGTTGGTGCAACAACAAAAAGGGCAAAGCTCGTATGTGGGTCAGATTAGACAGAGTCTGCTTCAACTCAGCGGCTTTATCTGCTCTCCCGGGCTCTGCTGTTACTCACCTTACCAGAATTGGGTCAGATCATTGCCCGCTCTTGGTTCAAGGTAGAAACTTGGAGTTTAAACCGCAAGGCAGCATCCTGAAATTTGAAGATGTCTGGCTTGACGAAGAGGAGGTTGTGGTTAGGGGGTGGCAAAAACCTGCCCATGGCAGCCCACCCGCCATTCTCAATCACAAGTTTGCCCGCACCCTCCGTGCCCTTAAGATTTGGGGTCGGGAGAAGTTTGGGGATATTCACGCCAAAGCCAAGGATCTGGAGAACAGAATTGCAGAGCTTCAACTAAGGGAGTCAACCGGCACTGGCCTGAACGACAGTGAATTGAACTGCCTTTTACAGTTGGTTGCAGATTATAACACCACCCTTAGTAGACTAGAGACATGGTGGTTACAAAGGGCCAAAGTGAAGTGGGCCAAGGGCGGGGATCGGAACACTGTGTTTTTTCATAAAGTTGCAACTTGCAGGAGGCGTACCAACCACATCCACTGCTTGGTTGGGCAAGATGGTGAGGAAATCATAGGCAAAGAAGGGATCCAAGCTGCTTTGGTTGGCCACTTCTCCTCAAAATAGAGGCCCCCCATTGCCCCTCTGCCTGAGCTGAGCATCCCCCCACCCAGAGCTACGATCGCTCAAGAAGATGCCCTCAGGATCAGCTCACCTGTCCGCAATGAGGAGATTGTAGCTGCTATCAACTCTCTTGGCAACAACAATGCCCCTGGCATCGATGGCATAACAGGATCGTTCCTTAAGGGCTACTTGAGTGCTACCAGCTCGGATGTCTTGACTGCTGTTTATCATTTCTTCAGTTACGGGTCCATGCCAAAGCGTTGGAAGGATACGCTAGTGGTCCTTATTCCTAAAGTGCAGGGTGCCGAACTCCCCTCCCAATTCAGACTTATTAGCCTCTGCACCACTATTTACAAAGTCATTGCCAAAATACTTATCAATCGAGTGAAGGACGTCCTCAGCTCTCAGGAACAAGGAGCCTTTGTTCCGCGCCGTGGCAATGCTGACAATTGCCTGCTAGCTCAGGAGATCATGTAGAAGCTGGCTTCCTCTGAATCCTCCACTGGCTACATGTCCGTCAAAGTTGATATGGAACAGGCCTACGATAGAATAAGGTGAGATTTTCCACAGAGAATTCTTCAGCACTTTGGCTTCCCAGACAACTGGAGTAGATGGGCCTTAGCTTGTGTTGAAGCTCCGAGATTTGCTTTAATGATAAATGGGCAGAAATCCAACTGGATAGAAGCAACTTATGGCTTCCGATAAGGTTGCCCTTTGTCTCCGTATTTGTTCATTCTCTGTTCTGAATTGCTTTCCCTCCTTATTAACCAACACCAGAATAGAGATGACCTGCTGGGGATCCGAACTACAGTACATGGGCCCCTTATCACCCACCATTTGTTTGTTGATGACATTCTCATGTTTGCCCCCGCCACATGCAGAGCCGTCAGAATTCTGAACAGTATCTTCGATACTTATTGCAGTTGGTCTGGATAGAAAATCAATAAGGCTAAGTCCTCCATTTGTTTTAGCAAGAAGATGAAGGGTAGCAGGAAGCGTATGATTGCTGACAAATGGGGATTTGGTATGCAAGCTGAGGGCAAGTACTTGGGTATTCCGCTCATCAGTCAGAGGCCAATTAAAGCCGATTTCCAGTATATTATTGATTCAGTCAGGGAAAGAATTTTTTCATGGGGCACCAGACACCTATCACTTGCTGGCAGGGTCACACTCATTAATAGCGTGCTCACCTCTATTCCTATCTTCTCCCTCTCCCATACATTTGTGCCTGATAATGTTTTGGCGGAGATTGAGAAGTTAATTAGACGCTTTCTTTGGAGTGGCAACCTAACTTTGAATGCAGCTCATCTCGTGGCTTGGGAGCATGTGACCAAGCCAAAGAATGCTGGGGGGCTGGGCATCCACCGTTTGGAGGAATGACGCTCTATCCTAGTGGCCAAACTAGCATTCAATTTTCTTAGTAACCCGGAGACTCTATGGGTCAAATGCTTCAAGGCCAAGTACGGAAACAGAGAGATTACCTTCTCCACTAAAAGGGGTGATTCGTGGGCCTGGAAACTTATTTGTCAGGGAGGGACAACAACCTTACAAAACTCTATGTGGAAGATTGGCAGTGGTGGCAGCATCAAAGTTATGGGAGATGCCTGGGTTGACTCCAACCTCTTCTTGAGATGGCCTACCTTTATCAATACTACTGAAATGCCCCCCTTGACTGTTCAGCAGCTCCTTCAGGTGAACGGTGAATGGAACCATTCTGAACTCCATAAATTCTTTGGCTCAGAGTTAGCATTGAGAATTGGTAGGCTACCGAGGCTCAACAAAGAGGAGAGGGACAGCCTTATTTGGCTTAAATCTGACTCTACCAAATCCCCCACTGCAGCTCTTTATAGAGATCTCTTTCGCGGTAGAGAACTCCCTTACAGCTGAGTCTGGAAATTGCGCGCACAGCCCCGTTTTGTCACTTTTCTCTGGAGGATCTGTTGTGATGCTATCCCCACTTTTTCTTGGCTCAAGCGTAAGCGTCTGCGGGAGTCTAACACATGCCCATGGGGTTGCTCCGCTGAAGAGGATGTGCAACACTTTGTATGTGAGTGTAACTTCACTTGCGCCGTCTTTGATGCCCTACAACGGGAGGGAGTGGAGCTAGTGGCAGGGGTTGATGATGTGATGCCAGAAGAGGCCAACTGGGAGCTACCCTTGACCCCACCACAGAGTTGCCCAATCAGTCGAAGGTGTAACAAACGAAAGGCTTCCACCACACCTATGCCGAAAGCAAAAGCGCAGAAAGTGCAGTCTGCAATCCCCATTCCAGCTGAAGATTTCTGTCCCGCTAGCACTTCAACTCTTCCTATCTTACAAGGCTCGGGGCAGAATTCGTCCAAGAGAAAGCGTGATGCTGTCCTCACCACTAAGAGCCCTCTTAGCTGGCATGATGAGGGCGACAAATCCCGACGAAAAACACCGAGACCTGCTGGCAGCAGCAGGAATTTCTTTTATGCTAACCTTTTTTCTGCAGGTGACGGCGATGATGGTGAATCCAATACAAGACCGGGGCTGCAGACCCGACACCCTACAGCTGCTTCTTGCGGTGCGCAGCTCCGGGCAGCTTTCACGGTGACAGCAGCAGAGTCCCTCCCCGGACAAGCCACTCTGATGCCACAAGCTCTGGTGGCTGATACGGCAGCGACATCTCCATCGTCCCAAGCTTGCGGTAGTAATCTTCTGCACATTTTTCTCAGCAACTTGCAAGCACGAGTTCAACGAAATCCAGCTGATCCTCAAGCCATCCGTGCGGTGGCTGCATTGTACCACTCTTGGAGAGCTCGCAACGATCGGGTCCACAACAAACCGTTCTCATTGCCTAGAGTAATAGCTGCACTAGTTCATTTTAACGAAGCCCAAGAACAACCTTCATCCAACGTTGGGAACTGGGATCCCAACAGCCTTGAAGGCTGCTGTTACCCCTCTTCATCCCACTGAGATCCCCCACCCCCACGATGGATTAAAGTGAACTTTGATGACTCCGTTAAACAGAACGGTGCGGCAGGAGCAGGTGGAGTTGTTCGAGATCACTAAGGCAATTTTCTAGCAGCAACTGGTTCAAGGCTCTACACTCATGTCTGTACTACAGCAGAAGCGATGGGAGCACTCATTGCGATGACAGCCGCCCGAGAGTGGGCAGATACGGCGGACGGGATCTGGATAGAGGGCGCCTCAGCCATCACTATTGCGGACCTTCATCGGGCAGCCAGAGGACACCCTCCTGACAAAACCACGGCCCAGATCGCCGACCTTTTTTGCGCCTTCAAGGCTTATAGGATTACTCATGTATACAAAGCCGCTAATAGAGCGGCCGATTTTGTAGTTTCCTTTTCTTGTTTAGATGATACAGAGTGGCGTAAGGGCATGTCCCTCCCACTCAATTTTTGTGCGATCCTCGACGAGAATCGAAACTTTTGTACCTGATGTATCTTCTCTTACTGCTATAGTATTATAGGCTACGACCGAATTTCAAGATACATCAGGTATAAGAGTTTCGATCCTCGTCGAGGATCGCACAAAAATCGAGTGGGAGGGACATGCCCCTACGCCACTCTGTATCATCTAAACAAGAAAATGAAGCTACAAAATCGGCCGCTCTATTTGCGACTCTGTATACATGAGTAATCCTATAAGCTTTGAAGGCGCAAAAAAGGTCGGCGATCTGGGTCGTGGTCTTGTCAGGAGGGTGTCCTCTGGCTGCCCGATGAAGGTCCGCAATAGTGATGGCTGAGTCGCCCTCTATCCAAATCTCGTCTGCCGTATCCGCCCACTTTCGGGCGGCTGTCATCGCGATGAGTGCTCCCATCGCTTCTGCTGTAGTAGAGGCAAGAGTGTAGAGCCTTGAACAAGTTGCTGCTAGAAAATTGCCTTGGTGATCTCGAACAACTCCACCTGCTCCTGCCGCACCGTTCTATTTAACGGAGCCATCGAAGTTCACCTTAATCCATCGTGGGGGTGGAGGATCCCAATGGGATGAAGAGGGGTAACAGCAGCCTTAAAGGTTGTTGGGATCCCAGTTCCCCACGTTGGATGAGGGTTGTTCTTGGGCTTCGCTAAAATGAACTAGTGCAGCTATTACTCTAGGCAGTGAGAACGGTTTGTTGTGGACCCGATCGTTGCGAGCTCTCCAAGAGTTGTACAATGCAGCCACCGCACAGATGGCTTGAGGATCAGCTAGATTTCGTTGAACTCGTGCCTGCAAGTTGCTGAGAAAAATGTGCAGAAGATTACCACCGCAAGCTTGGGACGATGGAGATGTCGCTGCCGTATCAGCCATTAGAGCTGGTGGCATCAGAGTGGCTTGTCCGGGGAGGGACTCTGCTGCTGTCACCGTGAAAGCTGCCCGGAGCTGCGCACCGCAAGAAGCAGCTGTAGGGTGTCGGGTCTGCAGCCCCGGTCTTGTATTGGATTCACCATCATTGCCGCCACCTGCAAAAAAAAGATTAGCATAAAAGAAATTCCTGCTGCTGCCAGCAGGTCTCGGTGTTTTTCATTGGGATTTGTCGCCATCATCATGCCAGCTAAGAGGGCTCTGAGTGGTGAGGACAGCATCACGCTTTCTCTTGGACGAATTTTGCCCCGAGCCTTGTGAGAAAGGAAGAGTTGAAGTGCTAGCGAGACAGAAATCTTCAGCTGGAATGGGGATTGCAGACTGTACTTTCTGCGCTTTTGCTTTCGGCACAGGTGTGGTGGAAACCTTTCGTTTGTTACACTTCCGACTGATTGGGCAACTCTGTGGTGGGGTCAAGGGACTGGTAGGTAGCTCCCAGTTGGCCTCTTTTGGCATCACATCATCAACCCCTGCCGCTAACTTCGCTCCCTCCCGTTGTAGGGCATTAAAGACGGCGCAAGTGAAGTTACACTCACAGACAAAGTGTTGCACATCCTCTTCAGCGGAGCAACCCAATGGGCATGTGTTAGACTCTCGCAGACGCCTACGCTTGAGCCAAGAAAAAGTGGGGATAGCATCACAACAGATCCTCCAGAGAAAATTGACAAAACGGGATTGTGCGCGCAACTTCCAGACCCAGCTGTAAGGGAGTTCTCTACCGCGAAAGAGATCTCTATAAAGAGCTGCAGTGGGGGATTTGGTAGAGTCAGATTTAAGCCAAATAAGGCTGTCCCTCCTCTTTGTCGAGCCTCGGCAGCCTACCTATTCTCAATGCTAACTCTGAACCAAAGAATTTGTGGAGTTCAGAATGATTCCATTCACCGTTCACCTGAAGGAGCTGCTGAACAGTCAAGAGGGGCATTTCAGTAGTATTGATAAAGGTAGGCCATCTCAAGAAGAGGTTGGAGTCAACCCAGGCATCTCCCATAACTTTGGTGCTGCCACCACTGTCAATCTTCCACATAGAGTTTTGTAAGGCTGTTGTCCCTCCCTGACAAATAAGTTTTCAGGCCCACGAATCACCCCTTTTAGTGGAGAAGGTAATCTCTCTGTTTCCGTACTTGGCCTTGAAGCATTTGACCCATAGAGTGTCCGCGTTACTAAGAAAATTGAAGGCTAGTTTGGCACTAGGATAGAGCGTCATTCCTCCAAACGGTGGATGCCCAGCCCCCCAGCATTCTTTGGCTTGGTCACATGCTCCCAAGCCACGAGATGAGCTGCATTCAAAGTTAGGTTGCCACTCCAAAGAAAGCGTCTAATTAACTTCTCAATCTCCGCCAAAAACAGTATCAGGCACAAATGTATGGGAGAGGGAGAAGATAGGAATAGAGGTGAGCACGCTATTAATGAGTGTGACTCTGCCAGCAAGTGATAGGTGTCTGATGCCCATGAAAAAATTCTTCCCCTGACTGAATCAATAATATACTGGAAATCGGCTTTAATTGGCCTCTGACTGATGAGCGGAATACCCAAGTACTTGCCCTCAGCTTGCATACCAAATCCCCATTTGTCAGCAATCATACGCTTCCTGCTACCCTTCATCTTCTTGCTAAAACAAATGGAGGACTTAGCCTTATTGATTTTCTATCCAGACCAACTGCAATAAGTATCGAAGATACTGTTCAGAATTCTGACGGCTCTGCATGTGGCGGGGGCAAACATGAGAATGTCATCAACAAACAAAAGGTGGGTGATAAGGGGCCCATGTACTGTAGTTCGGATCCCCAGCAGGTCATCTCTATTCTGGTGTTGGTTAATAAGGAGGGAAAGCAATTCAGAGCAGAGAATGAACAAATACGGAGACAAAGGGCAACCCTGACGGAAGCCACAAGTTGCTTCTATCCAGTTGGATTTTCGTCCATTTATCATCAAAGGCAAATTCTTTGGAGCTTCAACACAAAGCTAGGCCCATTTTGCTCCAGTTGTCAGGGAAGCCAAAGTGCTGAAGAATTTTTTGTAAAAAATCCCACCTCATTCTGTTGTAGGCCTGCTCCATATCAACTTTGACGGACATGTAGCCAGTGGAGGATTCAGAGGAAGCTAACTTCTGCATGATCTCTTGTGCTAGCAGGCAGTTGTCAGCAATGCCACGGCCCGGAACAAAGGCTCCTTGTTCCTGAGAGATGAGAGAGCTGAGGACATCCTTCACTCGATTGATAAGGATTTTGGCAATGACTTTGTAGATAGTTGTGCAGAGGCTAATAGGTCTGAATTGGGAGGGGAGTTCGGCACCCTGCACTTTAAGAATAAGAACCACTAGCGTATCCTTCCAACGCTTTGGCATGGACCCATAACTGAAGAAATGATGAACAACAGTCAAGACATCCGAGCTGGTAGCACTCCAGTAGCCCTTAAGGAATGATCCTGTTATGCCATCAATGCCAGGGGCTTTGTTGTTGCCAAGAGAGTTGATAGCAGCTACAATCTCCTCATTGCGGACAGGTGAGCTGATCCTGAGGGCATCTTCTTGAGCGATCGTAGCTCTGGGTGGGGGGATGCTCAGCTCAGGCAGAAGGGCAATGAGGGGCCTCCATTTTGAGGAGAAGTGGTCAACCAAAGCAGCTTGTATCCCATCATTGTCTGTGATTTCCTCACCATCTTGCCCAACTAAGCAATGGATGTGGTTGGTACGCTTCCGGCAAGTCGCAGCTTTATGGAAAAAGGAAGTGTTGCGATCCCCACACTTGACCCACGTCACTTTGGCTCTTTGTAGCCACCAAGTCTCCAGTCTGCTAAGTGTGGTGTTGTAATCTGCAATCAACTGTAAAAAGCAATCCAACTCACTGTCATTCAGGCCAGTGCCGACAGACTCCCTAAGTTGAAGCTCTGCAATTCTGCTCTCAAGATCTTTGGCTCTAGCGTGGATATCCCCAAACTTCTCCCGTCTCCAAATCTTAAGGGCGCGAAGTGTGCGGGCAAACTTGTGGTTAAGAATGGCAGGCGGGCTACCATGAGCAGGTTTATGCCATTCCCTAACCACAATATCCTTGGAACCCTCTTTGTCAAGCCAGACGTCTTCAAATTTCAAGATGTCGCCCTGCAGTTTAAACTCCAAGTTTCTACCTTGAACCAAAAGCGGGCAATGATCTGACCCAATCCTGGTAAGATGAGTAACAGTAGAGCCTGGGAGAGCAGATAAAGCCGCTGAGTTGAAGCAGACTCTGTCCAATCTGACCCACATACGAGCTTTCCCCTTCTTATTGTTGCACCAACTGTAACGCTGACCCCCATTCCAGCCATCATGAAGATCGTTATTAGCTAGGAAGCCGGCAAACTCATTGTGGGCTTCCGTAGGGATGAAAGGTTTGCCTCCTCGCTTGTCTTCTTGCGAAAGGGTGCATTTGAAGTCACCTCCCACAATGGCTGGAGTTTCTGCATCCAGCAATGGGGAGATGCTATCCCAGATAATACGACGCTTGATGTAATCTTTATCAGCATAAACAGCACAAATATGCCAAATATATTGACCCATAATAGTAGCCTGAGCAACAACCACTTGCTTGTTGGAGTGAATGACTTGGAGTCGGGTGATGTGGTTGAGCCAACACACAATAATGCCACCAGATTTGCCCACTGACGGCTCCACGTGAAAGTCTCATTGACGTCCTACTAGTCTATCAACTTCTCTTCTAGAGAATGACTGAACTCTGGTTTCCAACAAACAAATCACTACCGGTGAGTGCTCCCTGACTAAAGCCTGAAGGTGATTGCGCGAAGTCGGCTTTTTAACTCCGCGACAATTCCAAAAGATGGCTTTAAGCATTGGGGGGGAGGAGAGAGGTTGTGATGGCGGGAGGGAGCCACCCTCCATATCAGTATCGCCTCGGGTCTCCCTTCTTCTTTTATTTAAGTTGCCATCAACTGCTGGAGTTGTACTGCTCTTGAGATTAGCGAGTTCCCTCTCCCAATGTTTCTTTGATCTTCTTTCCCTACTTTTGCAGTTGTTGGCACTAGGGGAGAGAAGCTTTCGCATGGGAGACTTCGTCTTCTTCGTGGTAGCAAAAGGGGGCTGCACGGACGGGCTAATGGATGGCTGAATGACCTCATCCGCCAAGCTCATGTCAAGGACAACAAAAGGGTTAATATGCTGGACGGAAGAGACCTTGTTATCCTGGGCTTCAGCTTCAACTGGGGTGGCTTCACTGCAATCCTTGGTGTCTCCAATTTGCTGTTTTTCGGTGGCTGCAATTGAACTTGTACTTTGTACACTGCAGAATTTAAAATCTGCACTGTTTTGGATGTCTGCAAGTCCATTCTGCTTGCTCGGCAACAGATTCTGCGCTTGTTTTTGCTGTACTAAAGTTACATGTTGTGTTCTTGCACTTTATTGAAAAACAGCACTATTCTGCAACTTTGTAGAGCTGTTTTGCTTGTTTTGCAGCAGGTCTTGCCCTGTTGTGTGCTGTCCTAGAGTTCTGCGTTGCTGGGATGCTGCAGTTTGCTGCAAATCAACACTGTTCTGCAGGTTTTTGTTGTGTGGTTGGCTGTTTTGTTGGGCTTGAGGTCCACTAGTTTGCTGTCTCACAGCTCTGTACTGCTGGATTGCAGGTTTCTGTTGTTGCCGAGCTGATTTTAGCGGATGGACCGGTGTAGGCTTGATGGGAAAATTGGTTGATGCATGTGTGGTTTGCTGACCAGCCACTCTATGTGGTTTTCTGCGTCTGTTGGTCACGAGCATCCACGGGCCAACAGATTCCTTTGTCATATTCCCCGAATGGTCGGATTGGCTATGTAGATTTTTGCTATCAAGGGTGGAGTTGATGGTGCTATTGCAAACATCCTCTCTAGGGGCTGAGTTACAAGTGTTAGTGTCCATCATGTCATCAGAGGTGAACGAGGTGGGGTGGGTGGAAGTAGGGGCTTGAGTTTTCGGCCTGTGGAGGGGGCAACTCTGATCCCTGTGGCCAACTACTCCACACTTGAAGCAAGCAACAATGATGCCCTCATACTCGACTCGTTGAAAGAACTTGCCTCTTGGCCCGTTGATCCAGACTCCCGGTTTGAGGGGTTGGGTTAGGTTGACCCGAACACAAATACGTGCAAAAGCAATCTTCTCCAAATTGGCGGTGACGGGGTCAAGCCATAACGGAGCACCAATTTCCGAAGAAATTCTAGCTAGGTTCTCCTTACCCCAACAATAAAGGGGGAGCTCAGGTAGCCTGATCCAGAGTGGTGTCGACACACCAACCAAAGAAGGAACAAAGTCCAGAGACCAAACATCAAGTCCTAGGATTTGACCCGCCACTGTCCAAGGTCCACTACGGATCACCGCATCTCTATCCGCTTCATTGTTAAAGTGACAGATGAAACTGTCCTTGCTGGCCGATATCGAGAACTCTGAAGCCATCGTAGTGCCCCCAATGCTTATGGAGTTCGGCTGAGAGAAATTGAAAAGGCAACCTCCTTCCAAATATTTTTCCGACTAGCGCAGCAGCTAGCTTGGATTGCATGTATAAAATGGAAGCTTGGTCGAGCTGAACCACTCCTTGAATATGGGCTGAGTTGCAGAGATCAACGTCTCCAAAGCTAACATACACCTTGCGAGACCAGGCCGAGCTAGCTGTAGGTGAGTGCTGAGGCTGCTGTTTTGGTGGTTCGCTGGAGTAAGGTTGCTGCTGCAGAACTTTCCCTTGCTGGTTGAAGTGAATTGCACACAACACATGCAATTCTGGCTGGGGAGTTTGCTGATTTCGCTGGTCTGGAGGTGCAGGTGGCTGCTGTGCTTGCTGGGACCTGGAGAAACTTGTGGAGAGCTCGCTGTAGCATTTTGTCGAACAGCGGGAGGCCTGTTTCTGCTGTTTGACGCTGCAGTCTGAGCCAAATCTGCGCTGTTTAACACTGCAGAATGCTGCAGAATTCTGGTTGCGACATTCTGTCGAGTAGTTGGCGTGCAAGTCGTGCTGCTAAGGTTGTTTGCTGCAGCAGGGTGGACTGATGTTGCAGGAAAACTAAAAGCAAGCTGCGCATGATCGACCTGCATACCGGACTGCCCTAACGGGCCTCTTGCATCCTCACCCGGAATGGAATTCGTAGCATCACAGGCAGTTGAAAGTGCGGCCGCCCCCCGGGCCGCAGGGTGGGAGGAAACCATACCTTGAGTGCTGTTTGAAAGTGAGGCTTGCTGTGATGGAGCGAAATCCAGCATCTGGACGTCATCCACTTTGCGTTGGTTGGATTCCAGCCCATCGCTTGCATTGCCGCTGCTGTTTGTGGCTGAAATTCCAGCAATTACAGCAGCAGGAGGTGTGTAAATTACTGCAGCAGGTGGGGCAGCAGCTTGCGGCAAGCTGTTGCTTGCGTTTCCAGCCGCAATAGCAGCAGATTCGGCAGTTGCAGCAAGGCTGCTTTGTTCTGGTTTGCTGGATGTGTTGCAGACAGCAGCCTTCTCCTCTGTTCCAACTCCATTTGTTGTGCGCAGGCTGGATTCCAGCACCCCACCAACAGGATCTACCTTGCAGTCTTTGATTCCAGCAAGTTTTGTGGCCGCAGGTTGAGCAGAGTGCTCTGTTTTTCCAGATCTGGAGCAGGTTGCGTAGCTCAGATCTTCAACAACATCGGCTTGCACTTGTTGCACGAGAAGGCCATGGGAGGAGGCCAAAGGTTGTTGGGTTAGGCTGGCCTTCCTTAGCGACCTGCTGGAGCTTCTGCCCTGCTCTGTTAGCTGCGACACAGACGCTGCCGATGGGGAAGATAAGCGCTGTTTTGGAGAGCTGGCCTGTTGTGAGTTGCCGCAGCCCTCCATTCTAGCTACAACAGTAGCCACCAGTCCTTCTTCTTCTTCCACACAGTGCCGGTCATGGACGTCCGGCGGGGAGGGAGGCCGGCCGGCGGCCCGTCCGTTTGTTTCCCAGATCGGGAAAGGTGAAAGGGAAACACTGTAGCAAGAGAGAGAAAGTGCAGCAACAAAATTTTTGGCTTCCGGGCAAAGTTTTTGGGTTCCGTAGGCATTTCTGTCAGATGGTGGAAACAGTTTATATGTGTTTGTTAAACATTATTCTGATAGATCTTTTGTGGTGATCTGCTCAGAATTCTAATTTTGCAAATCATTTATAATAATATACAATACTTTTCATAATATTTCACAATAATGTTATATTATAAAATTATACTATAACACTATACTATAATATTACATTATAATAATAACACTATAACATTATATTATAATATTATAATACAATATTACATTATAATAATATACAATACTATACATAATACTACACAATAATATTATACTATAAAATTATACTATAATGCTATAATATAACATTACATTATAATAATATACTATAATATTATACTATAATAATACAATATAATATTATATTATAATACTATAATATGAATATTCACTATAACACTATAATATTATACAGTAAAACCATACAATAACATTATAACATTATACTATAACAATATATTATTGTTAATATGTAGTTTCAGCGCTGTATTTCTGCCATATACGTGGCGCCTAGTTGGTATTTAGCTTTTATTTTCTTACTAATCCATCTATCTGTTCTCACAGGTTTCAGACCCCGATCAAACCTCGGACACGAAGGGTCAATCAAGTCTCGTTCACGAAGGGTCAATCAAGTCTCGTTCACGACGAGCCAGGACCATCCTTGATAACGTCGATGACGATATTACAAAGCGGTGCCTGCCACAATCAGCTTGGCCCGACCACGTCATTCCCAGTACAAGGCCTTCTTTCCAAAACACGCAAATCAAGGGTCCGCATGCCCCAGCTTTCACGGATCCCAGAAGCAGTACAAATATTAAAAGTTAGCGTCCTCTTTTTGCGGCTTTTTGCGGCTTTTTGCCCCTCCGGCGGTCGACAAGCGGCGAGAGCTCGGAGCTTGTTCACCTCCTTTCCCCCGGAAAACTAGGACAAAGCTATGCAATCCATTGCCTGTAAATATCTCTGAACAGTCTTCAAGCAAAAGATCCGGCATCGAGCATCAAGGATCAACAGATCAGAAGAGGCAAGACTCGCCCCAGGAAGAACAGAATCCCTCCTCTACCACCTCTTGTAAAACAAGAGCTTGAGAACAAAAAAAACTCTCTCTTTCTCCTTCTTTCTCTCTCTTCCTTTTGTAAGCTCTTTGTATTAGCCTTCACGGCTACCTTTTTTCATTAGTGAAACTTCTTTGCTGATCGCTCGGTGGACGTAGGGGATTTCTTCCTTGAACCACCTTAAATCTTCGTGTGCTATTCTGGATGCCCCGAACTCTCTCTCCTTAAGCCTCAACCATCAGGCTTACCTCTCTGCGTGCCGTCGTCTCTCAGGACTCTCTCTCTTTTTTGGTGTTCCTTGGGATCCCCCACATCCTACGTTAACATCTTCTGGTGCTTTCATTGAGACTCTGGGAAGATGGTGGCCAGAACGCACAGAACCAACTTCGCTGCTCGCAGTACACACACAGGAGAACCTTCCGTTCAGGCACCGGACGACAGAGCTTCGGCCTCAACCTCTCGACGCCACGCCGAATCTGCTTCCTCCTCTAGGGGTACCCGTGTCTCAAAACTTCAGGGGATGCTCGTGAATCTCACTGACCTGGTCACTAGCCTCACACCCCCAACAGGCTGTGATTCTCATGCACACTCAGCCAGTGTGCGCAGTACTTCCCCTCCTGCCATTCGCAGCAGCCCCTGCTCCTCTCCCGCTATTCGCGGCGGCTCCTGTACCTCTTCCGCTGGTTGCGACGGCCCGAGAACCTCTTCCACTGGTTGCGGCGGCCCAAGAACCTCTTTCGTTGGTAGCGGCGGCCCCTGTATCCCCTCCTCCGGTCGCTGAGGCTCCTGCTCCCGTGCTTCCAGTCACAGCGCCTTCTATTCAGACGTCTGGCTCTTCTCAACCTCCTAGACCCCCCTTTCGCCTCCAGGAGGTTCACTAGAATCCTCTTCCACCTCACCCTTTATCACAGCTTGCTTTCCTTCCACTTGCCTTCCCTCCTTTCCTTGCCGGAAGAGACCCCCTCTTTCAAGGCATTCAGGCCCCTTATCATGGGCCTGACCCCTTCTTTGGACCAATGGATGGCAATGCTCCTTTTACCGATGCCATCTAGCTGGCCCCAATCCCAGAAGACTTCAGGTCGCCCAGGCTTGAGGCCTACAGAGGCGCGACCGACCCCCGCGAGCACGTACAAGGGTTTGACGCCGCGGTCCGTTATCGCCAGCCAGATGAGGCTACCAAGTGCCACCTCCTGGCGAACACCCTGAAGGGAACAGCATTTAGCTGGTTCATCAAGCACCCCAGGGGTCACATTTCCTCTTATGAAGCACCTAAAATGGGAGCTGATTGCCCGTTTCATCAGTCGAACTCGAATGGTCGTTTCCGACATGGTGCTCGCCAACATTAAGCAGGGCGAGAGGGAAAGCCTCCGGGATTACACCAACTGCTTCTTTGTCACCGCAGCAGAAGCTGAAGATGTCGACCCTGCAATGGCCATGCACAATTTTCGGAGGGGACTCAAGGTGGGGGATCTGTCTAAATCCCTGCAGCTGGCCAAACCTCGGAGCTACCCAGAGCTGGTGGCCAGAGCCAGCCAATTCATGCTCCTCGAGGATGCTAAGTCCTCTCCCCCCGACGTTTTTGGAGCCAAGCAGGAGAAGAGAAAGAAAAAACATCGGGGTGATGAACCCCCGGCCAAGAAATTACATATGGCCAAAAGTCGTGATCAAGATGAGGGGAAGCCACGACACATCCAGCACCAGAAACATTTCTTCTCCCGGCTGCTTCCTGAAGTCTATGCGGCGGCCGTCAAACAAGGTTGGGTCCGACCTGTCGGACCCAAGCCAGTGCCTCCGGTTGGAGTAGATCCCAACAATTATTGTGAGTTCCACAGGAACTACGGGCACAAGCTTCACAAGTGCCGAGGCCTCAGAGCTCTGCTCGACAAACTGGCGGATGAGGGCAAGCTCGAGGAGTTCATGTAGATGGCACCGACCTTCATTGCTGCCTAGAAAGGGAAGGCCCCTGAAGTTACTGGGGCTCCTGCTAAAGCCCTACCGTCTCCAGGCCCCATCCAACTAGGGCGTCCTTACCCCTCTGCCGCCAGGACGATCAATGTCATCTTTTGCATGGACCCTATTGCTGCTCGCTGTCAAGAGATCGAGATCGATGACATCTCTCAGTAACATTCTTCATCCATTTCGCTTACCTTCTGCCAAGAAGATCTCCCCCAGCAGGGCAACCTACACAACGATCCAATCGTGGTCGTCGCTCGCATAGCTGATTTTGATGTTCGACGAGTGCTCCTCGACTCTAGGAGTGTTGCCGACATCCTGTTCGAATCTGCTTTCCTCCAGATGGGGCTCAAGGAGGTAAACCTCCTCGGTGCTAGAACCACCTTACTCGGTTTCTCCGGGGAGAGGGTTCAACCTCTAGGATTCATTGCCTTGCCCAACTCCTTCAGTGACGATATTGGTTACGCCATGAACATAGTGAGCTTCGCTGTCATCAGAGCTAATTCAAGCTACAACGCCATCCTTGGAAGGACAACACTCAATTCCTTTGGGATGGTGATTTCCACGCCTCACATCTGCACGAAGTTCCCTACCTCCAGCGGTGTTGTCACCATCAGAGGAGATGTCAGGTAGGCTACCCGGTGTTTCCAAATCACCGCACAGCTCGTGGTCGATCAATTGGATCCCAGGGAATCTCAACCCATTGTACCGCAGAACGGGGTCATCAATGTAACCTTGGGGGGGAAGATTCTTCTAAAGTTGTAAACTTATCCTCATCCATGAATGATAAGCAGCAGGAGGAAATCACTGTCATACTTTCTGAGTACATTGATGTCTTAAAAATGGCATACCCCAACGCCTTGGCATGCAGGGATATATCGTTCCTCACATATTTGAGGAAGTCCTTCAGAGGCCAGCTCTGTCCCTTTAGTCTCTTTAGGTTTTTCAGGGTGTCTTGCCCAGCCATCCACTTGGTGTCGCCGACGAATTTAGGGAGGCACATGCCGGAAATCAAGGAGATTCTTAAATCCCCTCCAACAAAGAAGTAGTAGTCCCTTTAGTCCGAGTGGGACTACTTGCCCAAGAAAACATTACCTTCCTCATCTTCGATCGCAGGGCCAAGCATCCTCCGTACCCTAGCACTGCCATCCAGCTGAACAAACTCCTGAACAGCGTCAAAGTCCACGGTATCCCCTGAGCCTGCAGCAGTTTCAGGAATAAATACACGTAGGCAACGACGTTAGGGGAGAGTTGCGCCGGGACAATCTGAAACTAGTTCAGGATTTCCTTGAACTCCGGTTGCAGCGGCAAGATCAAATCGTACTCCACTTGTGTCCAGTATACACATACCGCCCCTTCAGGAGGACTGTTTGGTCGGAAGTCAGCAGCAGGGGGCATAATCATCAGGTTTCGTGTTGAGCACCTCGTGCTCCATCAGGAGACTCTCCTGGTAGCTGGTATCCTTATGGAACTGATCGGCCATCTCGGCCCACTCGATCTCTTCTACTCCCATGGCTTGATTTCGCAACAAACGGGGCGAAGATTTCTTTTTCTCTCTTAGGGTTTGAAGACGGACAAGTACTCCAATTTTCCCTTGGGAAAGCCTTTATGGGAGACAGCTGTGGCTTTTCGTCTTCTGGCTGTCTGATTTTATCGATCAGTGCACAGACGCAATTAGACCGTCCGTATCTTCTGACAAGTTCAGAATTCGAAGTGGCACTTCCCCCCGTTTCGTCATATGTCGTGCACGATGGTTACCCTTCATGCGCAATGTTTTGAAATGGCGTTCTATTCCTTGTCCTCTTCAATATTATCATCCGATGTTTTATAATCGTGTACGAGGATAGTAACTTTCCTTTTAACTTAGAATTTATCATTGGTTTTATTCTTTCACACTTATGAATTCTTCTTTCTCTTTTCTAACCTCGTGGTACCTATCTCGAACACGAAAGAAAAGAAACATAAACAGAATTCATTCAGAACAAGTTTTTGAAAGAAAAAATGTATTTCATTAAAGATAAAACTTATTACAATTTTATTTTCTTTGTTCTCTTACATGTTTCTTTCTTGAGTACAGGAAAAATAGAAAAAATACAAGGCTTCAGAGCTTAGACACCCAATATAATAGTGTTGACCTCAAACATGAGAGAACCCCCCTCTTTGAGACCAATCTATTACACTAGTAACAACAGGGAGCAGATCGCCCAGGAGCTACCAGGACTCCTCTCCTCAACTATCATCCCTTCAAATATAATATTGATGATGAGGCTAAGGAGTTAGGTGAGGATGGAGGCAAGTCACTTCTGGCTCCCTAGCCGATCCTGCTGCTGGACTTCGGGAGGAGCACTCCGGCCTAGCCATCTGGCCTCAAGGGGAGTAACTTGGCCCTCTTCGGGACTCCTGCGTAGGGGAGACAGATGATATCCCCAGCCAACGTAGGACCTTGCTGGAGGAACCTCCTCTGGGTAGTGGCTCCAAGTGTCGAAAAACTTGTCTGGTCCCTTAGGACCATAGAAGGAAAGAATAGTGAGACTTCTGATATTCTCCTGATTTAAGATACTTACATCAACCAATGTCTGCAGGAGAACATCAAAAGCTACCTGATTCTTCACGTGGTGACCCACCGGCGAGGCGCTGACGATATTCATCGCCCTCCTCTCCGCTTCTTCCAGATCCTTCATACTTCGTCCCCGCCATCCAGAGCTAGGAATGACAACGGGGTGGGTTTGGGTCGGGTTTATAAATACCCATACCCGCCGCGCTATATATCATTCATTACCCATACCCGCCCCATACCCGTTTTCGCCCCGCCCCGCCCCGCCCCGCTTCTAGTTTTGATAAACCCGTACCCGCCCCGCCCGCCCCGTTTTCTCACTCAGTTAATGAAAATCAAATTATTTTATTCTATTTGAAATAATAAAAATCGTAACCACATAATGTTAGTGATATTTTCTATAGAAATCATTCCTTGTATGTAAATATATATAATAAGATAAAAAATAATCAATAACTTTCATATAAATTCTTTGGATTGCCAACTTTCTTAGCATGAATTCTTATATAAAGCAAGCAAGTGACAATTAAAGAGAAAATTAAATATGAGACAGTTATAAGACCCTTGCAGGCAACATATATCAATTGATTTAAGAGCCAACTAGAAATATCAACTCCCACAAGTAAGAAAAAACTTTACAGCAGAGAGTACATGCATTCTCTTTCCAAAGTACTATTTTTATTTAGGTATTAATTTTTAAAATTTTTAAATTTATTAAATCGGGTACGGGGTGGGCCGGGTCTATATGATTCATACCCGAACCTGCCCCATTTCATAACGGGGCGGGGCGGGGCGGGTGTTTCGGGTAAAATTTGAGTACCCATACCCGTCCCATTAGGAGCGGGGCGGGGCTGGTTTATCGGGTACGGGTACAAATTGACACCCCTATCCAGAGCTATTCTCCACCAAGGCCCACAGGGAGTGAACTTCAGACTTGAGCAACTCCTCCCGGCGACGAGTTTCGGAGGCCGCCTCCTTTGCCCCCGACGATACTTCTCTGGCCTTTGCAACCTCATCCCTTAGCCAGCTTCTTTCTTCTTTCAAAGCCTCCTTTTCATCATATAACTCATTTATCCTTTTTTAGAGGTCTTTGACATGAGCAGAATGGGCCTGGTTCACATCCGATAGGCTGCGGTGGAACTCTCCCCTTGCAGCCTCACTCTTATTGGCCCATTCCGCGTTACCCAGAGTCAAGGAAGTCAACTTGTCTTGCAGTTTATACAACTTCCCTTGCTCCTCCCTATGCTCGGTTTTGGAGCGCTTTGTGACTTGCAACAAAGCGTTTTCCAGCTCCTCTATTCTCCGAAGATGGCAAGCCTCCTCTTCCTCCTTGCCCTTCAGAGATTTTACTACCTCCAGAACCTTGGAGGTGCTCCCCAAGATCTTCTCCTCATCTCTCCTTATCTCGAACAACCTTTCTCCCAATACACTCCATGTCCCTTCAATGCCAAGGGCGACATTGGAAGCAACCTGCAAGGGCACCTCCTTCTTCCCCTTAGTCACCGCCTCCATCTTACTGCCCTCCTCATTTCTTCCCTTTTCTTCCTTTTCTTCCTTTTCCTCATCATTTCGAAGATTTGCTGGAAGGAAAGAAGGGAAGAGGGGCTTCCTTTTCTTCTCAGAAGGAGGGAATTATATACCAAGAGGAGCGGGATTGCAAATCTTGAGGGTGTCCTCTTCACGCCCTTTGTAGAAGGAATCTCGAACCTGGGAAGGAGCCACTCAATCTCTTCATCCTTGAGCAGGATCTTCTCAGGCGTTAGTTTTTCCCCCGCAACCGTCTCAGTCACTAAGATTACCTCCTTCAGCTCTCTAGCCTTCAAAGGCGGTTTGACAGGAGAATCAGATACATTCACCACTTCTGTGGCCTCTGCACCTGCTAGCTCCTGCACAGACTCCAGCGTCCGTGCCAGCACTGCATCTCCCACTCCTTCCTCTTGGAGTTCTTCAATAGGCTCCGCCGTCATCGGTTTTGGCGACCCTTCAGATGGTTCCAATTGCCTCCTCTTCTCAGGAGGAGGAGCGTCAACAGGAAGATCGTTGGCCCTCTTCTTTGAGAAGCTTGACAGGGTCACCCACTTCTTCCTCTCCGCCATCTCTCTAACGATCTACTCTCTCTTGCAGAACTTTTTAGGGGCCAGAGGAAGAGAATACGGATCGGCGGAAATTGCCCCCGTCTTATCCTGACAGGTCTCGGGCAGCGCGTCCACCATCGTGTCGGTTCGCATTCCAAAACCCATATCACTATTCGTGCTATGACAATGCGGGGGGCTGATGTTAACACGTGGTTCCAGCGCTGCATCCCTGCCGTATACGTGGCGCCTACCTGGCATTTAGCTTTTATTTACTTTCTAATCCATTTATCTGTTCTCACAGGTTTCAGACCCTGGTCAAACCTCGGACACGAGGGCTCAATCAAACCTCAGACACGAGGGTCAACCAAGCCTCGTCCACGATAAGCCAGGACCATCCTTGATAACGTCGATGACAATGTTACGAAGCACTATATTATAATACTATATTACAATACTGTACTACTACATAATAATATTATATACTATAATAGTACATTATAGCACTGCACTATAATATTATAGTATAATAGTATGACATTACACTATAATATTATAATATATTACTACATTATAATACTACATTAAAATATTACAATATTGTATTATAACGCTACACTTATAATACTACATTATCACATTATAATAGTAAATACAATACCATAATTCTATAATATTATAATACTTTAACACTGCACTATTGTACTATATAACAATAGTATACTAAAATGCAACACTATAATACTATAATATAATAGTATAATACCATAGCATTATATTGTAATACTATATTGTAGCATTATAATACTATACAAATAATACTGCACTATAATATTATACTATAACACTAAAAGATAAGACTACAATATTATATTATAACATTACACTATAAAATTATATTATAATACTATATAATGAGTGGCGAAATGGGTATATAAATGTATTATAGCATATTATAATGGGATGGGACTGCTTGAGTTATATGACTAAATAGTGTGATCTCAAATTATAGAGGCATCTTTTAAGGCAAAATTGTGAACTTAATATTTAAAAACTCGATATCTATATATACTTAAACTAAAGTAGTACTGATATGGGTGGCCTTTTGAAAGTACCTAAGTCAGGCAATTCCCTAAAGCTAAAGTGAATAATACCTTTATATTTAGGATAAAATGTTTGTTGCACTGGATCTACGCTCCATCATCTGGACCGCACACGTGGAAGCTTACGTGGCATCAACGGTACAAGTGCTCGACGTCGAACATAAGAAAGTATCACCCCGAACAACAGACACCGAAAAGACCGAGACGAACAAAAAGGACCAGAGCAGACCAGTGCCTGGCGAAGCATCGGTGACCATACTGCTTTCAAGAGGTACGGACTCTCTTGCCGTCAGATCGTACCATCCGTACATCGTATGGCAAGGGCCAGGGAGTGCCCCCCCTGCGGACATTGATGGACCGTCATTAGAGCTGAAGTCCATTCTACTGAAATGACTCTACAGAGTAGACCAAGATATAAATACCTCACTGTAACAGGAAAAGCCAACAAGGCTGGACCCAAGAAAATACTTCTACCCCAAAATCCACTCATGGCTCGCAAATGTGGTGGTGGTGAAAAAGAATTCCGGGAAATGATGGATGTGTGGAGACTTTACAAACCTAAATAAAGCCTGTCCAAAATATTTCTACCCCTTGCCGAAAATAGACAGGCCTGTCAATTCTTCGGTAGGGTACTCAATGATGAGTTTCGTTGATGCCTTCTCTGGCTACCATCAGATCCGAATGATCGAAGATAACGAAAAGCACACCTCATTCATCATCGACCAAGGAACTTTCTGCTACAAGGTGATGCCTTTCGGCTTGAAGAACATAGGTGCGACCTATCAACGCATGATCGATATCGTATTCAAGAAGCAGAAGGGGCGGAAGGTAGAAGCATACGTCGACGACGTATTGATCAAGAGCAAGTGCGTGAAGCATCGAAGACCTCCGCGAGACGCTTAACACTTGCCTCACTTACAACATCAAGCTCTACTCCCTCAAGAGCATTTTCGGTTCGGCATACGGCAAGTTCCTAGGGCACATGGTGTTGGCCAGAGGCATTGAAGCGAACCCTGAGAAAATACAGGCCATACAAAAGATAGTACCGCCTCAAACAATTGAGGATATACAAAAATTGAACGAAAGGGTCATGACACTTAGCCGGTTTATATCGAAATCCGGCGAACGATGCCTCCCTTTCTTTAAGATCCTTCGAGGCGAACACCAGACGTGGAATGAGGACTGCGGGAAGGCTTTCTAGTGATTGAAAGAGTACATGCTGTCGCAGCCGCTGCTCTCCGCCCCAATCCAAGACGAAGACCTCCTCCTCTACCTCAGCGCTACCAATCACGTGACATCCACCTAGCTCGATTCGTCTTCGCCTAGGGCCTTATGATTGTTTGACGACTATTTCAAGGTCTATGCGGCTCATACTTATAGTTTGATCTCTCTTGTGCGTTAGTTAAGATGACATGACAATTTTGCTATATAGTAAATATAATATAGTATAGATAACATATGCGAGTGCTTTATTTTTACAATGATGCTTCATGTGTGTTAACGCCAAATATTTGAACATTTTATATTTTAAAATTGTAACGAAATAAAATAGATATCTTAGAAATTATACATTTAGAAGTCATTTCGAGTCAAATAATTTAATTTCGGCAAATTGATTTTGTATCATTGACATTTGAGTTTATTTTAATTTAATTGAGTTTTTATTTTTTTGAGATTAAAAAATTATTTTACTATCATAAAGTGAAATAAAATTATTTATTATTGAGAATTTTATTAGATATACATAATGTTAGATTTTTTTTAAAATATATGTAGAATGTGAAATTTTAAAGTTTGAATTTATCTAGGATAAAATTTATTTATTTTAATATTTAAAATTTTATATGATATAAAATAAATATAAAATATTTATAAAAAATAATTTTAGAAAAATTAAATAAATTTTTTAGCTTTTAACCAAATATGAAAATTGCCAAACTATTTTGAGATTTGAATAAAACTACTGGTCCTGTGAATGTTTGAAAGATTTTCATAATTTTTTCATGAAATAACAGAAATATTATTTTAAAATATAAAAAATGTATTTTATATTTTTTTCATAAACTTAAATATGCATCACACATTATTCTCCATATATTAATTAATTTTATTTTTCATATTTTATATTTTCTAAAATTATTCATAAATTTCTCACACAATCATGAAATTATAAGGCATCAAAATGGAGTGACTTGGTTCAAATTTTTAGACTTTAGTTCGATTTTAAATTGATGAGTTTAATTTCATTCGATATAAATTTATGTTAATGGCATTTTAGTGATAAAAATTTAATGACTAAATTTATGCTACAAGTTTAATATGTTTGAGTTAAATTTAATCCGAAATTCGAGTTGTAATTTATTCCGGCCGGCACCAGCCATACAGTTATTTGCGCTTATGACCGCATAGATTATTAAAAATGGGATTTCCGTACGGGAACATTTCACTTCCTCTGCAATTTTGTGGGCTATAGATCACGGTTTTCGGCCAGTCGTACAACTTTTATTGTGCAAGCGGTCGCAGAGAATACTAAATAAATTAATTTCGTGCGTGAACGCACTGCGATTTGGTGCATGAGCACGTGCGCCTCGGCTTTTATGCACTGGCGCTGGACCATTAAACTTTTAAAAAAATTTATGTAAATTAACATTTTTAACTTATTTTAAAATTTTTAATATGCCTAAATTCCTTATTTTGACTTCAGCAAAATCCATAGTTTTTTCAAAAAAACGGATAAAAAAGAAAATTTATCATAAAATTTACAAAAGTTTTATATAAAAGAGTATGCATTTTATATATTTTTAGTTAAAAACTAACAATTTTTTTATTTTAATTTATTCATTTAAAAAATTTATTTTTAATATATCTTTAAATCACCTAAATGCATGATCTTCGTCCACAGCATTCTGCCCGGGGAGTTGTACGACTCTTTCGTCGACGACATGCCGAAGACACTGATGGAGGCAAGGGCCCGCGCCGAAAAACGGATACATCTCACGGATACCAAGGCCCTCAAGGTGAAGACCAAGCAGGAGGTTGCTTCGCCCCAGGAGAAGAAGGCCGAGACCCCGAAGACGGACTCCAACACTCCCAGGAGAAGCTTTCGAGACCAGAATTTCTCCACCTCCCGTGGGAAGCGCAAGTTCGAAGGTGATTCCCTGCATCCTACAACGTCGATCTACATCATTGAGCAAATATTTTCGATCCTCGGCTAAGAGGGCTTCATCAAGAGCCGTGGCAAGCGCCAGCCACCTCAACCTGGCGAGGACCCCACGAAGTTTTGTAAGTTCCACTAGCGTTACGGTCATCTCTTCTTCGAGTGCCGTTTTTTTCGGGCACACGTCAATGAGTATATAAAGACTCGCTACCTCACCGGCTACAGAAAGATCGAGGGGCCCCTGCTGAAGGCGGCACGACCGCTTTTCCCGCGCAATGAGCCCCTGCCAATTACCTCTTCGACGCCAGCAACGTCGAAAGCCGACGGCAAGAAGGCCGTCCTAACAATCTTCGGCTACGGTCTTCAAAGATACCGAGAAGTATGCACAGCCGAACTCCTCCCTCATTTGCCTGACATTGTCTTCACCGCAACGGACACTCCCAGGGTGGGAGTCAACCGCGACGAGCCCATAGTCATCATTGCAAAGGTGGGAGCTTGTGACATCCACCGGACCTTAGTCGACACCGGCAGTTCGGTCGACATACTATATCTCCGCGCCTTCAACGAGATGGGCATTAGTCAGTGCAAACCTCTTCCCCCATCCATGATAATCTTGAGCTTTTCCAGCGGCGTCTACCGACCCGCAGGCTACGCCACCCTGCGTGTCACTCTCGAAGAGGGACCCAGAAGACTAGTGAAGGAGATCGACTTCATCATCATGGATTCCCCCTCCGGCTACAACGCAATCCTGGGACGACCTGCAATGGTAGCATTCCAGATGGTCGCGTCCACCTACCACCTGTGCGTGAAGTTCCCCATGCCATTCGGCATCGCTACCATCACGGGGGACAAGGCCGGCGCCAGGAAGTGTTTTGAGATAAATGCGCATCTCCAAACAAACCGTTTGGATCCCAGAGATCATGCCTTACCGCCGGTCGAACAAAACGATCATGAAACCGTCGCCGACCGAAAAACTGTATTAATCTCCAAAGATTTTCCTGATAATGAAAAACTCGCTCTGGCGGCCCTACTTTCCGAGTATTTTGATGTGTTTGCCTGGGAACCTAGCGACATGCCAAGGATAGATAGGCCAGTAGCTGAACATCGGCTAATCCTCAAACTGGGAGTAACTCCCGTCAGACAGAAGAAGAGAAGCTTCGGTGGCAAAAAACAATGAGCAATTCAGGAGGAAGTCGAAAAGCTCCTGGCTGCCGGATTCATCAGGGAAATCACCTACCCGTCATGGCTCGCAAATGTGGTGGTGGTGAAAAAGAATTCTGGGAAATGACAGATGTGTGGAGACTTTACAAACCTAAATAAAGCCTGTCCAAAATATTTCTACACCTTGTCGAAAATAGACAGGCTTGTCGATTCTTCGGTAGGGTACTCAATGATGAGTTTCGTTGATGCCTTCTCTGGCTACCATCAGATCCGAATGATCGAAGACAATGAAAAGCACACCTCATTCATCACCGACCAAGGAACTTTTTGCTACAAGGTGATGCCTTTCGGCTTGAAGAACACAGGTGCGACCTATCAACGCATGATCGATATCGTATTCAAGAAGCAGAAGGGGCGGAACGTAGAAGCATACGTCAACGACGTATTGATCAAGAGCAAGTGCGTGAAGCAGCACATCGAAGACCTCCGCAAGACGCTTAACACTTGCCTCACTTACAACATCAAGCTCAACCCCCTCAAGAGCATTTTCAGTTCGTCATACGGCAAGTTCCTAGGGCACATGGTGTTGACCAGAGGCATTGAAACGAATCCTGAGAAAATACAGGCCATACAAGAGTTGGTACCGCCTCGAACAATTGAGGATATACAAAAATTGAACGAAAGGGTCACAGCACTTAGCCGGTTTATATCGAAATCCGGCGAACGCTGCCTCCCTTTCTTTAAGATCCTTCGAGGCGAACATCAGACGTGGAATGTGGACTGTGGGAAGGCTTTCCAGTCATTGAAAGAGTACTTGCTGTCGCCGCCGCTGCTCTCCGCCCCACCTCAGCGCTACCGACAATTCAGTGTCAGCAGTACTTGTTCGAGAGGAGGCTGGCCGACAGCACCCGATCCACTATATCAGCCACGTCCTTCACGACGCCAAAGTGAGGTACCCTTCCCTCGAAAAACTCTCTTTTGCGCTGATCTCTGCCGCATGCAGTTTACGTCATTACTTCCAAGCTTACCCTATTAAGGTGATGACGGACCAGCCCCTCCGGAAAATACTCCATTCCCTTGAAATCTCTGGAAGGCTGCAGAAGTGGGTCGTGGAGCTCTCCGAGTTCAACATCTATTTCCTCCCACGGACATCAATGAAGAGTCAGGCTCTCGCCAACTTCATCGTCGAACTGACAACAGCCCAACAAACTGAACTTCCAGAGAAGCCGCAGCCTTGGATCCTCCACGTGGATGGAGCCTCCGGCGAACTCATCCAAGGAGTCGGCGTAGTCCTCACCAGTCCCTGGGAAATTCAGCTTCAGAGATCAGGGAAGATACACTTTCCCATCACAAACAATCAGGCCGAATATGAGGCCCTCATTGCTGGGCTCAAATTCACCAAGGGGCTCGGAGCGCGACACCTTCATGTCAACAACAACTCCAAACTAATGGTGAACCAGCTAACAGGATCCTACCAGACAAAGGACAAAGTTCTCAAGAGATATTTCCAGCTTGACAACATTTCGCCCAGGCTTCCCTGTTTCACATCTCCCGCGAGATGAATTCGCTGGCGGACGAACTTGCCAAAGAAGAAAGGGGGGTGCACTGAGCATCCTACTCCTCGCCTTCGAAGACCCTGAAATCTTCAACACTGACTCCAACTCCGGAAGATGGATGGATGGCATCCGACATTACCTCCAGACTGGCGAACTCCCAGACGACAGGTATAAGGCTTGCAGGCTCCGAGTGAAAGCCGCTAGATACATCTTGTCCCAAGGTCAATTGTTTAGGAGATGCTATTCCTTGTCCCTGGCGAAATGCATCCGTGAAGAGAATTCGAGGACCATACTCGAACGGATCCACGTCGGAGACTGCGGAACCCATGCCGCAACACGGAACCTCGCCCTGCAAGTCCTACGCAAGGGATATTACTGGCTGAACCTCCAGAAGGATGCCAGGGAAGTCAACCAGAAATGCCCCCAATGCTAGATCTACTCGAACATTCCTAGGCAACCGGCGGCTTTTCGATGTGGGGCCTTGACTTTTTGGGACCATTCTCGAAATCTGGAAGGAACCTGCGCAACGTGATGCTGGCAACGGACTACTTCTCGAAATGGGTCGAGGCGAAGGCGATGGCACAGCCAACAGGCGCGGGTGTCAGGAACTTCATATGAACACAGCTCGTATGCAGGATTGGCGTCCCCCTCTCCCTAATCTGCGACATTGGAACCACCTTCACCAGCCGAGCCGTCCGAAATCTATGCTCCAAAAATGGTATCAACTTGAGCTTTGCATCAGTTCGACACCTGTAATCGAATGGCCAGGCAGAGGCGTCGAACAAAAACTTCCTTAACACCCGAAGAAAACGGATTGACAAGATTGGCTCATCATGGGCAGCCAAGCTCCCGGCGGCTATCTAGGGGATCAACTGTACGCCAACAGCGGCAACGGGTAAAACGCCTTTCTCGTTTGTTTTCGGGGGAGAAGCTCTCATCCCAGTCGAGTTAGACATCTACTCCCCCCGGGTCGAACACGCCAGCAACTTCGACCCACCCGCTCTTCTTGAATGGCAAAAACAAAATGAGAGTGGAAGGAGACTCGAGCTTGACCTCCTCGAAGAAGACAAGGAACTGGCAGCTTTTCGACAAGCAGAACACAAACGAAGGATCAAAAAGTACTACAACAAGCACGTGCACAGAAGGCCATTCGGACAAGGCAACCTGGTCTTGAAATTAAAAAATACCTGGCCGAGACATGACATCAGGCAAGCTCAACTCTTACTGGGATGGTCCTTTCATCGTCCGCAATGTGCTCGGCCCGAACACTTACAAACTATCAATGCATGACGGGACTCTCCTGCCAAGGACCTGGAGCGGCAATGACATCACGAGATTTTATTCATAAAGCACTTTGTAAATCGCACATTATTTTATGAAGATAAGTTTTTAGGGGACTGGCAGTCAAGGGCACTCCCCTTCTCGAAGTCCCAAGCCTAAAATCCTGACTTAGCTCCAAGGCTATTGGCAGTCAAGGGCACTCCCCTTCTCAAAGTCCCAAGCCTAAGATCCTAACTTAGCGCCAAGGCGACCGACAGTCAAGGGAACTCCTCTTCTTGAAGTCCCAGGCAATCAAACCAAAAACCAAAAAGGTTCACAAACAGAAAATCTCGTGCAAAATGAAAACAGAATCAAAAATTTTGCATTACAAAAATCTGCCTTACCAAAAACAAGTTACAACTTTACAAATCACCATCACTCCTTGAAACCTCGGAGTCAGAATCCACTAAATCAGCACCAGGAGTTCGCGGCACATCTTGCATTGGATCCCGAGAGCGAAGGGGAGAAACAACTAAGGGCCCTTCTGAAGTCCCCTTTCCCCGAAAATTTGGTTCTTCCTCCGGAGCTGAGATCCCCCCAGCGGCTCCCTCAGCTCTCGCCATTTCGGCTTTAGTAGGAGGGATGGCCACCTTCATATTCAAAACAAAGGCAAACATCCACCCCATCCTCTCCGCCGACATCTTGAAGAAAGGACATTCTACGCCAGGTCCATGATCGCCTTCTCCGCCTCAGATGACTCCAATCTTCGAAGAAGGGAAAGCGCTTCCTCCATCTTCTGCTCGAGGGCTGCCGCTTGACCCCTACTGGCTAAATGCTTTTCGACCTGGTCAAGGTGCGAACAGATGCTGCGCGCAAAGTACTGCGCGCTCGAACTGCCAGAGTCGTGTCCTCTCTGGCCGCCCCCCGACGAGACCTCCGGACCAGCAGAGTGGCCCGAAAGGGATGAGACGGGAGTCAAAGTGCTTCGCTCCTGCAGCGGCGCATCCTGGGCCTCCATAGGCAAAGGAGCGGGAGGCTGATTCCCCGCGTCTTCTCTTCTCGGTCGCACTTCATCGTCATCCACGATGATGGCATGCTCAATCGAAGGGGCCGCTCGAGCATCGCCTTGAAGGGATCTGGATGCCGCACGTGCGCCCTCCCCTACGTTGGAGAGACGGATTCTTGGTTTTTTCGGTGCCTCCTCGCGAACAAACGGTCGCCTGGCGCCCGCTTGATCCGGTTGAGCAGGACCTCTAGTTTCAAGAAGTTCGTCCCGAACAAACCCAGCAACGCCTGAGAACATAGCCATCGCCACACCAGTTCTCCTAGGGTCAACAGGAGACCCGTCCAATGCTCCACAGGTATTTTTAGACTCCACATGCCCACGTGGCACCCGAGAATGCGCATCAATATGCTTCACGACTATCGAGGGGACATGTTGCATCTGGATCCACGCTCCATCATCTGGACCGCACACGTGAAAGTTTATGTGGCATCAACGGCACGAGTCATGTTCTCCTCCGGCAGCAAAGCCTTCCTCCTCCATACTTTTCGCCTTCTTAGATGGGGGCTCTGGGCTCGTGCTCTCGGAGAGACCGCTTTTCTTCTTGGGAACCTCGCTGAGAATCAAATCTAGGCAAGGTCCCTCTGCTCTCTTCTTTTCTTGGCCTCCGTCGGCCTTATTCCCTTTCTCCTTTTCCCCTATGATAATCCCTTTGACACCCTTAGGGATTGTCTGGGGCTTGGCGGCTGACATGGGTCCCTTCTCCTTTCCTGTGTACCCCAGCTCAGCCAAAATTTTCTTGTCGTCTGTGGCATCCTCAGGAGAGGATACCACATCGACGGCAGTTTCGCCGCAGACCGGCTCTGGAACCTCTATCTCCTCTTCCTCCCCCACCTCAGTAATCTCTTTACTGAGCTGGGTGGCAGGAGGCTACCCCCTCCTGGCCGTCTTCATCAGAACTGTGCCGGGAGGTGAGACGACTTCCTTAAAAACGGCATACCCCAACGCCTTGGCATGCAGGGATATATCGTTCTTCACATGTCTGAGGAAGTCCTTCAGAGGCCAGCTCTGTCCCTTTAGTCTCTTTATGTTTTTCAGGGTGTCTTGCCCAGCCATCCACTTGGTGTCGCCGACGAATTTAGGGAAGCACATGCCGGGCATCAAGGGGATTCCTAAATCCCCTCCGACAAAGAAGTAGTAGTCCCTTTAGTCCGAGTGGGACTACTTGCCCTAGAAAACATCACCTTCCTCATCTTCGATCGCAGGGCCAAGCATCCTCCGTACCCTAGCACTGCCATCCAGCTGAACAAGCTCCTGACAACGTCAAGGTCCACGGTATCCCCTGAGCCTGCAGCAGTTTTAGGAATGAATACACGTAGGCAACGACGTTAGGGGAGAGTTGCGCCGGGACAATCTGAAACTAGTTCAGGATTTCCTTGAACTCCGGTTGCGGCGGCAACATCAAATCGTACTCTTCCTGTGCCCAGTATACACATACCGCCCCTTCAGGAGGACTGTTTGGTCGGAAGTCAACAGCAGGGGGCATAATCGTCAGGTTTCGTGTTGATCACCTCGTGCTCCATCAGGAGACTCTCCTGATAGCTGGTATCCTTATAGAACTGATCGGCCATCTCGGCCCACTCAATCTCTCCTACTCCCATGGCTTGATTTCGCAATGGACGGGGCGAAGATTTCTTTTTCTCTCTTAAGGTTTGAAGACGGACAAGTACTCCAATTTTCCCTTGGGAAAGCCTTTATGGGAGACAACTGTAGCTTTTCGTCTTCTGGCTGTCTGATTTTATCGATCAGTGCACTGACGCAATTAGACCATCCGTATCTTCTCACAAGTTCAGAATTCGAAGTGGCACTTCCCCCCGTTTCGTCATACGTCATGCACGATGGTTACCCTTCATGCGCAATGTTTTGAAATGGCATTCTATTCCTTGTCCTCTTCAATATTATCATCCGATGTTTTATAATCGTGTACGAGGATAGTAACTTTCCTTTTAACTTAGAATTTATCATTGGTTTTATTCTTTCACACTTATGAATTCTTCTTTCTCATTTCTAACCTCGTGGTACCTATCTCAAACACGAAAGAAAAGAAACACAAACAGAATTCATTCAGAACAAGTTTTTGAAAGATAAAATGTATTTCATTAAAGATAAAACTTATTACAATTTTATTTTCTCTGTTCTCTTACATGTTTCTCTCTTGAGTACAGGAAAAACAAAAAAAATACAAGGCTTCAGAGCTTAGACACCCAGTATAATAGTGTTGACCTCAAACATGAGAGAACCTCTCTCTTTGAGACCAATCTATTACACTAGTAACAACAGGGAGCAGATCGCCCAGGAGCTACCAGGACTCCTCTCCTCAACTATCATCCCTTCAAATATAATATTGATGATGAGGCTAAGGAGTTAGGTGAGGATGGAGGCAAGTCACTTCTGGCTCCCTAGCCGATCCTGCTGCTGGACTTCGGGAGGAGCACTCCGGCCTAGCCATCTGGCCTCAAGGGGAGTAACTTGGCCCTCTTCGGGACTCCTGCGTAGGGGAGACAGATGATATCCCCAGCCAACGTAGGACCTTGCTGGAGGAATCTCCTCTGGGTAGTGGCTCCCAGTGTCGAAAAATCTGTCTAGTCCCTTAGGACCACAGAAGGAAAGAATAGTGAGACTTCTGATATTCTCCTGATTTAAGATACTTACATCAACCAATGTCTGCAGGAGAACATCAAAAGCTACCTGATTCTTCACGTGGTGACCCACCGGCGAGGCGCTGACGATATTCATCGCCCTCCTCACCGTTTCTTCCAGATCCTCCATACGTCGTCCCCGCCATCCAGAGCTATTCTCCACCAAGGCCCGCAGGGAGTGAACTTCAGAGTTGAGCAACTCCTCCCGGCGACGAGTTTCGGAGGCCGCCTCTTTTGCCCCCGACGATACCTCCCTGGCCTTTGCATCCTCATCCCTTAGCCAGCTTCTTTCTTCTTTCAAAGCCTCCTTTTCATCATATAACTCATTTATTCTTTTTTGGAGGTCTTTGACATGAGCAGAATGGGCCTGGTTCACATCCGATAGGCTGTGGTGGAACTCTCCCCTTGCTGCCTCACTCTTACAGGCCCATTCTGCGTTACCTAGAGCCAGGGAAGCTAACTTGTCTTGCAGTTTATACAACTTCCCTTGCTCCTCCCTATGCTCAGTTTTGGAGCGCTTTGTGACTTGCAACAAAGCATTCTCCAACTCCTCTATTCTCTGAAGATGGCAAGCCTCCTCTTCCTCCTTGCCCTTCAGAGATTTTACTACCTCCAGAACCTTGGAGGTGCTCCCCAAGATCTTCTCCTCCTCTCTCCTTATCTCGAACAACCTTTCTCCCAATACACTCCATGTCCCTTCAATGCCAAGGGCGACATTGGAAGCAACCTGCAAGGGCACCTCCTTCTTCCCCTTAGTCACCTCCTCCATCATACTGCCCTCCTCATTTCTTCCCTTTTCTTTCTTT
The DNA here is from genome assembly GCA_002786265.1 of Apostasia shenzhenica. Classification (NCBI taxonomy): domain Eukaryota; kingdom Viridiplantae; phylum Streptophyta; class Magnoliopsida; order Asparagales; family Orchidaceae; genus Apostasia; species Apostasia shenzhenica. Next base: position 1,132,507 of record KZ451951.1, read on the forward strand.
TCCTCATCATTTCGAAGATTCGCTGGAAGGAAAGAAGGGAAGAGGGGCTTCCTTTTCTTCTCAGAAGGAGGGATTGATATACCAAGAGGAGCGGGATCGCAAATCTTGAGGGGTGTCCTCTTCACGCCCTCTGTAGAAGGAACCTCGAACCTGGGAAGGAGCTACTCAATCTCTTCATCCTTGAGCAGGATCTTCTCAGGCGCTAGTTTTTCCCCCGCAACCGTCTCAGTCACTAAGATCACCTCCTTCAGCTCTCTAGCCTTCAAAGGCGGTTTGACAGGAGAATCAGATACATTCACCACTTCTGTGGCCTCTACACCTACTAGCTCCTACACAGACTCCAGCGTCTGTGCCAGCACCGCAGCTCCCACTCCTTCCTCTTGGAGTTCTTCAACAGATTCCGCCGTCGCCGGTTTTGGTGACCCTTCAGATGGTTCCAATTGCCTCCTCTTCTCAGGAGGAGGAGCGTCAACAGGAAGATCGTTGGCCCTCTTCTTTGAGAAGCTTGACAGGGTCACCAACTTCTTCCTCTCCGCCATCTCTCTAACGATCTACTCTCTCTTGTAGAAATTTTCAGGGGCCAGAGGAAGAGAATACGGATCGGCGGACATCGCCCCCGTCTTATCCTAACAGGTCTCGGGCAGCGCGTCCACCATCGCGACTGTTCGCATTCCATAACCCATATCATTATTCGTGCTATGACAATGCGGGGGGCTGATGTTAACACGTGGTTCCATCATTGCATCCCTGCCGTACACGTGGCGCCTACCTGGCATTTAGCTTTTATTTACTTTCTAATCCATTTATCTGTTCT